>CM040435.1:9292017-9612664 GCA_022702705.1 Papilionanthe hookeriana x Papilionanthe teres
GTCTCTCTCGGGTATCTGCAATTGAAAATAGATTTGAATGTCGGTATCACTATACTTAACAACCAATAATACAAAAATAATATCATGATAGCACCACAGTAACACCATAATAATAACTATAAAAGCATTGGTGTTTTTCAGGTTTTATCACGAATAATACACCCAAACTAGTAGAGTATCGCCTTCAAATTACCTAAATAAAACCACAAATGAAATCGAAGCAAAGTTACTCTTAAGAAACTGCCTTAATACCACCACAAAATTCCCAAATTAACACCACGTAACGCTAAAAAAAAATTAACAAATATACTTTTCTCAAACTACCTCGATACACCCATAATATTACCATAATACCATCATGTCCCACTATGAAAGAAAACTCGACGTTACTCTTTTGAAACTACGGGCATACTACCGTAATAAAACAAGTAAATAGAACAAATTTTATTAAGTTTTATTTAGGTAATTTGAGAGTACTAATCCAGCGTTTTAATAAATATAATAATAAAAAACGCACCCTCCACCAAACTACTAGAATACTACCTTCAAATTGCCAAAATCCGAAGCCAACTTAAGTTACTCTTAAGAAACTATCGAATACTACGACAAAACTACCAAAATATCACCACGTACCGCTGAAAGAAAACTTTGGCATATATACTTTCCCGAAACTTCCCGAATACAACCATAATAATACCAAAAAATATCATGGCTCTTTAAGAAAGATCACTCGACTTTGTTCTTCCGAATCTACAGGCATACTACCTTAATAAAACTTAAAAACAATGAAACACCAATAAAACATCGCATACAACTAAATTTACCAACCCGAGGATTTCTTCTATCGTAGTCTAAACTAAGCTGAGAATCTTGTTCGTCCAATATATTTTGAGATTCGAACTCATTGTCGACTTGATCGGTAGTTTTTTCTGCAAACGGTAGCATTCTTTAGCTTTAGGTTAAAATCAAATTTCAATTTACGCTCTTCGACTCCACGACAAGGTAGGTGAGTCGAAAACCCTAAATGTCGGAATCCTAAAGATAATGGAGACAAAAATGCCTTTATGATTTGGCGGGAAATAAAGCGGCAAAAATTTCGTCACTTTTCACCTCGGGTCGGGTCGGGTCGGCAGAATGGAGATAGAAAAACTATTTTTTTCAAATGCCGATGTGGCGCGTATTTTTTTCAAATGCCGACGTGGCGCGTTTTTAATGGCTACCGGACGCAGCGCTGCGTACGCGGTCCGGACCGAATAAAAATTCATCGTGGGGAGGGAGGGGAAATCTTCTCTCCGTAAAGAGGGTTGCCAAATAAGAGTACAAGATTAACGTTCACTTATAAGATTTCTAAATTTAAGAATTTGAGGACTGTGCATGTAAATAATTCCAAAGGTATAATTGTAATTAAATATTAATTGTATAAATAATATAACATTTATCAAAATTTTGATTATCGTGATTATTGTCTAATTATTCTCGTCCAATCATGATTATCATATTGCTATCATTCTTTACTATTCTCTTAATTTATAATTGTATATGAAAATGTCTGACCATGAGTATTAAAAATACAACCCACTAGGAGAAAACCCAATGGTCCACCTCTGACCGCCCGGCTCGTGCTAGCTGGGTGACAACCAACCCTCATACTAGGTGATAAAGAACGACCCGTTCAAAGGGTATCTCGATAAAATTTCTGCATGACACCAGAAGTTTTTATGTGAAAACTAGTAAAGAGAAAAAACCGTGGGGTCTGGCCCAGCTGTAAAAAATAATTATAGGCCAGTGATTACAGAGACCTATTGTCCCATAGACGAGAGAGGGTTAATAGATTTTCTATCAATGTGGGACTAAATGATATTGAAGATGTTTTATGAAACTTATAAAAAATAAAATTTACATACATACGACTAAATTCTTATGTATTTACATATCAAACAACTAAACTTTATTTTTTACATACATGTTACTTTATCTATGTATAAAATGTGAAATTTTTTATATGATATAAAAATTTAGACAGTATAAATATAAAAAAAAATTTTACGTGTTAGATATAAATACATAGAAATTGGATGATATGTTAAGTGTGTATATAATTTCATATATTCATTTAGCAAAATAGACAAATCAATTTAACAAAGATAATTACCAAGCAAATTAATAAAATAAAATCTCAATATATTTTATGATTAGTAAAATTTAGAAAATATTTTTTTTTCTTAAAAGTGTATCGATTATATATCATTTTAGTACAAAAAATATATATAAGTTTTTTTTTTATTCAGTGTGAGAATTTATTTTTAAAATAATTGTATCAATTTAATAATTACATATATATATATATACCAAAAAAATGTTTCGATTAGGCAACATATTCATATCACTGTTTTAATATTTATATATATATTGTAGCTTTGTCTCCTTTAGTAGCTCGGGCGGAAGCTATCATTTTTGCACTTCTTATTGCAAAAAAAAAAAAAAGTGTTGATTTAATATTATTATGGAAACTAACTCCTTATGTCTTTTGAATATTTGTAAATTTAATCTTAGTTGCCACTGAAGTATATTATTACAGGTTAAAAGGATTAATTTGCTTGCTTCTGGACTTAATCTTATTTGGAGTCATACTAAGAGAGAAGACAACCAGATGGTTGATTGGATCGCTAAGCTTGGAACGCATTTAAGGAATCATGTTGTGTCAAATTTATTACCTGATTTCTTATATTTTTTAGTTTCTTTAGATTGTTAGTTGTGTTTTTTGTCTTGTGTTGGTTTATCGTGTCGTGTTGAGTTGTAGTTCTTTTGTTTTTTTGTTTTTTTTTGTTTTTTTTTTTTTTTTGGGGAAAAAGAACCCTGTTTTTTATTTTCTTTTTAGGTTTTGTAGGGTAGGTGTGTTTAGGGACCTTTTTCCCAGTTGTGTATTTTTTTATTTTGGAGAAATAAAATTAGAGTCATTAGTGCTCTTTTATTATATATATATATATATATATATATATATATATATATATATATATATATATATATATATATATATTATTTAAATAGAAAAATTAATTATACCAAAAAAAATGTTTGGATTAGGCAACATATTCATATCACTGTTTTAATATTTATTTATGGGGCATTAGCATACATACCACCCAATTCCTATGTATTTACATATATAACACCTATATTTACTTTTTTTTACATTTGTACCTCCTAAATGTTTCATATCACAAAGTTATCACCATTTTAACTTTTAAAAAGTGAAATACAATTTTTGGAATAGATCAATCACCGATGAAAAAAATAATAATAAAATAAAGAAGTCATAATAAGGTAATTATGCAAAAACTTATAATTTATGTAAATATATAAGAACATGGGCTTATTTATTTTAACCTATTCTGTTAAATATTTTTGGCATACTCTAGTTTTGCTAATCTTTATTTTGTTAATATATTATAAAAAATTATGGCTACAATTAATACTGCAATTATTTTGTTAGTATTATGACTACTAATTATACTGTAATTAGTTTGTTAAAATGACAAAAAAAAATAATCATTTTTATGTTATAATCAAATTCTTTTTATTTTTATTTTTTTACTTTTATGAAGATAAATAGCTTGAAAGTACTGTGATCTCGACTTTGGGTCAATTTAACTTCATTTGAGGTTGGGCTCTTGTTTTGAAAATTATGCCCACATGATTAGGAAGAGAGAATATTACATACGGGGTTTGTATGCATATGGACTCCGTGTACAACATTATTGTACATTGTTGTGTATACTATTGTATAACATGTCTGCAACCATACACGACATTGTTGTACATGAAATCCACATGCATAAAAAATTTGCACGTAAGATTTTTTTCATAACAACCATGATTATGAAAAATAGAAATACATCTACACAAGTGAACATTGAGGGCCATCAAAATTTGAGAGCTATCTATGTCTAATGCCACAAGTGAACATTGAGCTTATATATATATTTGAGAGCTATCAAAATTTTGTGAGATCTACCTATGTCTAATGCCACATAAATATATTAATATCCACTAATCTAGAAATAAACAATGTTTATAATTATTAATTTTTTTAACTATTTTCTTCGCCTTTATCTCAGTAGGAAACCTCTGCATTTGTATGTTGAAGAAAATATTATATCTGATAAATTGGACATGCGGACGACGGCGTAGATCGTACCATATTGTGGGTTGGGTGGCGTGGTGTGATCCAAACCGTCGTCCGGACGAAATATTCTCTCCTTTGTGTTAGGGCACCTTACAAATCAGTCTATTCCCTATAGAACCTTTGACCCATCAATGACTATCACCAAACAAGAAAATTCCCTTTAATAAATAACACGACACCAATTAAGATAACTACTAACATCTGATCATTCCAACAGACAATTTCTCTTACCTCTGCCTTTATATTTGCCTAAATAAATAATATGTTGCAACCATTGATATATATATATATATATATATATATATATATATATATATATATATATATATATAATGGCCAGAGGCTATGATACGAACCCCCAGCCACTACAAGTCAGATGCACTCGGGTAGGATCGAACCCAGACTCTATGCTAGGCTGCACTACCATAGAGTCAAGGCAAGCAGCACAGATTTAGTTCAAACACATCATAACACAATATACCATCAACCAAAAGTTATTATATATTTCCATGAATATGTCAACAATTAGTAGGCATGTAATCAGTAACAGGAAATAAACAAAATGTTCACAGAACTCATGATACAGTTGCACTGGCTGCATCGAACATAGCTTATTCAGAAGAAGAAGATATGATACTTTTTAGGAAATTAAAAGTAATATAAATAAAATATATATTATTTATGCATGTAGTGGTACAAACAAAGTATGAGTCAAGTTGCAGTACAGACCTCTTTATAAACCTGGAGCGCCTGGAATGTCAATCCAAGCTAGCTCCAATTCAACTTCACCAGTCTCCACATTTCTAAGCCTGAGCACTATTTCCTGTACTATTTTGCCATCTTTCCAAAGAATTGGACTCTCATCAGCAAGGCAGTTTTGCCTGCATGGTTTCACTGTTGTGATTGTGGTGCCATTGGGGAGGTCGGTCGAGCTCATCTTTACTGCTTCAATGAATGATGTAATCTCAAATTCTGCATCACCCATTTTGTCGTCGCGGCTAAACGTGTCCTTATCGTATACTTGCTGGTTTAGAGACAAGAAAATAAGAGTTAAATTAAATTACTAATAAGTGAGAACTCATTTAGATCATGTGTGAGAGAACTACTTTTTGTTTCGCAAAGAGTCGTTTAACACGAGAACAATCAAACTACAAAAGCAAAATCCTTCTTCAACGGATTATAGCTTTCCTAATCAACTGCATGAATTAATGAAATACATTACATGCATTTTGTGGACATAGGGCGTTAACTTCAAGAATAATGCGGGATACTTTCACTAATAAAAAAAAGATTATAAATACATATTGCAAGACCTAAATAAAAGAAAAACATAAATTCAGAAATAAACTGACTGAGCAATACATAAATCTGAAAATGGAAAATAAATGATGCAAATCAAAGCTAACAATAACTGCAATAATAATTAGCTTAATAATTATAATACTCTCCCTCAAGTTGAATCATAGATGTTCATCATGTTCAACTTCAATTTGAAATCGTCAAACAATGACCGGGGAGATTATTGGCAAGAATATCTACTAATCGACCACTGGATGGGACAATAGGAAAACAAATCTCCCCTAAATCAAGTTTTTCCTCAATGAAGTGCCCGTCTATCTTTATATACTTGGTGCAACCGTCCTGAACCAAATTACGGGCAATGCTAATGGCGGCTTTATCATCACAGAACAGTTGGAGAAGAGCGGAGCTGACATATGTAATTCACGGATCATCATATGTAACTAGAGAGCTTCACATATACAGAAGGATATGAAGTGAAACTCGGCTTCAGCACTGCTCCAGTGCTCCGAACCACAACAGACAGTTTTTTTACTTTTCACGTGACAAGATTTTTCCACACGAATGAGCAATATTTTGAGGTTGATCGTCGATCATAGAAGGACCCGACTCAATCTCCATTGGCATCAATGACAATAGAACGAGAGGTGTAGCGCGAGAAACACAAACTTAAGTCTCGTGTGTCTTTGAAGTAATGAAGGATCCTGTGGACAGCTCGGAGATGGTGCTCATAAGTATCATGCATGAATTGACTCACAATATCTACTGCGTGGCAATTGTCATAGCCTGTATGAGTGAGGTAAATAAGTTTTCCCACAAGGCGTTGGTAGTGAATCTTGTTCACCGGAACCACATTGGGATTTGTGGAATTACGCTCATAAATATACTTTAATATTTTTTATATTTAGGCATTATTTTAATTCCTTAATTTTAGCTATTTATGCTATTCCATAATTGTAGGAAGTACTTAATTTCTTTCCTTATTCTTGTACTTGTACTCACCTATTTATAGGTGAGTTCTCTATGAAATCATGAGAGCATAATTCAAAAATTCACATGGTATCAGAGACATAGGTGAAGCTCTCCCGCTCGGACGTCTGCATCCCGCTCGATCGAAACCTCTCTCCCGCTCGATTGAAGCCTCGTCCCGCTCGATCGTCTGCGTCCAACTCGACTGCTTCCTCCCGTTCCATCGTCCGCTTCCTCCCGTTCGATCGTCCGCTCGTCTGCGTCCCGCTCGACGTCTTGCGTCCCGTCTCCTGCGATCGTTCGCTCGTCTCCTGCGATCGTCCGCTCGTCTGCCAGATCGTCTGCTTGTCTCCTGCGATCGTTCGCTCGTCTCCTACCAGATCATCCGCTCGACGTCTTCTGCCAGATCGTCCCGCTCGACGTCTTCCTCCCGTCTATCCGAGCGCAGCACTGAATCGCGTTTATCCCGCGATTGTCTCCTTCCGATCGCCGACACTTCTTCCGCGACCAACCGCTAGCACAGCCCGTTCCAGCCGTGCTCCTCGTCTCGTCGACACAACCTCTTCTCTGGTCATTCTGCTGGACTCCTCTCTGATGACTAATTACGGCCATGCCTGCAACTCATCCTCCACTAGTGATATCACTTCTAGCCACCCCTCCGCAACTGGGTCTCCGTCGCCCGACGATTCGGACAATAACTCGTCCTAATAACTAGCCACAAACTCACCGTCCATAATTATCTCTAATGGTCGCAGTCAGTCATGATGTTTGTATGCGGCAAAGGCAAAGATGACTACCTCACTGGTAATGCTCCAGCTCCGGCGACGACAGATCCGTCATACAAAACTTGGAAATCCTAAAATAATATGGTTATGGTCTGGCTTGTTAACTTGATGGCCCTTGATATTGGCGAGAATTTTCTTCTCTACAACACTGGTAAGGATATACGGGATGCTTCCGTGAGACATATTCTAGTTCGGATAATACGACCGAACTCTTTGCGGTTGAGACCCTTCTTCATGACTTTCGTCGAGGTGATCTCTCCGTCACTCAATACTTCAATACTCTTACTCGGTATTGGCAGCAACTAGATATATTCGAACTGTACCCTTGGAAGTGTCTCGAAGACACTATCATATTTCGCCAAATCGTGGAACAGAAGCGCACCTTCAAATTTCTCCTCGGAAATCTGAGTTTGACTAGACTCACTCGCAGATTTTGAGTTTGAAACCTCTCCCAACAATCCGTGAAGTTTTTTCCGATGTGCGCCGCGAAGAGAGTCGCCAAAAGGTCATGTTAGGTGCTTCCTCTTCCACTTCAGTCCTTGACGGATCCGCCCTTGCTGCTCACATCCCACCCACTGACAACCGCCAACGCCAGGGCCGCCCTTGGTGTGATCACTGCCGCCGTCCTGGCCATACTCGGGATACTTGTTGGCGGATTCATGGAAAACCCGCAAATGGAAAGACCAAACGTGATTCTTGGGCAGCTACCACCATCACCACCGAAGCCTCTCCAGGTACGAGCTCGTTCGACGAAGAACGGATTCATGCCCTCCGGAAGATGCTCGGTCGAGTGTCTCCAGTCCATCCTCCTAGTGTAACATCAGGTGTCACCGGCCTTGTTGCCCAACAAGGTATTTCCCCATCTGCTTTCATCTTGGATTCAACCTCTTCTCGCCCATGGATTGTTGACTCAGGTGTCTTCGATCATATGACCGGGGATCTCTCCTTATTAGTGGATTACCGATCGGTGTAATCCGACCCGATCTGTTAGGATTGTCGATGGATCGGCCTCTAAAGTTCTTTGGTCTTGGTTCTGTCCGCATCTCTCGGACCTATTTCTCACTTCGTGCTTCATGTTCCTACTTTGGATTGTAATCGATGTCTCTATTAGTAAGTCTCACTCATGATTGTCGTTGTGTTGCTTAAATTTTTTCCATATGTTTATGAATTTCGGAATTTGAAGTCGGGGAGGATGATTGGCGAGTCTTGAGTTGCGCGATGGTCTCTATCTTCTCAACAAACCTCTCGTTGGTCTTGTTTCACCCACTTGGTTGTGCTCTCGTATCGAATCCGTCTCGCTTATATCCCTTAAGTACGTTTATCTTTCATTCCAGGTGTTAATAATGATAGTGAAATCGTATTACTTCATTATCGTTTAGGTCATCCCAATTTTATATACCTTGGGAAACTATTTCCTCATTTATTTATTAATAAAAATCCTACCACCTTTAATTGCGAATTTTGTCAACTTGTCAAACACACTCGTACTTCATTTCCTCGTTTATCATACAGACCCACTCGTCCATTTTCTCTAATCCATAGTGATGTCTGGGGTCCTTCTCGTGAAAAAAATATTTTTGGGGCCCAATGGTTCGTGTCCTTTATTGATAATCACACACGCGTGACCTGGATTTATCTAATGAGTGATAAATCCGAGGAAGACCCAATATTTAGTGTCTTCTATCAAATGATACTCACTCAATTTGACACAAAAATTCAGGCTCTTAAAACAGATAATGCACGAGATTTTTTCAACACCTCCACAGGAACTTTTCTTACTCACGATGGCATCCTTCACCTCAGCACTTGTGTTGATACTCCCCAACAAAATGGGGTTGCGAGCGGAAAAATCGTCACTTGTTGGAAGTAGCCGCAGTCTCATGTTCACCACATCGGTCCCTAAATGTTATTGGGGCGAGGCAACATTAGCTCGTCGCTTATCTCATAAACCGGATGCCCTCTCGTATTCGGGTTTCCTTAGTCCGATTGATGTCCTTCGCTCCTTTCCAACTACCCGTGTTCTCAGTTCGGTTATCCCTACCAAATTATTTGCTCCGTCTTTGTTCATATTCACAAACAACACCGCAGTAAATTAGACCCCAGATCAGTCAAATGCATCTTCATAGGGTATTCAGCCAATAAGAAAGACTACAAGTGTTATTGCCCTTCAACTAAAAAGATCTATAATTCTATGGATGTCACCTTTTTTTAGCAACAGTCATACTATCCAGAGTCTGTCGTTCAGCAGGAGAGTCGTAGTGAACAACAGCCCTGTGTTCTTTTACCGACTGACACGGGTCTTTCACCGACTGTCAAACCTCCTCCATCTCCTATGCTAAACCCATCTACACATCCCGCACCTCAGGAACTTCGGGTCTATACAAGAAGGAACAGAACTGCTAAAAGAATAGAGAACCAAACACCGCTTCCAGCTGCTGTCCAAGAATCTAATCCGGCTCCAAACCTCTCTCGAACTCACTTAGGTACGGAATCTATAGACACTAGTGATTATGAGCTTACCCCGCCTATGAGAGATGATTCTGATGTTCCTTGCACTCAACATCCCATCTCTCGATTTGTTTCATATGAGATGTTATCTCCTTCCTATCATGCATTTGTCACTGTTATTGACAACATAGAGATTCCGAAGTCTATTCAGGAAGCACTCTCACACCCAGGATGGAGAAAAGCTGTGAATGAAGAAGTTGTTGCACTAGAAAAGAATGGAACGTGGGTTGTGTCGATTCGCCCAAGAATACGAGGCCAATGTAGGATGCGAGTGGTTATTTAAAATCAAATGTAAGGCGGACGGAAGCATAGATCGGTTGAAAGCCGACTGGTTGCAGAGGTTATACTGCGATCATAGGAATTGATTATCGAGAGACATTCGCCCAAGTACTGAACTGAACTTCATTAGAATCCTACTCTCCATTGCAGCAAGTCGAGACTGGCCGCTAATGCAACTTGATGTCAAAAATGCTTTCCTTAATGGAGATCTTGAAGAGGATGTATACATGAATTTACCTCCTAGTCTAGAAGGATCCTTCCCTAGTGGCAAAGTATGCAAGCTCCGAAATCTCTCGTATGGCCTCAAACAATCTCCCCGTGCGTGGTTTGCCCGATTCACGATTCGGTAATCAAATGTGATTATGCTCGAAGTCGACCGATCATACTGACGTACACAAAAAGATCCGAGAAGAAGATTGCTGTCCTCATCGTGTATGTTGATGACATCATTCTTACAGGTGATCACACTGAAGAATTGACAAAACTGAAGAAGTTTCTAGCCCATGAATTCGAAATCAAGGACCTCGGTAACTTGAAGTTCTTCTTGGGAATGGAAGTTGCAAGATCCAAAATGGGGATAGTCGTAACTCAAAGAAAGTACACATTGGACTTATTGAAAGAAACTGGTATGCTTGGATGCAAACCAATAGACACTCCAATAGACCCGTATAATAAAATTGGAATGGAGAATGATAGGTTACAGGTCAACAAAGGACGATATCAGCTGGTCATTGGAAGACTATTTACTTATCCCACACTGCAGCCAAACATAAGTTTTTCGATAAGTAAAGTTGAGTCGATTCATGAATCGTCCTACTGATGAACATATGAGATTTGTTAACCGAATCTTAAGATTTTTAAAGATGACTACAAGAAAGAATTATTATTCAAAAGAATGATAGTCGAAGGGTAGAAGTTTTTCGATCTTGTCGAGCGAGAGACATATCCACCCGACGATCAACCTCTGGGTATTGCTCTTATGTATGCGGCAATTTAGTGACATGGAGAAGCAAGAAGCAATCGGTGGTATCTCGGAGTAGTGCAGAAGTAGAATACAGAGCACTAGCACTGGTATCTGTGAAGGAATATGAATCAAAAGATTTCTCAAGGAGCTTGGGATTATGGGAGAAAATCCTATCAGGATGCTCTGTGACAATCAAGCAGCAATCAGTATCGCAAAGAACCCTGTTCATCATGACCGAACAAAATACATTGAGATGATCGAAACTTCATTTCGGAGAGAGTGGACAATGTAATCATTGAATTGGTCTATACTCCTTCTAGAGATCAAACCGCAGGCATTCTCACCAAGACTCTCCCTAAGACAAGACTTTCGATGAAGCTAAACAACAAGTTGGGCATGTACAATCTGTACAACCCAACTTGAGGGGGAGTGTGGAATTACGCTCATAAATATACTTTAATATTTTCTATATTTAGGCATTATTTTAATTCTTTAATTTTAGCTATTTATGTTATTCCATAATTGTAGGAAGTACTTAATTTCTTTCCTTATTCTTGTACTTGTACTCACCTATTTATAGGTGAATTCTTTATGAAATCATGAGAGCATAATTCAAAAATTCACAGGATCCGTTATGACCGCCATTGGTTTGCAAATGAGAATGTTATTCTCTGTCAATGTATCAAGCACATACTTGCGCTGAAACAAGCAAAAGTCCCGAGATGACCGAGCAACTTCCATGTCTAAGAAGTGTCGAACCGACCCCAAGTCTTTCATTTCACAGGAAGTAGTAAGAATGCCTCTCACAGAATTCACTGTTGGTAAATCATCACCTGTGAGTACAATATATCAACATAGACGATAGGATAATAATTTGGCCACAAGAGGAATATTGAAAGAAGAGAGTATTATCTGATTGAGCCTGATAAAAGTCACGGCCAACTACCACCTTTCTTAATTTGTCGAACAGGCCATTGGGGATTGTTTCAGTCCATAGAGAGACTCTCGCAGTCGACACACTTGTCCCAGAAAGAAGTGGAGTTACAGCCTGGAGGGAGGCACGTGCACACCTCCTCTGTGAGATCTTCATTTAAGAAAGCATTTTTTACATCAAGTTGGAGCAAGGGTCAATCCCATTTCACAACAGGGGATAATAGGACTCAAATGGTATTTAATTTAGCAACCGAAGCAAATGTCTCATCATAATCAACTCTATATGTTTATGAGCATCTTTCAGCGACCAACCGTAACCTTTTTGTGTTCAAATGATACATCGGAGTTAAATTTGGTGCTAAAAATCCAACGGTACCCCATTCATTCTTACCCTGAGGAAGATCCACAATATCTCACGTATGATTCCGTTGAAGGGCATTCATCTCATCCATAACTGCAGCTCTCCAGAAGGGGTCTGCTAATGTTGCTTCAATAGTAAATGGGAGAGGACGATCAGTCAGGGCAGTAGCAAATGATTTGTAGTCCGACGATACATTGTGGAAAGAGATATGTAAAGAGAGCTTGCCTAATCACATACCTCAATAGGAGAACTCACATTCTCATCCGGATTATGGTTAGTGTTGGAGATGTCGCACAGAGTGGATTCCAGGCCCTGTAAAGAGACAGCGGGCTCTAGAGTAGGAACATAGGGACGAATGTGCCAAGTATAGACACGGAGGGCGGGAGGATGTTTTGTTTGTCTAGTAGGTGGAGGATCTAGAGGGACAGAGGGCTCATTAGATATAGTAGTAAGATAAATATCCATAAGAGTCAAATAAGAAACAATATCAAAGAAATCTATCTCCCTCTCACATGAGGCAGTGATGGGAAAGTAGATAGCATTTTCAAAGAAGGAGAAATTGGCACTCACGTAGACTTTATCTGTGATAGAAAACACCAATGTCCTTTTTGAGTGACATAGTATCATAGGAAGACACACTTTATTGACCTTGAAACAAATTTACTACGAGTAAGTGTGGTGTTCCGAATAAAGGTTGTGCATCCGAAAATTTTGGAATCAATGACGGTAAAGAACCATTTGGTAAAGAAACATGACATCGAGATGGATAATAGAGTTTTGAAGTTGTGAACTTGTATGGCGACTCTATTGATGACATAAGTGGCAGTAAGCACAACATCATTCCAAAACATTTTCGGGACATTAGATTGAGACATAATGGAACGAGCCACTTCGAGGTTTCGATTTTTTCTTTTGGCTGCCCCATTTTGTTGGGTGTAGTACATGGGTTATGATAAAGGATGTACCTTAATTACCAAGAAGTTGCCTAATGTATAGTTAAAAAATTCACGGTCATTGTCAGTTCGAAGGACTTGAATTGACGTTTTGAATTCAGTCAAGATGAAGAACTGAAAGTTTGTTAAGGTGATATCAGTTTCAAATTTATTATTTAAGATATAGTCTCATGTTATTCGAGTGTGGTCATCAATCAATGTGAGAAATAATTGTTTATTAGTGTAATTGAGAGTGTGAGAGGGACCTCACAAGTCACTATGAATAAGTGAAAGAGGAGCGAAAGATGTGCAGGAGTGAGGTGGATATAGAACATGATGATGTTTAATTAATTGACAAATCTTACATTTGAAGCTAGCAAGATTTTTAATAGTAAACATTAATGGATACAATTATTTTAAATATTGCAAAATTAGGATGACCAGAACGATGATGTAAAAACATAATAAGGCATTCAATGAATCTAGAAAAATTGTAACTATTGTAAGACATGCCCTTATTCTTCATGTATTTCTCTTGGAAGAAGTAGAGCCCGACTACGCTCATAATAGTTCCAATCATCCATCAAACGACGATTCTAAAAAGCACAAATATTAGAAGAAAAATGAACAACACAATCAATATCAGGTGAACTTACGGACAGATAAAAGGTTACACTTCATAAAGGTACATGTAACGTAAATTTTAGTTACACTGGCTACTAATACAACCGACCATTTACCAACAATAAAATTACATGAGTCATTAGCAATTTTAAATGAATCTTTCATGGAGCATCGATAAAATGTCGAGAAAGCTTGAGATTATCAAGTGATGTGGTCTGTGGCACTAAAATTAATGATCAACGGAATAGAAGAGACAAAAGAGATGAGCATCATAGTAATCGTACCTCGACGGACGTGAGAGGTAAATGAGCTGGAAGAGAGTTGATTGAATCCAAGCAGCTTGAATAATTACCCCATCTGACTCTTAAGAGATTCTAGTGATTCCAGAGTGTTCCGAGTAGGAGTTAATTGTGTTGTAACAAATTGAGATGTCGTAGTGAGACCTTTGGCAGAGGAGGATTTGGCTGAATGATTGTATGTCGGTTTACCGTTGAGTTTCTAACACTTGTCACAGTTATGGTTGGGTTTGTGACAGTAGTCACAAGTGGAGCCAATGGCTCGAGATGGCATGGACGATGTTGATTACTATAGTGACCAAGGCATATGATTCAACAGAAGTGGAAGAGTCGACCATGAAAAGTCTCCCGTGTACCTTGACGAACAAGGACAAGGCTTGGGATCATTGGAGAAAATTGGAACCGTTAAGTTCATGGGTGGTGATTAGGAAGTTCGTGTTTTTCGGTCCTTCAGCCTGCATAAGGATTGAGGTCGGTGTAGATCCTCCAGTGAATTCAAGGACACCATCAAAAGGAGGCTCGGCGGGGGAGGAGTCCTTCATGAGTCTGACGGAGCCGAAGGTGATGTTGGGTTGCCGAGACATAGAAGGATTCCGATTGCATGAGGAAGGCTGGCGACACGAGGAAAACAAGAAGAATCAGTGGCTGAATCTTCGAAAATTCCATGTACAAATTGCATGAAAGAGGGAAAAACTGTTGGCGGCAGCAGGAATTCTCGAATGGAATTTCCACTAGAAAGAGAAAGCCTCGACCGAAATTTGCACTAGAGAGAGAAAGGCCCTCCAAATAATTTTGTGTGCAGGATTTGCACTAGAGTGAGAGTCCTGCTGAAAATTTCAGGGCTGGCCGCTGGCGAGAGGGACAGCTGACCGCCGGTGAGAACGACTGCAGAAAAACTGCATGTGGCTGGCAAATAGGGCAGAACCTCTAAGGTTCAAACCATGGCTCTAATAGCATGTTAACTTTTAGAATAATGCATGATACTTTCATTACATAAATTCAGAAATACACCAACTAAGAAATATATAAATATGAAAAGTAAAAATAAGAAAAATAAAGTAGAGCTAATAATAATTGCAGCAATAATTAGTCTAATAATTGGACTAATAATTCTAATGGTAGGATATTCATTATTTTCAAGAAAGCTCATAGTGCTCTTTCAACGTCTAGGCGGAAAAGACAAGTTAATGTTCCAGAAAGCAGAAATTGATAATTAAAACTTTCTTGATAACTTCAAATTAAGCTAACTAAAATTACTAAATAAGCTTCGTACTGTTTATAATTGAATTTTGGCAATGAAAAGTGAAATGATAATAAGGAAGAAATAAAACACAAGCACAACATGGCAGAGGAGAACAAATTCATTATATCAAAAAAAAAATGAGTTGCAAGTGAAGAGTTATGGCTCTCATTAGAAGACCCCAAATAAACTAATTACATGTGTGTGTGTATGTGTTGGTTTCTTTTATAAGAATTGAGAAGAAAACAGGAACCTCTAAACCACTCAATTTCAAAATGATTCTAAACCATTCAATAAGAAAAAATTATGCAGTAACCTGTTAACATAATGGCCATTCATCTTCAAACTCTTTAGTTATCAGAGAGAGTTGGTAATATTGTCGTTATAATAAGAGTGAGATAAACCTACGATCTTAACTGGCTGAAGAGGCTCTGAAACAGAAAGAGTCAAGTCTTCATTCCATTCTGGATTGACATTGTTCTTCTTCACGCTAGTCTTTAATTTCTGAAATAAGAAAATGGTGAATGAGACTATTTCTAATTGAATAATAAAATACAGGTAAAAACCATTATAGGTATCACAGTGAGCTGAAAATACTCCATAAAATTATGTACAACAAGGGATCAATTTGATCTACAAATACCTGTTTATATTTTAAAACATAATTTCTTTTATAACTTAAGTATATTCGCTACGTTTTAACCACAAAATGCATAAGAAAAAATGAATTTAATTTAACTATTTCTATAAATTTATGCACATATGAACATTTCATATATATATTTATACAAAATTGTAGCTTTTATTGAGCAAATCATAGTTGAAGCTAGTGTTCTCCTCGTTTAGTAAACAATTTAAGAAATCTTGTTCAATTTTGACTCTTTTTTTTTAAAAAATGAGACAAATAAGAATAGTTACAGTCTTAAACATTAGCCTTTTCTGTGAACATCGAGTACTTTCGAAACGCCTTCAATCAACCAACCTCAAAAACAAAATAAAGCCAGATGAAAGAAAACAAATAAAAACAATGAAGGAAGTGAGAGATGAATGTAGAAACCTGACCGCCCATCCGGAGAACAACATAGGGATCGCTTCCCGTAGTATCTCGAACGGCGAGGTTGACTCCTCGAATGATCCGAACCCTAAGAAGCCCTAACAGAGATTCCATTGCTTCTTCCCCAAAGCCCGACCTCCACTCAGTCTAGGGCATCAAGACTAAACACCTTGTGGGCAACTGTTCGACGGGAGGGAAGCTCGAGGACCGGACGAGATTAACGGCCACCGCCGGGGAATTCGGCGGTTTCTTTCTCTCAAGCCATCGCCGAATCTAACTGATAATTTTATTATAAATTTCTGTGAAATTTATTTGTATTTTAATTTTAATTCAGAGGAATTTATATACATATGATATAATTCTAATATATATAATATTTATATCTTAACTAATTCAAAATGTTTGCATGAAAAATATATTTGATTTAAGAAAAATAGCATTAATAATATTTTATGTGATTTTAAGGATTTATTAAATAAATATTAAAATTCAGGTGGTAGGTATATAAATATATTAAAAAAATTGTTATATATTTACTTAATTTTAGTCTTGCAATTCAAAGAAAAGTACTGTGATATAATTAATAATTTGTCGCCAGTGTTTTCTTCTAAACTATCCCTTAGAATTTTACCATCATCATTATAAATTAACATAAAATTATTGTAATATTATTATCATTGAAATTTGTTATGTCAATGATAAATACATTGGAATATGTTATATCGTTACTTATCTATGCTGAATCTAAATTCGTCTTGTAGATCGTGCCTAAGACATAAAGGGGACCGAGGAAGAGGAAAGAGAGTGAGAGAGAGAGAGAGAGAGAGAATCAGCGACCAGTGGGGTGGCTCATCGGTCTTTGCCACCATTTGCATTTTGTCATGTTATTATGTCTCATGGATGGTTTTACAAAGAGGTTGTAGGGTTGTTTACATCAAAAATAAGTTAACACGAATCTAAAGGATATCCAACAAACCATGAGACAAAGGAGTATGGCTAAGGTGACCCAACATGCGAAAGACCATAGGGTCCAAATGCATAATATCAAAGGGTTCGCGAACGGAATACCAAAAGACATACTTGGTTAAGTGCAAACCTCCTATAACAAGGATAGAGGTCGACGAGATGCAGGTCATCCTAACCAATGATCAAATTCAATCAGGTTGAGCAGAGGAATCGACTTACCTCTTGCCACAACCTAATTTAAGGGAAGAATCCAGTGCGTCAGTCATCTAACGGATGCCATTGAGATACCTAATCAGGGGCCGAGAACTGGTTAGAACATAATACATGGAGCATTTTGAAGGAATCTCAAAGCTACTAGAAAGTCCAGATAACGGTCGAACGACAGAAGCATCCGACCAATGAACGAGTGGTCGCGTGATTAGGACAAGCTAACGCTATGACAAAGGGTTCGACCAGTGGGTCATGATTGCAGCCTCGACCGCTCGAAGTGAGTAAAGGAGCACTAGACCGCAGTTGGCCGACCGACCTATGGCGAGCGAGATCGTCATATGACCGAGTGCCTCGACCGACCGACACGAACATCGGAAGGCATAGTCTCCTCTCAGTCGGTTGCCTTAATCAGACAAGTCAGCTCAACCAATTACCCTCATATTAAGATTTCAAACCGTAAGACATATATGGTATAAAAGCAGTATAATTTATTAGAGCATTTATCATATTAAGAATAATTTCCATAATTTTTTTGATCCTTTTTGTAATTTAAAAAAAATACGCCTATATAAATAACAAATAGAAATACAAATAAAGTGGATATATTCGCTCTCCCCTCCAGATTCTCTCTACAATAAATTTTTTACCCGCTCTATTCTCTATTCTCTCTTTAACTCCGCTCTAACTCTCGAGAGTGTTCACAAAAAACAATATAAGATCTAAAACTTTATATATATATATATATATATATATATATATATATATATATATATATATATATATATATATATTAGAAATTTAAATACATTGGAATCGAGCGGTATTCATCTAAATATTCTTTCCAGTTTTCTTAGTGGCAGCTTTGGCACTTCTAATTAATATTTATGTGCTGCTCTGTTCTTTAATCCTCCCTATTAGGCTTATTATCTTATTTTATTTCAGCTAATCACTTATAATTAAAACTTTTTTTTTTAATGTTTAATGAGAAAAGGTTTCTCTGCATATAATTATTGACTTGACTGATAAACTAAAACCTTTTTTTTTATACGTGGTCAAAGAATCCAATTCAATTGACTGTAATCTTATGTTAGATATATAGTTGTCCTGCCCACACGATTATGATCAACATGATGTTTTATTAACAAACAAGTTACATTTTTTAATTAATTTTTATACATATTTTAAATTTATAATTAGGGTTCTACTAATCTATTTGCTGGTGTAGAAAGTCTTTTTCCTTAAATAAACTTAATTTATTCTTAACTACGGTTATCTCATCTTTTTTAGGTAGCTATAAAATATATAATGGCCGCCCGATTTATCCAAAAACTAGAGACTTTGCTCTCATTTTAAGAATAAGTTATTGTGCGTGGATTCCGCACAAATGGGTAGCTATAGATGCGGAGGCACGACTTTGATACTAATTGTCGTACAAAAAACGATGACAATAAAGCAATAATTGAATTGAGAAGTTTGATGACAATTTTTTGTTATTGAATGATGCAATAGAGGACTATCTCTATGAGAATAAACTTCATCTTTTGTTATTTGAGAAAATATCAGAAAAGATGGATGAGGGTAAATGAAATTTGTTGGATCAAAAAGTTCTGGGGTTATTTAATTAACTTTGTTGAGATCAGCTGCATAGAACATCTTCAATGAAAAGACAACTGCATATCTCATGGCAGCCCTGTCAGGTATGTACAAAAAGACGTCAGTGAATAACTAGGTGCATCTGATGAAGATGTTATTCAATTTGATGATGACAGATGGTACGTCTGTTGTACATCATCTAAATGATTTTAATATTATCACAAATCAACTGTCGTCAGTGGAAATTGAATTTTTTGATGAGATTCATGCACTGATATTGTTGGCTTCATTGTTAAATAGATGGGGAGCAATGAGGATGGTTGTTTGCAACTATACATGTAAATATAAACTGAAATATGACGATATTTGTGATTTGATTTTTGTTGAGGATGTGCGAATGAAAATTCAGGCGATACATCGGATTCGAGTTCAGTATTAAATGTTGATTCCAGAGAGAGATCACAAAACAATAACTCAAATAGAGGAATGTCAAAATCAAAGCACAAAGAGAAGAGCAAGTTAAAGCCTTATTAGATGCAAATTGTTGAAATTGTGGTAAAAAGTGCCACATAAAAATGAACTGAAGAAATCTCAAGAAAATAGAGAATGATAGCGCAAATGTGGTCACTGAAGAAGAACATGATGCAGTACTACTAGCAGTTCATAATTTTGTTGATGACTATATACTAGATTTAGAGGCTTCTTTCTATACGACTTTTCATCAAGAATTGATGTAGAAATATGATACAGGTGACTTTGGGAAAGTATATCTGGTAAATAGAGAAACTTTGAAAGTGATAGGAATTGGATAAATTGGCATTGCATTTTCAATCAAGAACAAATGGACTCTGGAAAAGGTCAGACACACTCCTGAGTTGAAGAAAAATCTCATTCAGTGGTCATTTTATGTAACAATTGGAATGTTAAAAAGGAGCTTTGGTACTGGCTCGAGGTAAGAAGACTGATACATTGTATATGACTATTGGCTTAATTAACAGTATTGATACTACAATTGTAGAGAGCACAGTAGAGTTGTGGCATTGCAGGCTTGGCCACATGAGTCAGAAGGGTATGAAAGAACTTCAGTCAGAGGCAAGTTACCAAAACTGAAGTCAGTTGATCTTAGCATGAGTGAGAGTTGCATTATGAGGAAATAGAGGAAGATTAGTTTCTTGAAAAGTGGCAGGACATCAAAGGTAGGAAATCTGGATCTAGTACACACAAATCTGTGGTGACCTTCTCCAGTAACATCTCTTGGAGGCTCTCATTACTATGTCACATTCATTGATGATCATAGTAGAAAGATAGGGGTTCATTTCTCGAAGCATAAATCTAATGTATTTAATGTGTGCGGGACTTGGAAGACCATGATTGAGACAGAGATAGGCGTAAAGCAGAAATGTCTGAGGTCTAACAAGCAGTATTTTGTAGCTTAAAGCATCAAAATGAAGAAGACCATTTTAGGGACACCGCAGCAAAATGGTGTTGCAAAGCACATGATCAGGACCATTAATGAGTGGGCTAGAAACATGAGATTACACGCCTGCCTACCACCTACATTCTGGGCAGAAGCGACCAACACTGCAGTTTATTTGATCAACAAGGGACCAACTGTTCCGTTAGATTGTGATATGTCTGAGGAGGTCTGAATTGTAAAAGTGATCAAATATTCTCACCTTAAAATCTTCGGATGTCTTTCTTATGTTCTAATTAATTCTGATGCTTAAAGTAAACTTGAGGCTAAGTCAAAGAAGTGTTATTTCATTGGTTTTTGAGACGAGGTGTTTGGGTATTATTTTTGGGATGATCAGATCAGAAGATCATAAGGAGCAAAAATGTGATTTTCAATGAGAATATTACATATAAGAACAAGACCATTACAAGTTCTGGAGCAACACCAAAAAAAGCTGAATTGGTAAGGTTTGATGATTTACCGGTGGTCACAATGCAAGGCCTAGATGCAGGTGACAAGGTGAGTGGGTTTGAGGCACCCATTCCTATTTCAATGGCAGTTTCAGAGCCATCCACCCCTACAGCTACGGTTCATAGGTCAGTCAAGAATATAAGTTTTCCTCAGCGTTACTCACCGACTTTGAACTACATTATATTAACAGATTTATGAAGAAAAATTGCAAGATGAAAATTTGAGCAAGTGAGAGCTTAACATGAAAGAGGAGATGAATTTTCTATTAGAAGATCAAATATGGGAAATGATAGAACTTCCACCAGGGAAGAAGTCATTACACAACAAATGAGCATGATGCAAGTAAGAGATACAAGGATATACTTGTTGTAAAAGGATTTCAACAGAGTCATGACATTAACTATTCTGAGTTTTTTCTCCTGCTGTGAAGCTCACAACCATCAGAATTGTACTAACTATGGTTGCTACCAAATATTTACTTCTCGAGCAGTTAGATGTAAAGACAGTCTTTCTTCATGGAGATCTTGAAGAAGACATTTACATGCAGGAAAGGAAAACTCCTTTTGCAGACTGAAGAAGAGCTTGCATGGCTTGAAGCAAGCTCCTTGACAATGGTACGAGAATTTTGATAATTTCATGCAAAATGCAGGGTACAACAGATGTCAGTCAGATCACTGTTACTGTGTCAAGTACTTTGACAATTCCTATATCATTCTAGTGTTATATGTGGATGATATACTTATTACATGGGTCAATATTGATGAAATTAATAATCTAAAGAGACATATGTCACGGGCAATTTGCAATGAAGGATTTGGGAGCTGCAAAGCAAATCCTCGGCATGAGGATTGTCTGTGAAAAAATCAGAGGCACATTGAGGCTTTCACAGGTTGAATATGTGGAAAATGTGCTTACCAGGTTCAACATGGATAATGCAAACCAGTTGGCACACCTTTAGGTAGTCATTTCAGACTCGGCAAGAGTCAATCACCAAAGTCAGAGGAAGAACGTGAACACATGAATAAGGTTTCTTACGCTTCAGTTATTTGTTCACTGATGTATGTTATGGTTTGCACCTGGATATTGCTCATATATGAGGAGTTGTTAGCAAATACATGAGTAATCTAGGAAAGAAACTTTGAGAAGCAGTGAAGTGGATCTTAAGGTACCTAAAGGGCTCTTCATAAACTTACTTGTGTTTCTCAGGAAAGAGTTTAGAGGTAAAAGGGTATGTTGACGCTGATCTAGCTGGACATTTATACTATAAGAAGTACTGCATGCTATATTTATATTCTTTGTGGCCCTGCAGTATCATGAGGATCAAATATGTAAAGAATGTTTTTTTATACTACAGAAGCTGAGTATATGACAGTGTCAGAGGCTAAAAAAAAGAGATGACAGGGCTTCATGGGAGAATTGGGCAAGAAGAATCAGAATGAAATTCTCTACAGTGGTAGTCAGAGCGTCATATTCCTTGTCAGGATACTAACATTCAGTCTAGGACCAAGCACATTCAGATCAGGTTTCACTTCATACGGTCGTTGCTGGATGATGAACAGTTGTTGCTTGAAAAAATTTATGGAAGCAAGAACCCTGCTGATATGGTGACTAAGGGTGTTACACTTGAGAAGTTGAAGTTGTACATAACTTCAGTTGGTCTTCTAGCATGAAGACACGGGCCTTGAGTTGTAGAGGTGGAGGAAATCAGTCTGAGGAAGAAGACAATGCAGCCAATGTACCGGTCTCCAGGTAGGATATTTGTTAGTTTGTGCAAACAGGTCCACGCGAGAAAAAAATGCAGAAAATGCTCCTGTCCTTCTTTCATCCTCTTCCTGCGAAGAAAAGCATCCCATCGTTTATTATTAGTCGCAATCTGACCCCTCCCTCGCAGAAGAAAAAAAAAGAAGCCCCCTCTCAATATTCGGGCTCTGTGACCAAACCCAGGAAGGCAACAACGGACGGTGTTGTACATGGACAAGCGATTTCATCTTCCTTCTCATTGCACTTTGCTCCTATAGAAGAACATCACAATCTCAAAGCAAAACAATATCGCAAGTTTTACAATTTCTCCTTTGGCTTTGGTGTTCTCGATAACGGAAGAAGAAGAAGAAGAAGCGGTGGATCTCGGGTATAGAGAGAGAGAGAGAGAGGATAAGAGAGAGAAAAAAGTGAGAGACTCTTTCTTGTAAGTCGACGCGATCGAAGATGGTGTAATTTCTCAAGTAATAAAATCTCCTGCAACTCCGTGAATGCAGTGAATTTTCCGAACTACGTAAGTATGCGAGCCTGCTCTTTTTATGTTTGCGAATTTTCTCGATCCATGTTTTGCTTTATTGTAGTCATTTTTTTGCACAACAAAGATCTCGTCATATACACGTGAATTTATGTTGACGTTTCATCCCCATTCACCATTATCCGTACATCTAGACATTAGCTCGTAATATTTTTTTCCATTTTAAGAGGTTAATTTGAAGTCATGTACTCATTTTACTATTTGAGCAAACAAACTTAAATAATCTTTATATAAACAGTTATTCTGATATTCTTTGAGTGTATTATTTGCTTGCAATCTCACAAGAATTTATTTTCATATAGATGATTTCTAAGTATTGAATCATTTTGAGACGTAGGGTACCATTCGTTCGTGAGTACATATAACTCGGTAAAAGAACTTGTATCATAGAAAAAGCAATAGAGAGAGAAGAACAAGTGTTTTTTGAGGGAACCTTTGTAATCATATTAAATATTGGTGTTTGATAAGTCGGAGAGAGACTACTCCACTGTGTTGATGGTAGACTTCGATGTGAATGTAAGGAATTTTGTATGTTGACAGATCGGTAACAATAATTGAATTAATATAACTCGTACTATATGTCACATTTCTCTGGTATTTTTATGAAAGATTGTGATGTGGGCGTCAGGTATTACTGGTCGATGTCAGGTCTTATCGATATAGTGATAATCTCTGATAACTGCGTGAACAAAACTAGTCTCAAGCATCTACCTCGTCTTTAATGAGGAATTGATGAATTTCCTTATTAGTCACAATAGCTTTTTATTTCTTCTAACAATTATCATTGTGTACGTGGGCTACTTTGTCCTACTGAGGAATGTGAGAACGATTGGATTGACATGCGAGACTACTTCAGCAAGTGGGCTAGATTTAACCGCTCCGTCAGTCATAGGGCTGTCAAAACGGCTCGTGTTCGGCTCGTTAAGAAGCTCTTGTTCAGCTCGTTCGCTAAGTTAACAAGTCCTAACGAGCTGAACACGAACAAAGATTTGTTTGACAAAGATTTGTTCGTTCGTGTTCGGCTCGTTTTGGCTCGAAATACTATTCCTCAATTATATATATATGTGTGTGTGTACATCTATAGATATCTATGTGTATGTATCTATGTATGTATATGTGTGTGTGTGTGTGTGTGTGTGTGTGTGTATATATATATATATATATATTAATCAGTAGTATTTTTAAAAATTTTAAGAGATTTATAATCAATTAAAATTATTAATTAAGTAAATCTAATAAAAAACACTAGATTAGATTCAAGTGATGTTTTAATATAAACTATAATTCTTAAATATTGTCTCGATCCTTAACATTTTATGGTTATGCGATTAGAATTTTTCAAACGTCTCTTTGTTCGTGAACAGCTCGTGTTCGGCTCGTTTGCATTTTATGGTTATGCGATTAGAATTTTTCAAACGACTCTTTGTTCGTGAACAGTCGTGTTCGGCTCGTTAAGCAAACGAGCCGAACACGAACACATTTTTTGAGCTCGAAATATAAACGACCCGAACACGAACTGGGCCTGAGCTCGGTCGTGTTCTGCTCGTTTACACCCTTACCGTCAGATAACCTAGATTCAATTATTTTTGGCAGGTGGACTTGATTTGGTGAGAGAAAATTAGCAAAATGCTCATACGCGGTACACCCATTTTAGTGTATTGCTAAAACCTTAATACTCTCAGGTGATATTACTAATATAATCATATCTCAAATTCCAATTCTAATAATATATAAATCAGAAGTCAACGACCTTAATGATTTAAAAATAAAAAACATGTAGAACACTTTGACAATTATTTTTCACAATTCATGCCATCCACTTCCCCTTCAAGTCAAAATCCCCCCTCTCAAATACTCCACAAAGCCAGCTAATTTTCTCCAGACTTATCTTATCGAGAAGAAAACTTCAGTTGCAGAAAATGAAAGAAGATAGCTTCCACCATGAAACCTTCAATCCCACCCACCCTCCCATCCCTCTCCATAACAAAAATGAAATCTCATTAAATCCCCAAACTCCAAACCAATCAGCACCGAACAATCCCAACGTCAATCCGAACAATAAATACCTTCAAATCAAACCAAAAGTCACCAGCTTTAGCCTCCCACCTTCTTCTTCCTCCTCACCATTACAGAGCTCCAGAAAACACAGAAACCGAACTCGGAAACCCCATCCTTCCACCTCCATCATGTCCCTCTCCCATCGCTTTTCTGCAGAGCTTCCTCAATCCGCAAGGCTCCACTCTCTCCAAATTCGCAGAAGCAAGTCCTGCGGAGATGGGAGATCATCTTCCCCTCCCGATGATTTCGACACCATGCCAAAAAAACCGATTTTTGATCAGCATCAGAACGGCGTTCATGTTCTTTACCAAGACTGCAGCAACAGCAGCTCCGACGACACGGATTTAGAACCAAATTCTTCCCAAGCTGAGACCTTTAAATGCAGCGCACTATGTTTATTCCTCCCCGGCATCTACAGGAAGAAATCAGCACTTCCAACTCAAACTGAACCTAACAACTCAGACCTCGAATCTGCAGACAGAGCAAGCGCCGCTTCCAAAGTAGCTTCATTTGAGAAATTTGAGTGCGGTTCATGGAGTTCTCCGGCGAATTTAGAGCATGATGAGAGCGGACCTCTATCATACTTTGATCTGCCATTGGAGCTCATAAGGTACAGTACGAACGAGAGCTGCTCGCCCGTGAAAACCGCTTTTGTTTTCGATAAGGATTTGAAGGGGGTTTTGAAGAAGAATTCTGTGTCGAGAATGGGGTCGAGGAAGTCCTGTGAGTCTAACAACAGACATGTGAGGTTCTCTACTTCATCTCCTACTTCATATCCTGCTTCTCCTACTCTGTCTCCCTGCATTACACCGAGGTTGATGAAGGCCAGGGATGAATTCAATGCCCTCCTTGAAGCTACGAGCGGGTAATATTAATTTTCATAAAAGATTTACATATATACCACTTAATTTTTTTGTATTTACATATCTAACACCTAAACATTCATATTTTCAGTTTAGGTGTAAGATATGTAATATATAATAATTTGATGGTATGTATGTAAATGTCCCGCAGTAGTAGGCAGTCACGTATCTATAAGCTCGTTGTAACTTACTTGTAACCTACAAATACAATGAGGTTACAGAGAAGTTACAGATAGGTTATATGGAGATTACAGGGGGTAGAACATGGAAATATCCTGCCAATACTCTCTGAATAACCTCCCTGTAACCTTCAGACGCACACAAATTTTTTCACTTCATTAGATGTTTTTGTTATTGCTTGGCAAGGCTTGTTGTGTGTGAGAGGTTAATTTTGTAATGCCCCCACCCAATCAAAAGGCAGTGAGGTTTCGTATATATTGAACAGTTGAATAAAGGTTTGGCGTCTGTGTTTGTTGATTGTTTAATATCAAATTGAGAAATAAAATTTTGGAAGATTTACATATATACCACTTAATTTTTATGTATTTACATATCTGACACTTAAATTTCAATTTTATCATATATATGCCGTCTTTATAGGGAATAAAAATGTGTATTTCACTATTAGAAGACCAACAAAATGAATTTGTGATGTTATATGAAAGATGTAGGTGGCATGAAGTAAGAAAATAAAGTTATTAGAAATATAAATACATAAGAATTGGGTGGTATGAATGTAAAGGCCCCAACCATTTATTCGTGGGCTTTAATCATGATTGGTGAAACATTTTTTGTATGCAAACTCTCAAATGGGATGGATTATTGATATTTTTTATTTGCAAGGCCACCTTTTTTTATTATTTTTTTTTGAACCTGCACCTTGTTTAGTCAGTCTATTTTGTCACCAATTATATCTGTTTGAATAAACTCTATTTTGACAGTTTTTTCAAAAATTATCATTGAAATCTGCATTTTTCATAGGTCATAATTAAGGGCAGTGATAGCTTTTTAGTTGTGGTCTGACAATTTTTTTTAAATAATATATATATAATTGTCATTTCAGTTTTTTTAAACGACAGATTATTTTTTCAATAGCTTCGCATTTGCTTTTTAATAAGTTACAGCTACTCCAAACAGACCAAAATCATCTCTTTGTAATACCTTTGAGGTGGTAAATGATATAATCATAGAAGTTAGGTGGATGATAACAAATAACCAACTTGTAGAGATTAAGCAAAATGTAGTAGGTAACCAAACTTGATGAAGTTTAATAGAGGGTGTTACATTATATTTTTGCAGAGGTTAAGAAAATGATTAGCATATTATATATTTGTACATACTAATTAAGAGTCCGTTTGGGGCGGCGGTGCGGCGTCGGTGCGACACCGACACCTCTCCACAGTTTTGTCTATTTGGATTGTTTTGATAGTTTTTTTTAAAAAAATTGAGTCTGAAATCTGTTTTTTCTAACAAATCCTGACTAGGTGCGATGACAGCTTTCTAACAGCATTTTGACTTGAAAAAAATATTGTAATAGTCACCGCAGTTTTTTAAGCGTCAGATTATTTTTTAGCATTTTCGTATTTATTTTTTAATAAGCTGCAGTTGCCCTAAACAAACCCTAAATAATGATACGTGACAAGTTTATAGGGCTCGTGCAAAGTGTGACAAATTACACAATAGTAAGAATTAGGTAAAAAATTTAACTTCACATTTCAATAAATATGATAATTTTAGATAAATTTAAATAAAACCAATCTAAATTTAACTTCACAGTTACTTTTTAATCACCAAGTTTTAAAATTTTTAGATGTGAGCTTTGGAAGTGAATTAAGATTTATCATTTTGACTCATAATCATACAAAGTCATTATGTTATTAATAAATTTTCATGAATAGTTATGATTAAATTAGTCAAAATTTCAATAAAAATTGTAATTATTCTAATAATCATTATACAATAGCAGCATAAAATTTTATTATATTAATGCTCGACATAAATCCAATTTATTTGTACAAACTTTATCTACTAATAATATTATTAACAGTTTAATTATCATTTAACGCACCTTTAAGCAATCACATGGCTTATAGAGTAATGAGTCTCTTCGGGGTAGTTACAATTATTTGAAGAAGCAACAGTGAAGCTACTGCTGATCAAATTGTTATTCAAAAAAAATACAGTGCCTATTACAAATTCACTTTATTAAAATAAAAAAAAAATCAGATCGAATCATTCTAGAAGCCATCCCACTGAACCAGATAAATTTTGAAAATGCAAATTCCTACCACTGCTTTTGAAAAAAATATTCAAAACACAATTTTGCCAGCCCCCTAAAAGCGAGAAAAATTTGCGTCCCGTGTCCGGACGCAGAGCTGCGTCCGGACAACGGGGATACCCCCTATGTACCACCCATGCAACTCCTCTGTAAGTTGGGTGTACATGGGGGGTCCTCTCACAGACACCAGACGCAGCTCTGCGTCCGGTGTCCGGACGCAAATTTTTTTCCCTAAAAGCATAGTGTGACGCCACAGCCCCCAAATGCAGCCTCGAGCAACGAGAAATGTACTACTATTGCCATCAAAGTAATATCAATTCATAAAGTTAAGATTGTTTAAACATGAAATTGTCCATTCTAAGACTCTATTTGGGGCCGCCCAACTTCGAAGCCAAAAGCGGGCCGCATGATCAACCCCGCGGCCCCAGCTTCATATATGTGAAATTGCCCCCGGCGAAAGCCCTACGTCCCGCGCCTTATTCTCTCGCCCTATGTCCAGGAATCGACCCCGACCCGCAGTCCTAGCATTCCTTCCCACGCGGTCTCGCCATCTCACCTGCTATTCTCAGCCCCGACCCGCATCCCTCACCTTCTTTTTCGTCTTCCAGGACCGAGTACAGGAAGCACGCGCACTTCTTCTTTGTCAACCACGCGCCTCACAAGCTCCATGAATGTTAAACATAACATGTACTGACATCCAATTGATTGATCACAATCACAAGTATGACATATATATTGTTTGCTGCTTCTATGGTTCAAGATGGATGTCTCTAGGATAGTAGTAGGTTTTTTATTCCTAAGATCTCTCTTTGTGGTCATCTTGTTTGAGAAATACGTGTTGGTAGCATGACAGGTTATTTTGGTATAGTTATTATTATACATTTGCTTGAAGGTACATTTATTGCTCTTAATTAAAAAATGTTGCTGCTATGATTTTTAGTCTACATGTCTACATGCCAAAGGAAAAATGTTGAACAGCATGTTAGCCTGCTGCCGGCTAATTTTTTCTTTGAAAATAAAATTTGAAAATTTAATTTAATGTAATAGGTAAAGTATTTTATTTTGATTTTGAAAATGGTGATATATTATTTTATTTTTAAAAATAACGAGACCAGATAGATCTCATATCAAATAGTTTAAATAGTTGAGCACGATACTACAAATGACACATCATCCCGAAAGATGAGCGTACCACTTGTTGGTAGACTTTAACTATCTAAACTTAAAGGTTTATGACTCTATTTTGGTCTGCGTATTTTATAACTGACAAATTCCCTTGTCTAATGCACGGATTAGGCGGGGTTTAGATTAATCCGGGTTCCTAATTCCCTATGGAGGCAGCCCCTATAGTTAATTACATCTTAGGCGACTGAAATCACCTAAGAAAACTCTCGATAAGGATCATAGGTTTCGTCTTCAAGAATATCAACGTTTAGGTTTCCACGATTGCTTGTAGGAAAATCAAAGGGAGTGGTTCAATGTGGAACAGTTATTTTCGGAATCCAAAGTTATGAAAAGTAGGAGATGTCGAAGATACTGAAGGAGTTTCAGTGACATCTCAAATTATCCTATGATTGGGCTTTACATCTTTGAAAGCGAAGTTGTGTTTATATTTCAATCTTGCAAATTATTTAGATGTTTTGGGATTTATATCTACATGTCATATGTAAATGACCCAAAAATATGAGAGGATTTATGTCGTGCCAGACGACAATCTCGGAATTCTAAACAGTTTAGGACTTATATCGTACGACTTACGATCGTACTAAGTCCTAAAAGATAATGTGAGGATTTATGTCGTATCAAATGACAACCTCAACGCCCTATAGATGTTATTTAAATCCATGAAAGTCCGAGCGAAGATCCTTCATTCGTCCTCTGTCGTCTCGTCTCGAGAAAGAATAAAAATAGGAGAGAAAAGAGAAAACCATGCCTCGAACGGCCTATCCTAAGGGCATATATAAGGGAAAACATGTGTAATGAAAAAGAAAACAAACATGCCCTAAAGGGCCTATCCTAGGGGCAAGTACAGGTATACAAGAGAAGCAATAATAAAAAAATAAACATATGTAATGAAAATAAACTAACCATGCCCTAGATGGCCTATCCTAGGGGCAAACATAAAAGAAAAGTATGAATACAGGTAAGTATGCATGTAATAAATGAAGTAAATAAACTGTACAATAAAAAAAAATGTGTACCTGGCCAACTCCGTCGATGCCTCGGAAGCAAGCTAATAGCTACAAACAACTATGCAATCAAGTTTAGCTATAAACATATAAAATATCAAAGTGGGGGGATAAGAATTCTATTTGAGGATAGGCTCAGTCTGTAGACTTCCTTTTTATCTCGATCCCACAGTAACCCGAGCATCGAAGTCTGTATCAATCTCAGATCAAGTCACCAGCAAATCACCCTAGAGTAGGCAATCCTAATCCCTACCACTTAATTAGTGAGTGAACCAGTTTGTAGTATCTGAGTTTTGAGAGTGGAGTATCTGTTATTGAAGTATCTGAATTGTTTACGAGTGTAATATCTGGTACATTGTAGTATCTGTTCTATGATGTGCAATGTGTGTTAACTGGTGCATGGTGTGTAGTGTGTAGTAGGGTAATGTGTGATAGGGTAATGTGTGGTGCATAAGGTGTAATGTGTAGCGTGTAATGTGTTATATGTAGTGTGTAATGTGTTATGTGTAGTGTGTTATATGTGATGGTTAATATATATAGTGTTTATGTGATGTTTAATGTGTATGGTGTGTATAATAAGTTTAATAATTATATGTGTTGTGTTTGATGCGATGTGTTTGATATGTCGTGTTTGATTTGATGTACTAAATGTGTTGTGTATGATGTGCTATGGGTGATATTTGTGTGTGATACTTAATATGTTGTATGTGTTCGATGTGATATGTGTTTGTTGTGACATGTGTGTGAGGTGATATGTGTTGACGTAGTATCTGTTGTGCAAGCGTGGTGTTTATTGTCGTGCAAGTGCAATGTAGTATCTGTTGTGTAAGCGAGGTATTTATTGTCATGTAAATGTGATGTAGTATCTATTGTCGGTTCTTGGATTTTTTTTTTAAAGATAGGGATTAAAACTACCTAACTCAAGGTAAAATGAGCATCTATCTCTGAGTATTGATTTTTATTATTTGTCTCGGCTATAAAAGCACGATTATTCAAGTGTGCATCATTGCCTGTACCCCGCATGTCCGACTTATGCCCTCATTTTGATATTCCATATGCATTTTTAAGTATTTAAATATATCCAACTACGATGTGAAAATAATGTTCCAGTGATTTCATGGCACCCATCATCATCAAAGTTTCGAGCTTATGAAAATGTTAAATGGAATAAGCATTCACATCCATGTATATATATAAGATAATCCTTATGTATTTACATAACTAGCACCGAAACTTTAACATTTATATACAAGGCATTTTCAAATTATCATAGCTTGTTAAAATATCTTCGTTGCTGTGTTTTCAAAAGTAACACCTTCTTAAAAAAAAACATAAATATTAAACTTTGGGTGTTAGTTATGTAATATCCTAAAAAAAACATGCATAATATTTATATATATAAATGTTCTTAGCTTAGAATAATCAGAATAGTAATAGAAATTTCGATTTCAAAATGAGGTATGCACAACATATAAAATTCTCGATATACATCCATATATTAGCCTTTCTTTATTTCAGCATCCAATTCGACGAATATCCAGCCATTACTTTCAAAAAAACAACTTGCCGCAATTCCCAAAAGGATTAAAAAAAAAAAAAAACTTGTTGCAACTTCCAATAGATCGGATTGTAAATCAAAGAATGAACTAACTTCAAATTCTTTTTTTTTTTCTTGTTTGAATTTAAATCATGAAGCAAAGATAGACTAACTACTAGTCTTTATTCCAAATTATAAAGAAAAGCAAAGTTGACAATAGCCTCTTCAAACCCAAATGGTAGGGTAGTACAAATCAAGCTGCTACTATCCCAAGTCCAGATTTTAAAGCAGCCACCCAAAATGAATATTTGAAACTTTCTTAAATCAGTATAAAAAAAAATATAATAGCTTATGGAGAATTCCCATTCAAACGAGAAACACATCAGATGTAAAGTGTAACAAATAGTCATAAATCCATTGGCCAAAATGAAGTATAAAATCCATCCGTGATTCACGTCAGCTAAAACAAGTGTTAGAGGAAAGTAGCTCCTCATAATTAGATAAAGCAGATTTTACTTTACGAGAATGCTCCATAAATCAACTAAAGGAAAGAAAATGGGAATGAATTTTTACCCTCAATCTATCAAAGAAGAGGAAAGAAAAGGAAAGACAACTACTAGCAGAGATCCTGAACTCAAGAGAATCGAGTAAGTCAAAACCCAGCCAATTAAAATTCTCCCTAATATCCAAATCTGGAAAGTTGAGTTCCAACAAATGAACTCAAAGGAAATCCCAGAATTTTCAAAGTTCAGCTTCAGCAAAAAAAACAAAGACAAAAGAAACTCATTGACTGGTTTTTTTTTTAAAAGGGGCAGGCAAAGACCAACACCGCAACTTTCCAAAATCGGGATAAAGAAATACTAACTGACACATTCTTTTATTAAATACATGACTAAATCAATTACAGCTCTTTAAATCCAGATGTTATCACTAATATGAAGCCTTCAACAACAATTTGATTCAGTTGAATCAATCCATGGGTAAGGTATGCATGTCATACCAATCCTCAGATAAGCAGCTATACTCTCAAAGTATAATGGCATGAAACAGGATGGGTTGATTCACAACGTCACCGATTCAAGACTTAATGTACATAATGATCTTCCAAGAAAAAGACACTGAAATTCCCTCTGAATATATATATAACAACGAAGAAATTCTAGCCTTGAGATATTTTATAAATTAAGAACTAACTGAGAATGCCATGCCATTCCTCAATTATCCAGAAATCAGCCATAAATATATTTCATAAAACAGTTAATAAAACAAGAATAATAAGAAGGGAAAGAAGAAAGGGAGCAGGGGGAATAGGAGGAAAACTTTCCTCCAAGAAAATCAGAAACTCAGAAACAACAATCAAACAAGAATCTCTCAAACCGCAAGAACCATTTTCAAAATAAGTCTTAAGCGGAAAAGTACAACCCAACACATTTATTCTTCTTAAAAGAGAAGAAAAAACATGAATCGAATAAGACATAATGAAAATATCTTAAGTTTCCTGTTATGAATCTTGCAACAATGTGTGATCTACACATTAAAGATATATAAAGAACATTGCAAACAAATTATATATGATCAAATAAGGACTTCAATTCATTGAATAAAAATCCCTTGCAATTTGATCTGGAATAGAACGTAAGCCCTTAGCAAGAAAAGATCAGAGGGAAAAAAAATCTCTGGCTCACATGAGTGAATTCCCAACTTTTTCAATCACCGGTAATAATCCAGAAGAAATTCTAATGTATATGCTATTCACGGGCTCAATTCGTTTCCATGGAAAAGACTAAAATGGATTACATATTCCGATGATTCAAGATGAAATAGATAGCAAACAATAGTATATTCACTGATTTGAAATTAAGTACCTCATCTTTAACTCTTAGTCCTCCGAACAGAGGTGTAAGAGAATTTCAAAAACAATCACCAACTTAGATGGCTGAAGAAAAGAGGAAAGGAAGAAGAACTCACCTTGATAAAATTTGAGACACGATAGCAATCACAAACAAGAGAATCTCAAATCTCTCAAAAGGATCGATAGCCCTTAAACTTTTTCTCCTTCTTTACCTCAGAACTTTTCTCAAAGAAAACTCAGAAAAACCAAACTTAAGAAAAGAAAATTTCCGCCAGCCCTTACTCTCTTGCGAAGAGAGGTATTTATAGGCAACAGGGATAGAAGACTCACTGCCGGAGCAGAATGTCGGTGAAGACCGACGGTGACCAGAAATCTACCACTAGCGGGAGAACCGACCAAAACAAGCCACAGGGAAGGTTACCTGACTCGTTCGGGCGGGAGAGACGGTTAGAGAAAGTGACCGGAAGTTATAACCGGAAAAAAATGTCAGTCGTGGTCGGCGAAGGGAGAGGCGACCGGGAAACCGGCTGGAAACTTCTCGAATCCGGCCGCTATCGAAGAAGGAAACGGCGAGGACCGGTTAGGGCACATGGAAAGGGATCGAAGGCGCGTGCGTGAGAATGGGGAGAGTGAACAGTGCCCGCACCCGTGAGATTAGGATTAGGGCAAGAAAAAAAAATATATGTTTATCATATAAAAAAAAATCTATTTATATTATCATTTTATTTAAAATCGTCAATTTACGCGCGATTCGAGCCGACTCGAAACCTTATCAAGTTATATGTCTTTCCCGGCTAAAATTGACGTTCCGGACGCATCGGCGCAGTCCGTTTCGTCATCCGGGGCCGTCCGGACAAGTTCGCCGACGGTCACATCAATTTAAATTAAATTTGCGTAACGTGGCAAAAATGAATTTATTTTGACCCGACCGGAGCCACTTATCGAGCAAATTAACGACCGGTCTTCGCCTAAGCGAGAACCATAGCCAAGCATATTGCTCGTGGCCAAAAGTCAAACGTCGCACGCAGTGGGGTCCACCTATGGCTTTCAAATCCCTATAGGAACTCAACAGGAGTTTCAACACGTCGGCTTTTAATCGACTCAACTAAGCGTCGAGGATTTGGAGCCGTCCATATAAAACTTCGAGGAGCGAGGAAATGGCTCGAATTTCTAAACATAGTGGGTCCCAGTCTAGTCCTCTAAGATAGTCCAAAATGGGAAGATCCTAAAGCTAGATCCTAGACTAGGAGGAGAAAAGAATGACCTCAAAAATGAGGTCAACACCTGCACGTTTCTCATTCTATCCTTACAACTCCCTGGGTTTATTTGTCCGTGGATTTTATATTAGGATTGTCTACACCTATATGTATCCATGAAAGTATATTAGTTACTACATAGAAATTTTTTTTAATGGCTCACTTTATTCCAAGCTCCAAGCCTACATGTATTATTTAGCAAAAGCTTTCTCTAGAAAAACAATAAGGAAACATTGCCCAAGATCATAATATATTCATTTTTATATTTAGGAACTTCAATCAAAATTGCATATTTATATATGATAAAGATGTTAGATCTATTTTTTTAATGACACGGCTCAAAAAACTATGTTTTTATTGATGATGGTTAGGATTGTAATTGAGCCGATTTATGTAATGAATTGTTTTGGCCATATTTTAAGCTTTCTATGTTCAGCTCGAGCTTAAGCCGTGCTTTCACATGCATGTTTTGTATTTGGTTCGTTTATAATCTTTAATAGTCATGCTTTTCATCCAAAAATCATGAAATCAACAGAGGTTTTTGGGGTAATTTCATTGCACTTTTAGCACTTTCTATACTAGATTGGATTTGTACTTGCTTTTTAAACTAAAAAAAAAAAATCAAAATTCGGAACTCTTTTAACGTATCAATAATCCAGTGATATCACGGCTAGATATTCCTATTCAAGTAACTATTATTGAAAAAATTAAATAAACACAACTAAAATGTTTGTGATCAATCAAGTGGGTATGAGGAAGTGGATGTCAGTACATGTTATGCTTATATTCCTACTAGCAAACAAAGTGAGGAAGATCATGGTGAATATTATTGACTCTTAATGTCAAAATAAATCTATATATCTAACAAACCAAGCTAATGAGTAATGACTTGTGCATCAAAATGTGTCAGTGCTGATTCTTATGAGTTCTAATTGTTAAAAAGTAAAAGAGTGTGACAATGGAGGGTCCACCAATTGAAGACCAGGCCAAAGCAGGCCAGGACAAAATCAACCGAGCCATGAAGACAACTAAATCATATTCGTAGATAAAAAGATATTCAAGCCAACTACTACAATGAAGCTTACCGAAGGCAACAACTTGTCTTCCAGTGGATCAAATCTGATGAAAGATTCAGTTTCTCAATATCACCAACCATCTTATGGACACTCACAAGATTTCTCATTTGAGATAAAAAATTAACAATGCGTTAAAGACAAAATGGTTTTATAGACATCTCTTAGGCTCTCCTGGTCAAGGAGCCAGCTATCTTTTTGTTCAAAATGATTCACCATTTGCTCGATAGCCTGACATCACTCTACTGACTGGAGCTTCTCGCGATGGATCGAGGGTAGGTAGCAAAAGTTTATCAACTATAGATAATGCTTAGCCGATTGAATCAATCTTACCAACCTATAGCTAATCAAGCTCAGTCGACCGACAATGTTGACTCGATCAAGCCAATTGAACTGACTTTATCGAGCAGAAGCCAGACAAGCTCATCCTACCGGGCTAGAGAGCAGTCGAGTGATATACTCGTATATACAAAATACCTAAAATACCATGTACACCCCCACCAAAACATTGATAAAAATACAACATCACCATATTGCACTCTCTCCCTATAAAATAGGGAGATCATTTCATGTACAAGCTATACACAGTTTTAGTCAATAAGATTGACAGAGGTGAAAAAGACATATAATTTATTGTTCATTACTAATCACTTATCTCTCTTTCTCTCCGTCTCATCACGGACAAATCAGATTTAACATCATTGATGTGTGCTAGAAGATTCGCGACGGTAGAATAATAGCTTATCGTCTTAGCGCTGCATGAGAATTCAACACGTACTAAAATAAAAGAAGATTACCAGTATAAACACCAGAAGTTTTTACTTGAAAAATCCTAGAAAGGGGAAAAAAACCATGAGGCTTAGCCTAATTGAAATAACCCATTTTGAATTGTGAGTCCACTCTTCTCCCGAATTAAGAAAAATGAAATTACAAAGTTGTATAGTCACAATATGGTTGTAGTCCTTGGCGACAGTAGGCTGCAAGGGCCATAGTCGATTTTCGCGGAGGTAGTAGTCTATCATAAGTGTTGTAGATGATGGCGTTAGGGCCAACTTATCGTAGAAGTCATAGTTGATAACCATAACAGTAGCTGGCCATGCAGGGCATTGATAGTTGCTTATAGAGCGTTGGTTTGCCATAGTGGCTGCAGTAGAGAGTTGTGAGAGGTGTGGACCATTTAGGCCATATAGGCCATAGTGGTGAGCCGTGATTACATCATTGGGCTGCAAGAGTCGGAGTTATGGGATGCACGAGTTCTGGACCACGAAGGTCGTAATTGGTCACACAAGTCTTACCAGTGAGTAATAATCCTGAGTGGTGAGCTACTCGAGTTGTGGACCACATATGTCATAGTTGGTCATGTAGACTGTAGTGGTGATTAGTAATGACATATGTAGGCTGTGAGGGTTGGAGTCGGGAGCTACACGAGCTGTGGATCACGTTGGTCGTAATTGGTTACGTAGGCCGTAATTATGAGCTGTAATGTTGCCCGCAAGCAGTGAGGGTCAAAATTGACATGGGTCGTGGACCACATAGGCTGTAGTGATGAGTAGTAATGATGTTCGTTTGTCGTGAGGGTCCGTGTCAGGAGCTACATGAGCTATGGACAATGCTGGTCGTAGTTGGTCGTGTGGGTTGTAGTGGAAAGTAGTAGTGACATTCATAGGTTGCGAGGGCCAAAGTCGGGAGCTGCAAGAGTTGTGAACTTCATAGGTCGCAGATGGTTACATAGTTTGTGGCGGTGAGTCGTAATATATCCCGTATGGTGCGAGGGTTGGATCCAGGAGCTGCATGAGCTATGGATGACGTAGGCCATGTTTGGTCACGTAGACCGTAGTGATGAGCAGCAATCAAGTTCATAAGTTGCGTGGGCCAGAGTTGGGAGGTGCACGAGTCGTGGTCCATGTAGGCTGTAGTTTGTCACTTAGGCTTGTGTGGTGAGTTGTAATGATGTTTATAGGCCATGAAAGCTGAAGTCAGGAGTTGCACGAGTGTATGCAAGGTGCGCTGTTACATCACCATTGAGATGCATTGTTGCATCGTTTTTGGGGTCAGCCTGGTGTTCGAGACGATAAACTGCTTCGTGACTCTGCGATTAGTTGTTGCTTTGAATGGTGCTTCATCGTAAGGAGTGAGAAAAAACCAATGAAGATCATAGGAGGTTGATGGTGATCGGTGGCGGCCGATGAGCGGTAATCGATAGTGGTTAGTGGTAGTCAACGACTGCAAGAGGAGGAGGAAACTTCAACTCCTTCTCGAAGCTTCGATCTTTTTTAGGATTTAGACTCTCTCCCACACTCTCAAGAGAGGGATAGAAATTTATTTATAAAATATCGTTACAATTAATGAAGGAATAAGAACCACTATGATCATACGAACCATAGATATTTTTTCGATCATATGACATTTGAGAGCCTTAACAATGTCTAAATTGAGTGATCGTGGACTCATTGGATTCATCTTGCCGAGAAGCTCGATTTGATTGTAAGCTTGCGAGATTCGACATTCATTTGACCTTCCAAATATGCTCGAAAAAACTTACAAAAATGGTTTAATGGTTTGATTTGAGCTTGATTTGATTTGGATTTGATAAATTTTTATACCATTGGGTCCATGTCGTTGTGTCAGTTAGTTTGGTTATAAGTTTGTTGAAATTGGAATTCTATATGACTTTTAATATAAAATTGAGTGTTTCTTGCTCAAAAGATCACACTAAGATCCGTGTCAGATGATGGGAATTTGTTATTGGCGTATTAATCCTAACAATGCGGTGAAAGTTGATTATGCCACAGGCAAGCAGTGAAATAACACATGAAGAAGAAACACACAATAGAGCACCGATAATATGGAATGCAAAAGAGAGCTTATGAACCAACATGCCTACGAGTCAAATGATCAAATGCTAGATGCCATCCGAGAGACATAGGCTTAGGGAAGAGAACTTCCTCAAGAGGAATGACTGTCATCTTTGCCGAAGAGTTCCCTAAGCCCTAAGAAAAGAAGGAGACTCCCAATATTTTCAACATAGGTGGATCAACATCGATTGACCGAAATTAGTTCCAACATATAGGGGCACCCTAACAGCCAAAGAATGCATTCTCTCACCCCGAAAACCGATCACATATCCTCATTTGAGTCGACTACGTGCTATGCTCTGAAATACCCTCTGTCTTCTTTTCCAAATCGAGGGAGTCGATCCTTAAGTGGTTCGACGCATTGTCTCCATGAAGGATAATGTCATTCGCTGACTTTGAGCGAATATTTGTGGCACAATTTACTAGTACCCTCAAAAGAATTTGTTGGCCCTTCTGCAGATCTAATAGAAACAAGACGAGCTGTGGAAGCATGGGATTTGGAGCAAGCAATAGCTCGTCGCCATAGCTCAACAATATTTATGTTAAATAAAATTTAGTAAATCCTGAAAATTCAAATCAAGCAAATCCTGAATTAGTTAAATTCTGAAAACTATTTAATATGTTTGTAATTAAATTACGCTAAATCCTATAAACAATTTAACAACTTTAGCTGGATTTATCAGAGTTAACATTCAAAGATAAGTAAAATCTAAAGCGAATATTCATAGAAAATTTAAATTTATCTTAGTGATTAAATTAAAAAATATACAATTAGTCAAAACATCCAAGTGCATAAAAAGGACATTTATATTAATAAATAAATAAGGATATAAATTAATCAATTATAGCTATTTAAACTAATTATTTATTTAGGAATAATTTAATTATTATTTATTTAATTATTTATTTATAAATTATATAATTTTAAAAATTGTTAGAATTTTATTAAATTATTTAAATTTTATAAATTTTTATTCGCTAATCAATTATGAAATATTTACATATAATTCATCTATTTATAAGTAATACAATAATATACGAATTAAATATTAAATATTAAATATTAGTTATTAATCAATTTAATTAATAAAATTAACTTAAATAAAAAAAAATTAATTAAAACCTCAAACGCTCCCTCTTCCTCAAAACCCTCGCCGGCGGGCTACATTCTCTGCTCTCCCGCCTTAGCCCAAAATCCTACGTCGCTCATTTTCCTCCCCTTTGCGCGAAAGATAGCTTGGAAGGCAACGACGGGATCGTGGTGTACAGAGACCACCGAAACTCCCTTTTTTCTCAGCCTTCCGCTCCGCTCCTACCAGAAACCACCGACGAAGGTTATCCTGTTCGCGCCATTCTTCCTCTTCGCTCGTCCCGGATTTACTAAATCCGCCTATTCACAGAAAATCGGCGTCATTTCTTACGGGAGCTTATGATTTACTAAGTCGTTTGTTGCCGTTTGGCAGGAGTTAGTCTAAATCCTTTTTAAATCCTGCTTAAAACCGGCTACGAAACAGCACCGAAGCGCGCTTCGGCCCCCCGATGAATCCCTTGAATCCAGCTTCCAAAGGGATTTACTAATTCCGGGATTTGATGCAAAACTGAGGAGAAACGGGATTTAAGATGCTGTAGGATTTAACGCTGTCAATTTTGTAGTCTGGCAGGATTTAGGTTAAATTCTGCTACCCTAGCAAACCCATATTCTACATAAAACGCCATATCTGCTGCGGTGGCGAGGGCGCGATGGGTGCCAGTGACGAACTGTTTTCTATGGATATTGATGTCGTCCAGGATCCACCCAAGCCTTCTCGCTTCCAGCCCAAGATGAAGGGCAAGGTCAAGGCGAAGACCGAGCCATCATCTTCATCATTGTTGGCTCCTACACCAATGCCACCTGCAGCAGAATCAATTTCTCATTCGGTTAAAATGGAGCCCTCTGAAGTTGCGTGTGTTCCTTATTGCAATGGCGTCAACGCAACAACCAACGGTGTAGAGAGCAGTTCGATGGATATCGAGGATGAGGAGGATGTGGTGGTTCAGGAGCTCGATGTATACATAAATCCATATCTTGATGCAGACACTAAGGTACTAACAAATTTTGTTATATACTTTTACATTTCGCGATGAAGTTTGATTTATTTATCACCAGTATTAATAGCTAATTTTGTCATTTTAATATTTATTTATTTTTATACATCATGTTTGAAAATTGAAATAGTGTTTTGAGCTTAAGTATCATTCTTGAACTGTGTTTGAAATGCTTATATTTTATGAAAAAAATCCAGCCCCTAGTACTTATCTAATTGTGCTTGAAATTATTTAATATTTATATAATTATAACCCGTTGAATCCAATTTTAACTAATCCTTAAACTAGTAGATGCGTTCTTTTCATTTATTTACAACAACAAAAACAACAAGCCTTTATCCCACCAAGCGGGTTCGACTACATGAATCATTTTTCTCCTTCGTTTCCTACTGATAGACATATTTTAATTTAATTATAATAAATTAACTTTTTTTTTTAATATGCCCTGATCTTTTTAGGTTTAACTATACTTTCTTAACATAAGTCGAATCTAAAACATCTACTCTGCTAACCGAATCATCAGATGATCGGCGTTTAATGCAACCAAACTATCTAAGGGTATGTTCGGGGCAGTTGCAGCTTCTTAGCTTTCAGCTGCTGTAGGGAAGCTGCTGCGGGGAAACTGACTGTCTGTTTGTTGCGATTATGTGAAAACAGCTGAGGGGCGGCTGTTGATGGGAAAATGTTCATTCTGCCCATGTTTAGTAAAGATGTTTAAAACAAAAAATGTGACTCTACAGTAACTCTACAAGTTCAGGACGAATAGCTTAGTGAAATTCAAAGCGAATTTAGGCATGGATCGAAATAATTTATGCTCATTTTAATTATTTGTATATAATTTTTCTGTGAATCCGATTGTGTTTCTTGTGGCATGTTTGCTCACTTATGTTGTTATGATTTGATTTGAAAAAGATTTTAAAACATCAATTCAATCCATTCCTACTCTCAACAAGCTATAAACCATTATTTTTTATCAAAACGATTGCTCATTTACTTCATTTAAACACCAAAATGTACAACAAAGGCAACTCAGTAGTTCTTGAGAAGACTACAAAATTTGTCACTTCTTACTTTATTCCAACAACAAATATCACACATCCAACCAAGACCTTCAGCACAACTGAGAATCAAACACCAATTTAACATTTTTACAAACTCTGGAAATAAAATAATCCATACAAATATTCAAGACAAAATTTTTTAACTTTACTCTGTAAAAATAAAAAATAAAAATAAAAATAAAGGAGTGCAAGAGCCCAGAATTGAAACGATTGCCTAAAGTTTGACTCAATGATGCAAAAACAACACTAAAATAGATGGTCCAATCTCAGCAAAGGAACATGATCAAAACACCAAAAATCTTAGAAGTGCCAAATCAGCTAAAAGCCACATTTTATTTGGTTCTTCTCAAAGTTCTTTTCAGCAAAATGTACAAAATGTGTTAAATAAGGCACCGAGATTACTTGGGCTAGCAAACCAATCCCTCTTTTGCCACAGAGGTCACCCTAAGAACAGCCTTAGCGCTTAACGCAAAAAGCTCCACTTGGCAGAAAGATTCTTAGGAAAGATTGTCCACACCATGCGAGTCCTCTGAAAGTCTAGATCTCTCGTAAAATGCTTGCGGCTCAAATGAAAGGGCTTGAGCAGCTTCTCGAGACTCCGGAAGCTGATCACTGAGTAACATCAATATTGCATACTAATGAAGAATAAGAGTAACGAACTGCAATGATTGGGACAAAAATTAATAAAAACAATTGGGTGAAGAAAGTAAATGAAGATTGAATAATGATAGCTTTTCCCTAACCTAATCCAGCTACAAACCTTATTCAAGCCCTCAACTCAAACTGATTTTAGTATGACTTCTAACATGACTGCAGGAAATCCTATTGCTAAAATGGAAGAAGGAAAACATGCAATAAAAACAATATTACCTATAAGCAGCATCATCAGACTCAAATCCAAAAAATGCAAAGCCTCTGCAGATAGGATCTCTGGTCTTTCTGTTTCCAAACAATAATTGTTAGTGGGCGAACTTGAATGATTTCTTGGTTGAAAAATTGATATGCTACATTCTTCACCTGTCTTTATGGCAGAACTTTATTTCTGGCTAACAAGCATCAGTTGCCAATAACCTTTTCTGCTTCCTCTTCTTGTAGCTTTCTGCCACTTCTTGAAGATTCCATGCCCGTTGAGAACCAATTCGGGCGATTCAAGGTCATTTGTGCTCGCCAAGTAAAAGCTTATTAAGTTAGTAGTACAATCAAAACAAACCTAATCAGCCCCCATTCACTCTCTAATGGGCATTTCTAAGATTCATAATCTGCTTTAAAGATTGTAGAGGATTGTAAAAAGCCTAAGAAAATTGTTTACTGTCATATATATTCACAAAGTACTTATTGGCCTCAACTACAGCAAATGCTTTCTCTAGGGCCCAATTTTTGTTTAACTTGCCATCACAACAAATAATCACCAATTAGTGAAAACATGGTTTGTTATAGGAGAAGTTCAAATAGCACCTGTCTTGCAAGTTATTTCCACTTATGCTAATGGCCAAACGAGAAAGGCATAAGAAAACATTACCTTTGATCAATTAACCGCTGCCAAGTTAAAACTCAAAGGGGTCACCTCTCTCATAACTAGAGTCAAATGTACTGACCATCAGTAAGCATTCCCTGTATTAAAAATTGCCCGAAATTCAGCTGTAAATATATTGGTTTGATAACAGAATTTTGAATAATGTTAACTCTTGCTCTTGAATTTATGAAAATATAAAAATTTGACTATTGTAGAGTACAAGCATATATATATATATATATATATATATATATATATATATATATATATATATATATATATATATAAAGTGACCTTTCAAATGCAAAAGTTCTCAATTTTAACTTAAAAAAGCCTGCAATTAAAAATGCAAGTTTAGTCTCTGTTGAAGTTTTAAAATTAGCTACTAAATCATAATACAACCCGAAAAACCAGATATATTTGTAGGCATTTACAAGGTTCCTAATGCCGAGGAGACAAGCCTGTATGAAAACCTGATGCAGAATAACACTCAATGAATCAAAAATACAAACTAAAATGGAAGCCAGAAGCCACGCTTCAGTAACAATAGATACAAACTAAATCTAAACTTCTTGTAAAACAAATTAATTATAACTGTAATAAGCTCCACAAAAGTGAGATTGTCCCATGTGAGGCATACCCGTTTATCTACTCATGGAATGGATGTTTGTAATTTATTTTAGAGCCTTGTGTTTGCCCAGGAGCTTACCAAAAAATACTGAGAATAAAGAGCGCTTTGTCGATTTACTTTTTTATATGCTGCTTACTATGATATGATCGAGTTTGTGAATGAGATTATTTTATAATTAATACTTTTTCCTGATTTCAAACTTAGTTCCCATCAAGAAGGCAGTTTTCTCATGCTATAATTAACAATCAGGATCTACAACGGTATGCAGGAATCATCATTACACCTTCAGAAGGAAAATTATATTAAAACTGCATTTCAATAAACAGCGGAAAAGCAACTGGCAAAATTTGTCAAATATAACCTTACCTTTAGTTTATTAATTAACATAAAAGAAAACCATGATAAGAAGAAAATTCTATCAGGAGCTCCTCACGCCAAATGCATCAGGAGTGCAGGACATTAGATCAAAATAGAAGCACATTTCATAAAAACTAAAATAAATTTAGAGAAATAGTAAAAGATATGTATTTTGAACTACAAGGCAACACTGAAAATCATTTTTCTTAAGACAAAATTTGACTGTCTTGCAACGTTAACAAAATGTCCCGTTATTGATTAAATAACATGCACTCGTGATTAATATTTGTATCAGCAGCACCGTATACAATTTTTTTTATCATTTTGTGACATAAAATGTAATGGGATAGCCTTAGGTTGAGCATACCTCCAACATTCAGCAACGGGAAAATAACACAAAAATCCAGATATACCAATTGCAGGGAAAGAGAACCACGAGTATAAGGATCACATAAGCTTCATAGGACACTAAATAATAATCTTTTAGTAACCATGATTTGCCCACTTAGCCGGAGAACTACCTCCGTAGAATCGGTCAAAGTGGCAGAAGAACGAACAAGCCGAACTGTCAGAGAAGATGACCAACGGACGAACGCGAGAGAAAGAGGGGTTCGCGTAACAACCCGAATGAACGAGACCTTCGATCGAAGGGTAACTGGGTAAAGATAGGATCGCGGAACGTGGGCAGCGGGTCGATCTCGCGGCCCTCTTTTTGTGAAAATTTCCCCTGCGTTGGCCTTAAAGTTCCATTGCCGCTCCCTTAAATTGCAGATGTCGGCGGTGAGGTGCCGCGACACTCTAGAACCGCGCCTCGAAACAGGCCCTAAGACGACTTTCTCTAATCTTGTCTGCCACTGGAGCTACACCAACGCTTTCACAGATATCTTCGTTCACATTTTGTCTCTAAGTGTAAAGCCAATCATTCACCTAAGTATTCTCGTCTCAAGGATACTATACTTAGTTTTATGCTTATCTTATATAGGCCAACATTTTACGCCATAAAGCATTGCAGGTACCACCATCTTATAAAAGTTTCATTTAATTCCAAGCGATACTTTTCTATCACACAATAGGCTTGATGCTTTCCTCCACTTGAACCGTCCAACTTGAATTCTACTAATAACATCCCCGTCTATATCACCATCACTCTTAACAATAGGCTCGTTGCGTTCTTTTATTTATTTAATGTTTTATTTAAAAAAATCTTAAATCTAAAACAAGCAATTAGTTTGGGATCTAAAATTTAGTAATATGATGTTACATATAACCAAGTTTGGAAAATTCTTAGAAGTTGTTTGCTGACTATTAGCCATTCAGAAAGCTCTATCAACATCATTAGCCTAATCCCAAATTGATTAATGAAATTCTGATTTATTTTTACGTCAAGTTTAAACATCATAGTTTACATTCAAAAATCATGTTTCTAAGACATTCATATTCTTTTGTTTGTACTATATTTTTCTTTATGATTCATATATTGGAAAAGTCTCTGGAAATATTGTTTCAATACATTGATGATTTCTATTTTTCATATCATTTAGTTGATCTATATTGTTGATTTAATAATTTTCTTTTCTTGCAGTTATATAATATGCAACATCTAGAAAGGCCTTATTTTCGTCCATACGAAATGAATGAAAGATGCAACGAGGTAAATTTATATTAAATATCTTATTTGTGTTCTTTGAGCTAGTGCTTGTCTTCTTATTATTATTTTCTTAATATGCTAGAGTTTTCGCAAAAATTTCATAAATGTATGTGTCCTGAACTTCTTTAAAAATGTTTTTTTTTTCAGGTTCGGATTAACCCAAAATCATCACAAATTGAAATTCAATTGAGTTTTGACATCGACAATGAAGAAAACTATGACCTAGAAGTTGATGATAGTTCGATGATTACTACAATGGTTGGTGCCAATTTAGTATGCTTTTTTACGACTTAGAAGATGAATCTTTTGTTATTTATTGGTTCACGAGCTTCTTGAGCTGCTTGTTATTGTCCTGTTCTTTTACTTGTTAATATTTTTTTTTAACTGTCATATTGCTTAAATGGTTGTTTATTATTTATCATCTTATTACACATAAGTTTCATCTCTTATGCTAGACTCTAGAAAAGATGTGATTTTAAACCCAAAATTAGAATTGATAAACGAGACATTTAATAAATTTTTATTAAATTTGATGAATTTAATAATCAAATTGAGTCTTTAAGATTTAGTAAGGAAAGCTTCTATGGTAAATATTATTAATCTGTAAATATATATAATCATGGAGAAAAAAATATTATATTAGCTTTACAATGAATATGTTGAAACTTATATGGATGTCTCTCTCACTTTATCGAAAAATTAGAAATCCTCAAGTATACTATAATACACTGTACAATAAATGTTGTTGATGATAGTATTGAATTTTAGCTCTAAGTTCTAATACTTCTCTTTCATCTACATGTATATAGCTCTGTTATGGTTTTTGTCTGACTTTTTTCTTATTTAACAAATAGTCAATGAAGCATATCATTGAAATGCTTTTTTCAAATTAATATATAATGTGTTATTGTCAGAATTACCTTCCTTCTTGATCCCTATTTATTTTTTTATGAAAAAAAGAAGTATTCAGTACTTTACTTCAAATGCTTTTATATAATATTAAATATGTCAAACTTAGTAGCTAGTTACTCTTTAATGCCCGAATTTCTTTATCTTTATTGTTTGTAGACACTGTCGTCGTCCTCTAAGCCTTTTGCAAATGATGTTGCTGTTGGGTTCCTCAGAGGAAATAATGTAAGTCCATATATTTATATGTATTTTTTCTCAATTCATATATACTATATAACATGTTCTGGGGGTACTTGTTTTGAGGAAAATGAGCTGTTTTTTGATTTATTTATTAATTCTTTGGAATTAGATGGTTCTTTTATTTTCTGTGGCTTTGTTTTGCAGTTTTACGTGACTCCTTTGCATGAAGTGGTCCAGTTTCGGCCATCAATGTCTCATATAAATGGAGTTCAGAAGACGGGACAAGGTGGTCATCATCTGCAATCTAATTTAAAGCCGGTTGAAAATGTCAAGGATTCTTTTCAGGTATCAAATACTAAGGTAAAGTGTGGTAAAATATTTCAATTTTGTCGTTTCTATAGATTTTCTATTAGTATTAACATTATTTAGATGCTTATAAACTTTACTTCTCATATAATATCACTGTCATTTACTCCTTACATGATATTACTTTCATTTGTTAACATCTCTGTTATAACATGTTTAGGGAAAGGTCTTGCAGGATGATGCAAAAGAGGCTAATGAAGTCATCAATACTGATGAGGTGAGACGAATCAACCATTTACACTTCCATGATCTTCTTGTTTATGTTGTTATTTTTTATAAATCATCATGCATCTTTAATAATAAACCATAGTGAATAATGAGTGGTCGAATATATTTTCTTTACGCCCAATCATGCAACCATCTTATCAGCTTGTTAGAAGCCTATTCTTATACATGTATCCCGTTGAAACACATGTCACGGTGCTTGATGGTCGATAATAATATTATAGGATATAATTTATATGCACAAGTTTCTTTGTTATTTCTACAAGCAAGAGACATTATCTATTAGAATTCTTTAGGAGAAGAGTTCTATCAAACCCGAGAGCATTGATGTCACAAAAAATATATTTAGATTATTTTGAAATTTGCTAAGGTTTTATTTTATTTAATTTGTGCTTATGGGTTTATTAGATATATTTTTAGTTTCATGTGAGAATGACTTTTAAATTTGAATTGATAAAATTGCTTTAATTTTTTATACAACAACAACAAAACCTTTATCTCTCTAAGTGGGGTCGGCTACATGAATCCTTTTTCTTCACTGTGTCCTATTTAGTGTCATATATTCATTTAATTCTAATAAATTAAGATCATTTTTTATAGAATATGCCCAAGTTTTCCTAGGTCTACCTCCGCCTTTCTTAACATAAGTTGAATCTAAAACATCTGCTCTCCTAATCGAATCATCAAATGGTCGACATTTAATGTGACCAAACCATCTAAGATGACTACCTAATTTTTTGTCACTGGAGCTACACCAACCCTGTCATAGATATATTCATTTCACATTTTGTGTAAAGCTACTCATCCACCTAATCATTCTCATCTCGACAACACTTAACTTAGTTTTATGCTTCTCTCTTAAAGGCCAAAGTTCAGCGCCACAGAGCATTGCTGGTCTCACCATTATCTTATAAAATTTTTCTTTTAGTCTAAGCGGTACTTTACTATTACACAATAGGACCAAAGCATTCCTCCACTTCAACCAACCAACTTGAATTCTACTAATAACATTCCCATCTATATCACCATCACTTTGAACAATAGACCCGAGATCTCTAAATTGTTCACACCTTTTTATAATTTGATCACCCAAAGTTACACTTCTGTCACTAGAGCTACTACTAATAAAATTACATTCCATATATTTAGTTTTAGTTCTACTCAAACGAAGGCCTTTTGACTCTAATGTAGAACTCCATAATTATTTTTCCTGAACTTTTTCTCTCGTCTTATCAACGAGAAAGATATCTTCAGCAAAAAGCATATGCCAAGGTACATCCTCCTGTAAATGTCCTGTAAGACAATCCATAACTAAGCAAAAAGATATGGGCTTAAAGCTGATCCCTGATGTAATCCAACTGAAAGAGGAAAGTATATGGTCAATCCTCTATATGTTCAAACACAAGTAACAGCTCTAGTATACATATTTTTAATGACTTGAATATAAGTCATATCAACACCTTTCTTCCTCCAAAGGATATCTCTTGGAATCGTATCGTAAGCTTTTTCTGAATCAATAAAGATCATATGTATATCCTCCTTATTGTCTCTGAACTTCTCTATCAAACCTCTCAATGAATGTACAACTTCCATAGTAGACCTGCCTGGTATAAAACCAAATTGATTATCAGAATCTTTGTAATACGTATTAACCTATGTAAGTACCCTCTCCCATAACTTTAAAGTATGACACATAAACATAATTCCTCTATAATTTGCACTCTTGTGCATCCCCTTTATTCTTAAAAATGGGGACCTAAATACTCTTCCTCCACTTCTCAGACATCTTTTTAGTTTTCAAAATAACATTAAAGAGTTAGTAAGCCAAAAAACTCCCAAATCTCAATATTTCCACACTTCAATGGGATATCATCAGGTCCTACAAACTTTCCACCATTTGTTTTATTTAAAGTCTCCTTAACTTCCTTTTTAGTAATGCGACATTAAAAATGAAACATTTTATTATTATTAACGATATTAAGATTACTAAGGTCAATTGTATTTTCAGGAACTTCATTAAAAAAATTATCAAAATAACTCACTCACTTATATTGAATATCTTTTCCTAAGAAAAACACCTTTTGATTTTCATCTTTAATACACTTACTTGAGTTTTGTCTTTATTTTTCTTTTTTCTTTGTTTGGCTAGTTTATACACATATTTTTCACCATCCTTAGTATTTAATTCATTATAAAGATCACTAAAAACAGAATTTTTGGCGTCACAAATTATTCTCTTAGACTCCCTGTGGGCTCTTTGATATTTTTCCCAGTTCTGTAAGCTTTTACATTTAAACTAATTTTTATAACCTAACTTTTTATATTTTATCATCTCTTGATTATTCCACCACCATCTATTTTTATTTATAGAAACTCTTTCTTTTAATTTTCCAAGTACATCGTTTGTTACTTGTTTAACAGTGTTTGTTATGTTATCCCACGTTACATTTGCTTGAACATCCCAAATTTTAAAATCTTGAAATTTTTTATAAAATATTTTTATTTGTGTCATTTATGTACCCCCATCTAATTCTATGATGATCAATTATAGTATTTTTTGTTTTACAACTCTTCATCTTAAAATGTTGAACTAATAATCGATGCTGGGTACTTAAAATCCTCACTTTGAATGACTTCATAATCTTTACATTCTCGACGATCTCTTCTTCTCATAAGAAAATAATCAATATATGTTTTATTAGATCCATTCTTATAAGTAATAATATGCTAATTTCTTTTCTTAAATAAAGTATTAGTAATAATAAAATCATACGCTAAAGCAAAATATTATATGACTTTACCTTCTTCATTAATAACTCAAAAACCGTAGCCACCATGAATATTTCTTAAATCTTCTATCACTATACCGACATGTTCATTTAAATCTATTCTTCAATAAAATTTCTTTCTTCAAGATGTATCATTTGTATTAAGTCTTCTAAGTCATTCCAAAATTTATCTTTGAAATCTATGTCTAAATCTACTTGAGTAGCATAAACACTTATAATATTAAAAATCTTAGTCTCAACAATAATCTTAAGGGCTATAATTCTATCTCTAATTATATTTATTTTTTCAATATTAATTTTCAAACTCTTATCTATAATTACACCTAGACCATTTCTAGTGCGACTTTTACCAAAATACTGAAGTTTAAAACCTAAGTTGTCAATCTTCTTAGCCTTTTCTCCAACCCATTTAGTTTCTTGAATACATAAGATAAGATTATCTTTCTATGAATCATAATATCAACTAATTATATTAATTTAACAGTGAGAGTACCTATATTCTAAGATTCAATTCTAATATTAGTATCATGGACTAACTTCTCTACGTAATGCGGGAACCCTTGCTTATTTGACACTGTACTCAGGCGTCGGTGTAGCAGCCCTTGCACAGTTTTCACTGTATTCAAACCATACATCGCGTCGCTTACAGGGGACGCCCTAGCATTTTCACAATGATAAAAAAGATTCATATCATGATATTTTGACAAGTTTTATGCTAGGTGTCAATTACGTAACGCAACTCTCCACTTTTCACATTTGGGCTTGAGACCCGACAATGGCATTGTTAAATTTAAATTATTTGATCTTATCTTTATAGCCTTATTTTGTATGAATGGGAACTCAGTTTGTATTTGATCTTTGATTATGGATTTTTTTATTTGATGAATGAAATTATTAGTGTGGGCCAATTATTTGTCTTTTCTCTTGATGCAATTTGTATATATATCGTTCTAAGTTCTGTATGCAGATCCACTTGAGGCCAATTCTTAATCTTTGAGTATGACATTTTCATTTGCTTTTGATATTTTTTGACTTGTAATTTACGTCTTTTATCAAACATACAGCCGTGGGTTTTGCTGGAGTATCATGCTGGTGATAGTACAAATTCATTAATTTATTCAGAACAGGCACTTACCGATGGGAGAAATTGTATGCCATTAGATATGAAGCTGTAAGTTTACTTACACTTATCAACTCGTGGTTTGTGGAATTAGTATTAGCGTGCTTGATGTATGTTATTCATTTACTAGGCTGTTATTTTTTGTTTTGTTTTAAATTATAGTATTTTAATTGCTCTCTGAAGGTCTGATTATGTCAACTCTTTTGACCCTGCAACATCTGGCTGCATGAGGAAAACTATTGGCTCTTTGAAAAGGTACTCGACTTGGACTCAACAACTAATCAGTTCATGTTACTGTTTTATGCATTGAACTTGAGTGGAAGGTTAAATTATTTTGCTGTTACAATGAATACATGTATGTTTTCCCCTAATTTCTAGAAAAATTTATGACTGCATGAATATAACATTTCTTGAACTCCAACTTTACCACTCCAACCTTAAAATTATCCACCATCCTCTTTTATGGAACCAAAGACAGAACAGTTCTTTGTTTAGAATTTATTATCTTTCATCTTTTATCATAGTTATTTCACACCTCTCATTTTCTCATTTCTTAATAAATCATCAAAATTTGCTGCTTTTACTTTTCTTTTTACCTCATCTTCAAGACTAATTGCTTTCTTATAAGTATTGCACTTCATTAATGCTTTTTGGCTCACTTTAAAAAGTCTCATTTATTTTCTTTGATAATTTTTTATGCCGCCTTATTTCAGTACCTCTCTTTAGTTATGATCTATTCAAAATTCCTTAAACATTTCTATGCAGTTCTTACTGCAACTAGCAATTTTATGATACATTAACTTTGGTTCAATTATAGAATCCTTGTTTACCTTTCTTTTATGATCTTGTTAATGACCATTCAGCTTTCGATTTTCATCATCCTAGTGTAGGACAATAGAACCTATATGCATTTAATAATATTATGTGCGCTTGTATATGTAGAATCAAGAACGTCCTTTTTTAGTTGTACTGAATTGTTTTGTACTAGTATTTTCTTGTTATCAATATATTTTGTTATCATTTCATCTTTAATTTTTAAACCTCATTTATGACTTAGTTGTAGTTTTTTTTGTTTTGTTCCTTTGATAGTAACTTAAAATCCATTGAATAATTATTGAAATTTTGTCAGTCTCTTATTTTTGATGTAAAATGATATTGTAGGGACTTGCTCACAAGGCCTTTAGGAGATCGTCTCAAGCAATGGCTTTCTGAGGTTTGGGCTGTTATTTCATTCTTACATACGCGCATACATACATACATATACATATACACGTATGTACACACACACATATAGATATTCTATGCATACATACACATATATACATACATACATGCATATGCACGCGCGCGCGCACACACATATATATATATCCATATTTACGTACATACATATATATTTCTATATATTTACACACCTATGAAATCGACTCCCAACACTTCTTCTCTTAGTTATTCCTAGGAGTTGTAAAATTTGCCCTGAAACAAAATTTTTGAAATGATCCGATACTTAAATAATTTTATTATACACAGCACAATTATGGACATTTTTTTGAATTTTTCATTAAATATGTTTGAGTCAAAATTTTCTTTAAAGGCTTGTATCTTTTTAACACATTTACCGATCTTGAGCAATTAGTGATAGAAAGTACGAAGAAAATGCATGGATGCTATTCTTTTGAAATTGATCAAAAATGGGCAAATTCGCTAGGTTATTGACGAAATGCCTATATTGTCGCATAAGAAGAGAAAAAAAGTGCTATTAGGGAACTACAATTAATGCATTATTCAGTAATAATTTGTAATAGGCTTGTTTATGTTCATCCATTTAAGTAATCAAATGAGCTTGAATTAAATTTAAAACTCGACATATGAATGAACACGTTTGAACATTGACATGTTTTATCATTATAAATATGGTCATTCACAGGTTGCTTGATAAGCGCTTGATAAAATGCTCATTTAATATTGGCCTAATTATTATTTTTATAACTAATTCCACATTATTATATGAATTTTCTTTTTTCTATGCACACTAAAAGCAAGTTAAATTACCATAAGTATAAATTTGGTGACATATTGAGAAAACAATTAGACTAATAGATTAGATTTTTGTCTTTATTATTAACAGTGTTAATGGCTTGTTTTTCTTCCATTGCAGGGGCCTCAAGTAAATCGTTTTACTGCTCTGCTGCATCTTGCACCTAATGATTCTGTGGAGGATGTTCTTACACAGCTTCAGCTTTATGCATATTTGGTACAAGGACTATGGGTTTCTAAAAGTTCTTTATTGCATGATGGACTCCCAGCTCTGTATAGAGATTACATCCTTTTGCAATTTAGTAAAAAGCACGCCGTCCATGATAGCAAACTGAAGATAGTAAAACCTGAAGATCTTAGAAAAAGTTTGCTAAAAACACTGGCTGTTGAAAGACCTTTGCTTCAAGATTGGAAATTTAAAGAAGATACCGACTCATTATTTATTAAACAATATCCTGAAATTGTTAAAGAGCAAGAGCTCGCTTGGTCTGTTCGTGAGAAGGAAATCTCGGAATCCTTGCCTGGTGGTGGAAGAAGCTTTTCTTCAGTGTTGAAAAACTATGCAAATCTGGGCATATCATCCAAACCCAATGGCTCAATTGAGTCGGGACCCAATAGAGATAGAAATGATTTGAGGAGTCCTGTATTTGCAAATATGCCAAATAAGAGCCAAGAACCTCTTGCAAAAGCTATTTTGGAACTTTTACACCTTTACAAGGTTCTCAGGTAATTAACCGGGGTTTTATGCGCAATTTCCTAGATTCCTCGTGGCAGTGAATGAGAAGATCTGATGTGGAGAGATTATGTTCTTGTTGCAGCCTCAATTCGATCATTCAAGGATTGCAGGGAAAGACGAATGCTGGCTCAGCTGAGGTTCAAAGTGTTGCAGATCAAATTGCTTTGAAAATTCATGACATATATGTGTTGAAGTCTTTGGGGAAACCAACATTGGATCAATTCAGGTTGTATTTGTTTGTCGTTATTAGTTTCACTGTTTCAACAAGTTTCTTTGGTTTTGTGGCTGTAACTATAATATCTATTTTTTTAAAATTTTATGTTTTTGCAGGAATGTTGTCGTCGAATATTTCATTGGCAAGGGGCGAAATGCAAAGGTTAAGAAGCAGGAAATAAAATTAGCTGCTCAGTATCGACTGAAAAGGGTTGTTTCTGATGTTGATTATGGTCAGGTAAGCTGTAATTTTCTTATTTAATAGTATACTTAGATTAGCTCCTAGTCTGGTGGAAGGTTCATGAGCTTTATGTATGTGGAAAATTTCCTCAGAACTGCTTGTCAGTTGCTTAAACCAGTTCTGAGTCACAATAGTTAACCTCAGAAGTTCGGCGAATTATTGTATACGGAAGACGCACGCAGCACTGCGTGCGGAATAACCCTCCAGTAACTTCAATCTGAGGTTATTGGAGGGTTATTTACAGGTTATTAGTTATTTGGGTTATTTACAGGTTACTGTACGGAATTCATTTTAGAGTTATTATTAGATTATTACCAGGGTATTGCATGGTTATTGAGAGCTGCGTGCGGATGTTGCGTGCGTCTTCCGTATGCAATAATTCGCCCAGAAGTTCACCTCAATTAAGTAAAGGGGCATTTCAATATATACCGCATAATTCTTATTTTTTACATATCTAACACCTAAACGTTCATATTTACACGCATACTGTTAAATCCTTTAACATCGCATAAAAAATACACATTTTTATCGCCAAGTTGTTATAAATGTAAATGTCGAAACGACACAAAATCCTTGTTTTTTCAGGTTATGAATGAGCTTTGCCTGTCCAGTGGAGGATCATGGATGCTTAAAAGTGGTGCTTTGAAATGAATCTGGTCACTTGCTTAACCTGGCTCATTTTTGTAGTTGTTGTAAAATTTTATGAGTTTTTTCTGTAATTATGAAATATTTATTTTCCTTGTACTTGTATATAGGCTCTTTACTCATTAGTTTGATTTATTAGATTTAGATATTTATTTTAACATTTTGAATCAATAATATTTACTATGATCTTTGCCATTTAATATTTGTAAATTCTATTCAAAATTTTAAATTACAAACTTGCATTTGAATTTACATAAATTCTTTATATAAAAAAAAATAAATTCAAAAATTTTCTGAAATATTTATGGCATCTTCCCATAATAATTTTAAATTTGAAGTTTGACTAAAGTGAAACAATTGAATCCAGCAAGAAATTGAAGGTACAATCATTTAATTTGGTTTTAGAGCAAACTAACTTTATCTAGATTTGTTTGATTTAAATTTAACTAAATTACCATAGTTATTGAGATTTGAGAGTTAAAAGTTTTTACCTAATTCATGTAATGGTGTAATCTATCAGTCTTAACGTAACTCCTACAATATTGTCACATATCATCATTTAGCTAGTATCTACAAATACACATAATCATTTTCTTGACATCTACAAATATGTAACTAGGAATGTGAATTTAGCTCGAAGATTAGCTTGAAATTTTGAATTGAGTTTTTTTCGAGCCGATCCCAGCTCGGTTTAAAATCGGATTGTTAGTAACCTTAGTGATGTTAGGGCTGTGAGTTTAGTGAATTTAGCTCGAAGATCTTTAATTGCTCGGAAATTGATTCGAATTTCGGCTATGAACACGATCAGATTGAAAATAAATGTGCCGAGGTATGAGTCAAAATTTTGATCGTATTTATTTTGAGCCGTCCTAGGTTCGGCTCAAATTCCGATCGTTAATAACCCTATATATAACCTAATACCCTCTATTTTACTCCAAGTTTGGTTACCTTCCACATATTGTTTAATCTTTAAAAGTTGTTATTCATCATCCTCAACTTATAACTGTCATGGTTATATGACGTGCCCTCATTTTAAAATATTATATGACACGACTCAATGGTGCCAATAAGAATAATTCAGATGTAAATGCCACAGAAAAAAGTGGTCAATGGAGTGATTGGAGGCTAATAATTATGTTTCTCGAGATCATATGTATGAATTTCTCTATTGAATAGTTGCAAAGATAGTTGTGTGAACGACAAAATGAGGATAACTCTCTTGAACCAAAAAAGAAAAAATGGTAAAGAATAGATCCCATTTAAGGGTTTGTAAAGACAATAAATAAATTGATCTGTGTCATAAGAGATAATTGTCTGGTAACTTAGGCTTCGTTTGATACAACTTAACCGTTTTATCAAATTCTTTTAAAAGCTGTGTTCATCAAATTGGAGGAGCTCAGCTACGATTTGAAATTGTCAAAATTTATCGTTCTTCCAAGAAAACTTAGGGAGAAGTTCACCTCCTGCTGTTGCTCCTAACAAAAAAATTTCTAAGCATTGGCATTCACTCCAACCAATTGAAATTTCACTTTCTTCTCAAACGAAGTCATAGATTATTGAACATTTGCTCTCTTAAAGAATCTTTCAACAAAAGTTTGAAAGCAGCATAATTGCATGCATCATGATGTTTGAGGATAATAAAGATTAGGCATGTCTCCTACGCTCTTTATATGCTAAGGTATTAGGACTTGGTTGTCGAAACTAAACCAAGCACATTATGCCTTAGTCATGTCCCCTGCGTTATGACAGTCAATCATCAATGAAAATGATTGGTGTAACTGTCCATGATTAAAGTGAGAGAATTTTTTTTCTTCTAATTTTGATATTAAACATTCATGGGTTCCTTTGGATCATGTTTATTTTAAAATTTTATCTTTATGTTTGTTTGTTTATACTTTGATTTAAATTAAAATATGTTTAATTAATGTAGCTATGTTTAAAAATATTCAAAACATCCTTTAGGTATTTTAAGTGTTTAAAAAGAAGTCGATTTATTTTTACAAACAAAAAATGAAAACATATAAAAACTACAATAACCAAACATATTTTTAAAAGTAAAAAAATAAAAAAAAAAAAGGGAAAAAAGAGTTATGTCAAATGGGCCCTATGGGTTTGTTTTGGATCACATTTATTTTATCTAGATTTATGTTAAACATATTTATTTAATACATTTTTTACTTATTTTTATTTTTAGATTTTAAAAATCAATTAATTTTTTTTATAAACACTTAAAAAATAATTAAAATTTATTTTGAGTGTTTAAAAAACAATTAAACATGTTATAATACTCAATCTATTTTATTTCAAATAAAAATAAGTAAGAAAACAAAAAAAGTGTTGTACATGCATTTTATATTGCAATAACAATGCATGTCTTATGAACACTTCATTCATTATATGATTCACATGCTTTCTATGTGCATAGATTCTAAAAATTGATATCATTCTATCTATATAAATATTTGATCTTTCTTAGACACTAACCAATTTCATATATTTGATGATACTAAAGTTTTTTCCAACTCTTAGAAAATTACTTGAGATATTGGAGTTAACTAAACAAATTGTAAGTTTCTTTGTTCAAATTCAATTTAAATGCTTAAATCCTTTAAACCAATATCTTACTTCTTGTTCTCAATTTTCAAGTGCCATATTTAAGTTTTCATTATAAGGAAATTAGTTTCAATTAGTTTTGAAGTAACTTTTATTTAATAACTCATGTAATAACCTAATTAGAAAAAAATAGTTTGGCAAAATTTACAATTAGCAATTGAAAAGAAAAGTATTAATTGTTATTTATTTCTTGAGCAAAACCTGAATTCTTAATTAAAATCCAGGAAAAACTACCATACTTTCCTTACTAATTACATCCCTACAAGAAACCTAGAAAAAGACCGGCTAAAATACCAGCTAAAAAAAAAGAAAGAAAGCAGAGAGGAAGAACCAGTGAATTTTGAATCTACGAACTATTTATCAATCAAAGGTTTCGATTAAAATTTTCATCTTTTTGGCGCCTTTGGTTCTTGCTGGAAGAACTTCCTTCGCCGACAGTTTCCTGCCGGCCAGAGCTCGCTCCGCCTCTTCTACCTTTTGATTCTCCTTCCCCGCCGCAACCTCAACCTCCTTCCCTGCCGCAACCTCCTTGGCCTTGGGTGCCATCATTGAATCGCTGATCGAGACGGAGACGGAGACGAGGGAATGGGATTTGGTTGGTGTATTAATTGTTGATATAAAGACATCTACATAATTGCACATATTTAATGTTAAAGGTACTTTTAATTTGGATAGTTACTTATTAATTTAATGTTATCAATTGTAATACTTCTAATTGTTACCACAATGATATATATATATATATATATATATATATATATATATATATATATATATATCATTTATTTCTTCTCCTTGATGATGAATAATAAATGACTTAATAAATGGATAGTGAAATAAAAAAGTTTATGGCATCAATTAAATCAATAAGAGACCAATGTTGAAGGTACTTTTAATTTGATTTTGTGTTTTAAGAACCATACATAAAATAATATCTTATGGCTTTAGGATTGTTCTTTCTTTATGATTCCATGCTATTAGGTGTTTACTCACTAGCCATATAAATGAATTTTAGATAAATACAATAATATCTATAAACTTTTTTTGCTATGCATCGGCAATATTGATGACCATACCAACTATTTTGGTATAGAGTTCATAACACGATTCAGGGGCTATTGATCTTGTTCTTTGTGAGGGAATCAATTGATGGATTGATGGTTGTAAAATTCATCTTGAAGTTAAAAATAAAGCTCTGATTTTAGACTTTTACAGAACGTATTGTTTTGATTCTTTTTATTGATGATTTTCATTTTATATTTTTCCATGTGGTTTATAAATGGGATAATTCTGTTTGCACAGGGAAAGACACCTTACTTAACAAACTTTTTGGAACCAATTTCGGACAGATGGATGCTTTGAGGGGAAAGTACAACTCCTAGCTTATTTCTCCTTCATTTACTCAGTTCTAACTCTCGAGGCGTGTTCACAAAAGACAATCTAGGATCTAACAATATATATTATATATATAATGAAGTTTTGATGTTAAATATGTAAATACATAGGAATTGAGTGGTATTTATGTAAATATTCTTTGTAGTTTTCTTAGTGGCAGCTTTGTCACATCTAATTGATATTTATGTGCTACTCTGTTCTTTAATTATCCGTATTAGGCTTATTGTCTTAATTTATTTCAGCTAATCACAAATAATTATTGCATCTTGGGGTTTAGTCATGGGAATGTTGAAATAACTCATAAACTATAACTTTTTATAAGTGGTCAAAGAATCCAATGCAATTGACTCTAATCTTATGTTAGATATATAGTTGTCCTGCCCACACGATTATGATCAACAAGATGCTTCATTAACAATTTTTTAATTTATTATTAATGTTCTCCTAATCCATTTGCTGGTGTAGAAAGTCTTCTTCCTTCAATAAACTTAGTTTATTCTTAACTAAGTTTATCTCCTCTCTTTTAGGTAGCTATAAAATATATAATGAACGCCTGATTTATCCAATAATTAGTGACTTTGCTCTCATTTAAGGATAAATTATTATGTTTGGACCCCGCACATATCGGTAGCGATAGATGAGGTCTCGGCAGATATATATTAATTCATGATGACATGTCGTTCCCATTTACCATTATCTGTACATCCAGACACACTATCAACAACTTAAATGGCTTGTCCACTACATTCATGGCGATGTTGATTTTGGACTTCCCTTTCAAACTGGCTCTCTTACTCTTTATACATATGCTGATGCAAGGCTGGGGCTAGTGATGTTACCGACATACGCTCCATCACAAACTAATGCACTTTCATCAGTCCCAACCTTCTTTCCTAGAATTTTTATCAATTGAAATTAGCAAGGACTTCAGCACACATCCCCATGCATGATATCCTCTATATATATATATATATATATATATATATATATATATATATATATATATATATATAACACAAACTTTTCTTGATGTGCCGAAAGTATCAGCAGGTTAGCTTAAGAGCATAGGCTACACCATTTCCATGCAAAAAACAAAGTGATATGCATGTAAAAGTTCAAATTTTGGTGTTATGTATGTAAGTAAATAAGAATTGATTGTATGTATATAAATCTTTCTTCAACAATAATCGATCGAGAGCTTACAGTGCAGGAGACCAAGTGAATCAATAAATATATATTAAAAAAAACTTTCTCATTATGTATCATGCAACGATACTATCACATGAGCGAGCTACAAAGCTCTCAAACAATATATAACTCATTGTAAAAGAACTGAATCAACAAATAAGTATATGAATCAAAACAATAAGAGAGTCAAGCCAAGATGGTGAGAGTGTTGAGTCAAAGCAGCGAGAATATCGGGCAAAGACAACATCCAAACTTTCTCCCAAAACAACCAAGGTGTCGAACCAAAGCAACGAGAAGATCAGGCCAAATAAGCACCCCAAACCTTCTCCAAAACAATAATGTTATCGAGCCAAAGCAGCAAGAATATCGGGCCAAAATAACACCCCAAACTTTCTCACAAAACAAGAAAGGTATCGAGCCAATGCAGCCATATAATCAAATAGAATAACAAAATTACAAAGCAACCATCAAGGAAAGCCGAGTCAACCAACAAGAAAACCAAGCAAATCAGTTGTTGAATCGAATAAAACAACAAAAGTTTAGAGCAAACATCAAGGAAGGTCAGGTAAACTTGCAAGGCTCCTCGAAACAGCATAGGCCTGTTATGCATGAAGGGCGCAACAAACATTGCTTAGATTTTTTATTACTCAAACATTCAAAAAATAAATGTAGGTAATCAAATTATCAATACTTAGTGTTCCAAGAAAGGTTTCATTTATCATTTCTAATTCAAACCATAAGGCACTGGCATTCCACTGTGGTTTCGAGGGTTTAAACAGTAAACAAGCAAATGGGCATGTTTCGTGTGTAGATATATAAATGCATAGTGAAAGATGTGATTAGAAAGTCGTTGATTCCTCTTGGAATTAACAATTATTCTATTCTAGTGGAGAGAGTTAGGGGTATTGAGCTAGATTTAGGGGCTAACTAGGAGGGGGAAAATATTCCAAATAGGAGAATTCAGAGGGATCCAGGTTTCCTCAGGATTCTCAAGATAGATATTCCTTCCAGTCAGATAATACAAGTGATAAGAACGTCAAATCTTGCAGCATTGACACTCAGTTTAAAGCTAAATTCTTAGCATTAGTTTAGAAATGCTGCCAAAATGCAGTTTACCCAAACAGTCAAACTGTGGTGCGATGTTGCACCACCGCTCCAAACAAACCCTAAAACATGGGTTCTAGTGTTTTTCTTAGGTAATCAAACACATCCCCTTTGACACACCACCTGATATTTCATTCACACGTAATTTTTGCAAATTTAACACTTTTTGCTGTCATGTAATTTAGATTTTTACTCCTAGCATAGTGCTGAAATTAAAACGACGCATGAGGGGATCGTAGACCTGTTAAAGTAGGACATGTAAATAAAGCATGAAGCCTAGTCCAAACTTGTCTAATTAATTAGCATTCCAATTTTTCCATCTCAAACCAACATTACACATATGGGCAACATCAAGTTCAAAGTAAAGTAGCAAACAGAAGAACAAGAAACAAATGAGAGAAGTAAAAAAAGGAGAGGAATCTACTTGCTTGTTGGTCTAACTGAATCCAACATGGCTAAAAAAAAAAGTTCAAATAGTGGAGATCAAACAAAACTTCAATAACCACGAACTCCCCTCTCAAAGGGGGTTTTACAGCCAAAGAAGAAGAACAAACTTACATCTGTTTAACAGAGATGAGGCAAACGCGATACAGACAGAGGAAGTGGCCGCAAGGGCGCAGAGGAAGTGGCAACAAGAGTAGTGGTGAGCAGGGATTGTGGAGAATGATTGATCCCTCTGAGAGGGATCTTCTCGCGTGAGAGGGGCTAGGCTAGAGCGTGAAGGAGAGGGGACCTTACGCTAAAGAGGAGAGGTAGGGATCGCCATCGATCGGGGCGAGGGAGTGGAAAATCATAGGTTTGAATAGGGAATTTTGTTTTGTTTTGTTTTTTATTATATTATATCATCATTATTATTACTATTTTGTTTAAATACTTCAATTCACACACAATTTGCTTGTGCGCAAAATTACATCAAAATGCGCGTCCATCTAGTGTGAAATCGTCGTCCCAGACGCGCTCGCGTGGTCTGTTTTGTCATCTGAAGTCGTCTGGACAAGTTGGTCGACGATCGCGCTAATCTGAGTTCGATTCACGCGGAATGCAGCAAGTGAAGTGTTTTGCCCAACCGAAGCTATTTAATGGGCAAAATGCTGACAGTCCTCGCCTAATCTACAACTAAAGTCAAGCAAACCGCTCTCGGCAGTAAGTCGTTTATCGTAGGCCATGGGGTTTTCTTATGGCTCTTCCAATTCCAATGGACACAAGACTTGAATGTCAATATGTTTGTTTTAATTGACTCAACTAAACGTTGAGGATTTGAAATAATCTATATGAGGCTACAAGGATTCAAGAAATGTTTCAAATTTCAAAATAGTGTGGGTCCCACTAATAGTTGTCTAGGAGAGTCAAGTAGGAAATCCTAAGGCTAGATCCTAGGTTATAAGGAAAGAGAAAATAATACCTCATAAAAATGAGGTCAGCACTAGATAGCTGCATTGTAGATATTTGCGAGGAAGAGGACTGCATCCCACCACATGTTGATTCTCATGACGTCGAACAATCATTTTGCACCTTTTGCAGGAATTTAACAAAGCTGAAGCCCTAACCATTCTTCCCAATGGGACTCCGTAGACAACTGTAAATATCATATATGTGAAACCCAATATAGGGTAAATGACTACCCAACAAGCAATCATTGGAGGGGAGTCCTCAACTGGTCCATGTGATTGACACATGAATTTGTCCAGATTTAACATTTTAAAACTTGAGTTTCCAATTTTTCATGCAAAGGTCGCTTGTGTTTGTAGACATTTTAGCAGGAAAAAAGATTAATTCCATTCAAAAGTGCATTCTAATTTTGAAAGTTAACATTTATGAGTCAGTCACACTGATAGGTTGGGACTGCTAGTCACCGATAAAAGAAAGTGGCAACTATTTACTAAATGTCAAGGAACATTATTGCCAATCCCTGACCCATTCACGAGTCGAGGATATGCAGCACATGCCTAGATACCGTTCTCATCATCGCTCTTACCACTAAGACCTCAAGTTTACACCAGCCCAATGATCCATATGTGGCCACTTTAAATATTCCCAATTGCTGTAAGGATTTGAGTGTAATGTTCAAACTCATACCCATAATCATTGGGTATTATTCTAGGTTAAGTAATGAAGGGAATTCTTCATTTGATGGGTCTTCAAATCATATCTTGGTGGGTACCTATGTTTTAAAAATAATTTTCTTCAAAAATTATAAATAAGCTAAAATTTCCTCTGAAATGCCTAAGATCTTGCAAAGGTTCTCGGGGGGAGACCCTAAACATCCTTAGAATCGCCTGGGTCATTTTAAGTTCATTTGGTTCTACTATATCGTCACCTCACTTACATTAGGATTTATTAATGTTGTAACTATGCTTGATTGTGAATTGAATTTATTAATTAGCCTATGAGTAAGGTAAGTGATTAATCATTTTATGTTATGTTTAAGAGTTATGTGACTATGCACCCTAAAGGTAAACTTGGTTGTTAAAAAATTGTACACCCCTTCTCTCGATTGAACTTGAACTTGTAGTGTTTTGAGATATTCATGATTACTTGTGTTTAATTTTCTAATTCTCTTTATATGATGTTAGATCAGACCTAGTTCACCACTAAGCTCTTAAGGTTATAAGGGTAAGGTTGTAATTTTGAAAAGGTTTAATAGGTTATGTTCGGTCTTGATTGAAAATGATTTGAACTTTGTCTCTCCATTAGTTGAGGGTTTAAATTAATGAATTATGAACTTCCTAACTTAAACCACTCATAGTTGGATCATCCAAACTTAGTTATCTTCCAATCCTCAACCATTTGAATAATTACAATTATGCACTTTGGTAAAAAAAAGTAGGAATTAGGTGTGGTCATGCCGACCACAACCTTTTGGGTTGTATGGGGTATTCTTGGCGTGGCCACACCTGAATTAGGCGTGGTCACACTGGATCACAGAAAGATTGGGCTTCAGGAGAAGCTCACAAAGGGTTTTTGTGCTACGTAGGACCTCCGAAGGATCGAATGTGAGCAGTTAATAATCCTTGGACCTCCGTAGGGACCATAAATACGTCTTAAAAGAGTTCGAGAGGCCGAACCATCTATGTATCATTGAGCAAAGCGGCTCCAGCATGAAATCCGTTTATCCAGGCATGGGACTTATGGTTTGAACATGATGCAGGGTACTCTAGTTAATGGTTTGCACCAAGGGAATGTCCATATCAACATAACACAACTCGATGTCACAACTCGGAGCCCGGCTATGATGGTGTAGAACACAACTATAGTGTTGCGTTACTCGACGAGGATGTCGTGTGTATTTCACATAAAAATAGATGTCGAGAAAGGACTCCCAATGCAGTGGCGCAGTGCACTTGTTGGCAAGCAGATCATTTTTTATCAAGCCATTGATTAGCTGGATCCAGTGTAATCTGGTAGTCTAAACTAGCCTGGAAAATTGGCTAAAAAGCCAATGTGGGCTAGTCAGGCGTGGAGGCTCACTTCCAAAGGATATCAGCTTAGCTGATAAGGGAAAGATCCCAAACACACCAGGTGGGAAAACTTTAGGGTTCACATCCCACCTGGAAAAGAAAACAAATTGTTGACTAGGTCGAGCGAGACTGCCCTAGAACTCACGTCAAAGTTGAGCACTAGCCAAGGTGATCAGTTTAGGAAGGAGGGCCGAGAGACTAATATATCTCCTGACAACTGATGAAGGCGTTGTGTCTCAAACACCTGCTACAATAAGGAGAAATGCTGAGAGATAGACATTCAATCTTAAGAGGTACGCATGGTGGGAAGGACGAATTATCTCGTGTAATTCACATCTTATGTTATGCTTTCCCATAAGAAACTGATCAAGCTTTATCTGTAGTTCCCATCGTGAAGAGTACCCATAGTCCGGTCAAGTTGCCTTTGGAGCGTGATATATCCTGACTTAGACTGCAATTGAAGAGGACTTTAGAGTTTTGCTTAATTAAGAAGGTCGAATCATCTCATAAGATCAAGTCATCTATCATGCATGTTGAGAAGGAATGCCGATGGATTGATATCAAACTTTTGTCACTCTGTTCATCTCTTCGGTCGGGTCTGAGTCCCCGTGCTTTCCGTCCAACATGTTTGGGCAAATTAATTCATCACTTCTTTCTCTTTGACTAGCTCTCAAGTTGGATGTTAGTCTCCGCGCTCTCTTTTCTGATCTCGTCATCTTGTCTATCTCTTAGGTTAAATATTAATCTCAACGCTTTCCTTCATAGTGTAATCAGGTTTTATAGTCCCTTCGATTAGCTCCCATAATATATGTAAATCCCTATGATTTTTAGTAACAACAAAAATAAATAAATAATAAATACTAATGATAATAACAAATTGAACATGCACAAGCACCCATTCGGTTACGACTTAAAAGTCATATTATCCATTAGAACCAAAGAAATGAACTAGAGAGCAGAGAGATCAAGAGATAGAAATCTCTGTCGTGCGCATGGAAGGAAGTTGCAACTTTGTGCACAGGTACTATGCAAATGAGAGGAAAGAAGAAGAAGAAGAAGAAGGAGAAGTCGAAGGAGGAAGTTGTGACTAATGAGAAGTGTCGAGCCGTGCAAATGAAGAGAAGGGAGGAGAGAGAAGAAGTGGCGTCAAGGGCTTACCTGGATCGCAACCAAAGAGTAGGAAGCTGCAACTTCGTATGCTGGTGCTGTGCGAAGGAGGAGAAAGGTCACGTTACCTTCGCGCAAAGAAGAAGAGAAGCCGAGATTGAAGAAGAGGGAAGGGAAGATCAGCGTCGTGCTTCTGTATGTGCAAATTAAAAGGAGGAAGCTTAGATGCGATGTGTTTGGTGAGCTTACATCCTGACTATGCACGTAGATACGTGTGGAGCTCAATCCATGGAAGACACGTAGAATCCAACAATAACGCGAAATAACACGGACATAACACGAATGAATATTCCTCGTGTACTCTGCGGTTAGCAGTGTTTTGGGCGGAATAACGCGGGGAATATTCCTCTTTGTTATTCTGCATTATTCATGTGTTATTGCGGTAGTATTGTAACACCGGGAATATTCCCACGTGTTATTCCACGTTATTCCTGTGTTATTCCGCGTAGTATTGATGTGTTATTGTGGTGGTGTTATAATACTACCACGATAACACTTGAATAACGCAGAATAACACGGAGGAATATTCCCCGTGTTATTCCGCGTTATTTCTCGTATTATTCCACCGAAAAGACCTCTAACTGCGGAGTAACACGAGGAATATTCCTTTGTGTGATTCCCGTGTTATTCCCGGGTTATTCCATGTTATTGCGGGATTCCACGTGTCTCCCATGGATTGGGCTACGCACGTAACTCTACGTGCATAGTCCGAATGTAATATTTTGCCGCGTCTCTGAGGTCTCTGCAACCAATTAAAAGGTTTGATAAATATTTTAATAATTTGAGCTGTTATTATATGAATAGTTATGTATGTGTGAGGGAATGTTTATTAATTACTGAAAATTTTTCTTGAAATCAGGACTAAAATAAATAGTGAATTCATGAGTGCGAGCGGGAAAAAATTTGCGTACGTACGCAGGAGTTGCGTACGTAAAAAGGTACACGGGATTGCAAGTGGGTTATAACCCCCTTGTACCTCTCGTGTAACTCCCTTGTAACCCCCCCTTAACCTTGTAACCCCTGTAACATACAAATGGATGAAATAGAAGCGCGGAATACAAGTGAGTTACACGGGAGGTACAATGAGATTATAACACACTTAACCCCCTTGTAACCGCTGTATAACTCTTGTGTACTCAATTACGTACGCAGCTCTGCTTACGGTTGACGTACACAAATTTTTTCCACGCAAGTGAGGGAGATCGATTTTAGCAGCTCATAATGTAAATATTAATTTTATATTGTTATTAGAACAAATAATATAGTTCTTTAAATTAATGTTTTTAAAAAGGGTGTAGAAGGTGGCTAAATTATCGTGATTTGAGGAAGGATAAAAATCTTATGGTCACGAGAGATTAGTGTTTTCAGTCATTATTACATGTTTAAAAAAGTTAACTACATTCAACTTGCTTTAGGATGTAATTACTATAATTGTATGCACTTTTAATTGATATAGATGTTAGTCAAAGAAAGTGAAGTGAGTGAGGAATTAAGCTTTTACAACAATCCTTTAAGGCTAAGATGAGTGATTATTTTTATGCACTAAATTAATATTTTATTAAATATTAATTGATTTATTAAAAGGTTTAAATAAGTTTTTCTTTCATGTCTTACATTTTGAAAGTATGTAATAGTATAAGAGATAGGAAGAAAATAAAAGACATGTGAATTTACATTTTAAAGGATTTAAAATTCATACGAAAAAATGTAAATGTTCTAGTCATAGAGTATTACCCCCAGATGGTATGAGTAGAGGATGCGATGTAACTATACACGCTAAAGAAAATGATAAATAAATACCTTCGATTGCAATTTGAGATTAACTTTGGGGACATTTGTTTAGGGTACTTTCAGGTGCATTTTTGAGAATACGTTCAAGTATAACAATAATTTGTCATGACTCTTGAAGAGATGAAAAACAATAGATACTTAAAGTGAAACTAAAATTGTTAAATTTAAAGGTGTGAAAGTTCAAAGTTTTATGAAGCAATGAAATGCATTTTCTTTTGGTCATTCTAGTATAGCGTTGACATAATAATTGTATACATATAAAAATTATAATTGCTCACTGAGTCAAACTTACTTTTACAATTAATATTTTCTTTTAAGAAAAATAAATCTAACTGGATATGTCTTGTGGAAGAGACTTGATTTACTGGAAGTGGATCACTGCTTCTACGTTTATGATTGTAGTTTTCTTGTATTGTTTACTTCTTTGTAGAGGCACTTTATATATTGATTGAGATGTTTTTACATTGTTATTAATTTGGAAGTTTCGTTTTTATGTGTGTTGTACTTATGGATTATTAGTGGCTCTTTTACAAATTGAAAGTATTAAATTTGAGTACATGTAATTAAATATTAATACTATTTGACCACAATATTTAACTCGGTTAATTGAAAACTGTTAGGTCAGGTCATGACAAAAGTGGTATTAGAGAATTTCGATTGAGTCATGATGAAAAAATCTATTATGATTAAATTAATTTATAAGTAGTATTAATAAATGGCTAAATTACATCTAATTATAGTGTTTCTTATGGAATTTTAGAAATATGAAAAATCATGGGGAAGAAGCTAGAAATGATATTGTAGAAGTTGATGCACCCTCACAGATTATTATGAATATAGATGTAGTTACTAAAACGTTGAATGTAATAGTACACTTGATTAAGGACTTCTAGACTCATGTCTGTTTTAGTGGAAGTGGTCATATTGATAAATACCAAAAAACTATTTTAGGATATGAAATCATCTCTCTTCTATAAATGAGGAGCTTCAGTGGATGCCAAAAACTGGTTAATTAGGGTGAATAAAATCTTAGATTGATTGCCTTGTCCTCCAGAAAGGATGTTAAACTGGCTACATTTGCATTAAATCGAGAAGCAGAAAGATGGTGGTGAGGACAGTTACAAGAGAAATATGGGGGTAGAGTTAGTTATATGATTTATTGGGATGAGTTATGGGCACTTTTAGAGACTGGTTCATATCTTTTTCAGTAAGAAGACAGATGCACGACAAGTTTATTTGGTTGGTACAAGATGATGGCTCAATAATGTAGACGAGTTAGAATTCACGATGCTTTCAAGGTATGCACCCCAATTAATTCTAAATGCAGAGAAAAATTTCCAATGATTTTTATCTGGGCTGAAAGATATGATAGGCCAGCCATTGATTCCTCTTGAAATCAACAATTATTCTATTCTTATGGAGAAAGTTAGGAGGACTGAGCTAGATTTGGAGGCTACCTAGAGGGATCAAGGTTTTTTCAGGATTCTCAAGGCAGACATTCCTTCTAGTTAGGTAATATAGGTGCTAAGAACATCAAATCTTACAACATTTACACTAAGTTTAAAGCTAAGATATGTTCTTAGCACCTGTTTTAAAATGTTGTCAAAACGAAGTTTTCCCAAATAGCTAAACTGTGGTGCAATGCTGCACCGCCGCCCCAAATGAACCCTAAAACATGCCGTTTTTCTTTGTTAATCAAACACACCCCCCTGACACACCACCCGATATTTCATTCACATATACTTTTTACAATATTTAACTCATTTTGTTGTCATGTAATTTAGATTTTTAAACAATATCATATGATTTAAACCAATTCAATAAAATTACTTTTCATATCAATTGAAATTCTTTAAACATTTCATCAACCATTAAATTTTTACTCGTGAAATAAGTTAATTAAATTCAACATAAGCAAATAACAAATGGACAATATTTTTATGATGAAAAATAAAATTTATAGTTTTCTTAAAAATTAATTTGCCTCTCCACCGGGCCGGACATTAATGCTTCCGGTTCACCAATGGCGGCATCGTTGATCGAATTGTAATTACCCACCACATGAAAACTTATGAAAACCAGCTAGGGTTAGCAGCTCCCCGTATCTCGCGTTATTGTAGCTGGTAAGATCGATGTCGATACTGTGGGAGAAGAGCGAGACATGGCGGTGGTTGGTAAGGAAAACGCGCGACTCGAGGGGCTTCTTCTTTGCATTCGCGACGGCGTGCGGCGTTATTCCCGCCATCATCGGCTATGGAGTTATGCAAATTACCAACTCTCGAAACGAGCAGCTGGAAGCCCAGCTCAGGAAGACTGCTCGCCCCGAATCATTGGTATGTTGTTTATGGCCAACACGAATGAGAGCCCATTTCTTTGTGGACGCTCAGATGAGATTCTTCACCTTGTCCGTCTTCTTTTCGGTGGTTCCTTCTTTTTTTAATCTTGACCTTATTATTTTAATGTTATTTTAATGTGTGATTTCTGGTTCTAATTTGGTCGCGTTAAACTTCTGCTACGACCCCGGGAGGTTTGAGGGATAAACTGCAACTCGAGATGTTAGAAACTGCAGAAAATGGGAATTGAGGAGGGTGAAGATGAAAAATCTCCGAACATAGGGGAATTTTTTATTTATTTTGAGGCTCTAAGAATCCCAAATAGGAGATGTGTAATGACTTATTGACTAAATAAAAAACATTCGTTACCTATTGACTAGCATGGCTCAAAATGACAAATTAACTCGAGCATAAATTACCAATTGCATTTATATATCGTATCATTATCCACCACATGAAAACTTATGTTTTCCTCAAGGTTGAAGCACTTATTAAGACATGATAAATTCACGTAACAAGCCCATGCAGATTTTTTAGTCATGAAATTTAGGCCCTGAGGTAGGCAAAATGTAGGGACTGGGTGAGCATCTAGCCATATTTTCTTTTGTAGATCTACTCATGAATCATGATGATAGGAGTGGTGGCCATTCATCGCGGCATTTATGTTTACCTTGCTATGTTTTAATGTGGAACTACTTGAATCGGTGAAGCATGAAAAAATTTCATGCAATAGTAAATTTAATGGTGGGGGCAGGAGAGGATGTTTTGATATTATTTTGAATCATACAAGGGGGTCGAACAAGTGGTTGCCACTTGTTAACAGTTCAAATGCATTACAAAGGGCCTATCATTCATCGTCACAAGTTGGGGAGTAGGAGCCTGTGTTTGCTCAAATTTGCTCAATCAACAACTGATTGATGTCATGGACAATCTCTTATAACTCTCACAACTTTTATTCAACCCTGTCAAGGTGATATAATTCCTTAGTTGTTGCATCAAAAGCATCAGTCATTGGTCAACTCTAGCGATGGGGCAGTGAGTATGATTAGAGGGTGAAATTTCCATAAGCTTGTGGTCAAAGATATATGTATGCATTCTTCTTCTTCTTCTTCTTCTTCCTCTCTCTCTCTCTCTCTCTCTCTCTCTCTCTAAACGAGTTTGTTGAAATCGTGAAATTACTGTGTAAAGTTGGTAGACTGATGAAAAAGTCCAGATGAGGTGATGCTATGTGTGACAAGAGATGACGCATATGAACTAATATCGTCAGTGTGGCTTGATGGAGAATGATTTGGAAGGTGTGATGTAGATGAGATTTATTGGAGGGAAGGCATGATGGAAACGAGATTTGTTGGAGGGAAGCTGACCCTATCTTTGCTACTGTCGTACCGCTCCTCTTCAATGCCTGGGGAGAAAAAGAATGGAATTCCAACAAGGAAAAAGCCACCAAGCATCCACCTCCAACAACAACGACAACAGTGACCACAACCCAACAACAAGCATCTCCTCTGTCATCTCGTTGCATTTTATAATCTTCTCCCATGTATCTTCCACGATCATTGCATGTTTCAACACGATGCCCCATGATGTGGAGGTTAGAACTTCCCTAACTGCAACTTTCAGCTTCAGGTGCTTAGGCGCCCAAAGGTTGGCGCCTAAGTGTCAAGCTTTTTGTCTGGATTGTATATTGGGCACCCAAGCGCCCACGTGGTTGGTGCCTAGGCGGCCAGTATCGCGGCGCCTAAGCGCCAAGATCTCAGGTATGGTAACAGGTTTGGTGCCTAGATGCTAATGTCCGGGAGCTTAGGCGTCATTGGGCTCCAAAAACTAATTAAACTTGTAGTGAATTTTGATGTGTTGATAAGTTGTCTAGTAATTTGGTTTATAATTATATACTTTATTGATGAAATTACATTGTTGAGAAAGAAATTTTTGTTTAATTTTGCAGGTAGCTGCAGAGAATTTAAGTTTTGATAGCCGGAACGGACATGGATCCATGATGCACAAAATTGACTTTGGGCGCCTAGGCGCCCAGACACTGTTGCCTAGGCGCCGAAACCTGCTACTAGACCCGAGAGCTTGGCGCTTAGGTGCTAGCCGGGGGGCGCTTAGGAGTCACGATATTGGGCACCTAGGAGCCGAACACTTGGGCGCTTGGGCGCTTGATGTAGAATCTAGACAGTGAGCTTGACGCGCAGGCGTCTGAAACTAAAAGTTGCAGTTGGGGAATTTTTTACTTCTAGATCATGGGGATCGTGCTGAAACGTGTAATAATCGTGAATGATGCTTAAGATTATAAAATACAAGGAGATGGTTGTTGTTGGGTTGTGGTCATTGTTGTCGTTGGTGTTGGAGCTGGTTGCTTGGTGGTTTCTACCTTGCTGGAGTTCCATTCTTCTTCTCCCTAGGCAATGAAGAGGAGCATTATGACAGCAGTAAAAGATGGGGATTAAGAGAGTTTGCTTTTATTTCATGTGCTTGTCATTGTGGAGAAGAGAAATCTAAGAAATTTATTAAAGTTTCTATAATATTTTATTTGTGAGACATTTGTAGTTGATTTCTCTTTGAATCATGAATTGTATTGATGTTATAAGTACGCATAGTGAGTAGACTCCCTATTCTTTCTTGAGATGGCTAAGTTAGATGGATTGTATTGAGAAGACTGTTTAATTAAAATACGATGATGATTAACTTTCTAAACTTTATTTGCATTTCATTCTGACAAAGTGTTAAAATTTGTTGTGAATTATAAGTTTTGGGAAAGACTATAGTGAAATCAATTAGGCTAATCACATAACCTATAGACATATAAATATATCTTGCAGGGAGATGCAAATGTTAGAGAAATATGCTATAACTGGGTTAGTAATGGAATTTATAGAAATGAATTTGTTTCTAACCAAACTTCTTTATTTCACCGAGAGGGGGTAATGAAGAGTGTTGTTTCTATTTGTTACTAAGATTTTCTACTTGTTGTTCTTAATTTGAAGAGATCTACTTAAACCAGTTCATCGAAGAACCATGAAGTATTTGACGCGCTCAATTTATTTGTGTAAAGTTAGGATTGTTTTTGTAGGATTTAAACAAAAATAAAATTTCAGGCTAGGACTAAATTTTGTAAGCTAGAACTTTTTATATTAGGATTCATCTCACTCCCTGTGGGATCGACATCCAGATTCAAATACCGATACTACTAAAAAATCACGTATACATGCGTGAGCTGTCGTGTGTTGTAGCACTTATTGTGTGTCAAGTTTTTGGCGTCGTTACTGGTGAATGATTGTGAATTTGAATTAGTAAAATTTTAGTTGAACTTCTAGGTCTTAGACTTAAAAACTTGGTATTGTTTATTGTTTAATGTTTAATTGTTTGTAAATTTTCACCTGAAAAAAATAAAAAATATTTTATTTTAAATTTGTTTGATTTTGTCGCTGTTTTTTGATTTAGTAGTTTATTTGAGTTAACTGTTTTGACTTGAACTTTTAGTTATTTTCATTAGTATTAGGGGTCTTTAGTTCATACTTGCGTAGTTCACGCCTACCGGACTTCAATCTTACGATTCTGAGCTAGAGAGAACTGTTAGGAAGATTAGAAAACAAAAAAATTGTTAAGAACTCTTAGGAGAGGTGACGAACAATCCTCAAAATAGCTAAGAGACCCATGAACATCTAGATACACATAGATCTTTGAGAGCCAATACTTACCGTAAGGTAGATGAAATTCATTTACGTATTCAAATCCTTACCGTAGAAGCCAATACTTTCGAATTGAACTCTGCTATCATCCAAATGGTGCAAAACAATCAGTTTGGGGGAACCAGACTTTCACAGTGAGTTTTTTAGAATTTGTATCATTTTTCGCCATAATGGTATTTGCAACGACACTGTGAGGTTAAGTCTTTTCTTTTTCTCCTTAAGGGACAAAGCTAAAACGTGGTTAAACTCGTTAGCACCGGGATGAAGTAGGATGTGGAATGACTTGACCTAGAAATTCTTAGCAAAATATTTTTAACCTTAAAAAATGGCTGAACTAAGGAATGATATTGCTTCATTTTTCCAGTATGAAGATAAATTTATGAAGCTTTAGAAAGATTCAATGAACCCCACCGTGCACTGCCTGATTGGTTGATAATTCAGATTTTTTATAATGGTTAATAGGATCTCTTAGGTCGATCATCGATGCTATCGTTGGTGGTTCCCTTGTGTTAAACCCTTTTGATGAGACATATTATTTAGTTGAAGAGATGACAACCAATAACTTCTAATGGTTTTTTGATAGAGTGAACTCTAGGAAGATAGCGAGTATCCACAACACAGATTTTCTTTCAATTCTGACTTCTCAGGTAGCTGCTATATATGGAAAACTAAATCTGTTAGGGATGAGCTGGCCACAAGGACCACAAATAATTGAGGAAAATTCATTTGGACAACTTGTTGATGCTAATGTTTTGTCACTTGAGATCCTACATATGATCAACAATAGAAAGAATAACCCATATTTCAATTTCTATAATCCTAGTTGAAAGAATCACTTTAATTTTAATTGGAATAACAATAAAGGGGCATGAAATCAACAATGGGGTAATAATCTATAAAATCCTTTTGGAAATTGAAAGAATTATGGTAGTACTAACTTGAGATCTTCTTATCCACCTAGTTTTAACTCAAACTAACAATTTAAGGAAAATATGCTTTCTTGGGAGGAAGTTGTATTGCAGATGGAGAATCAATTACAAAGTCAATGTGCAGCTATTAGGAATATAGAGAACCAATTTGTGTAGATTGCTAATTCATTTAGTAACCGAACCCAATAAACCATTCCTAGTAACACTGAGATTAATCATAAGGAAAAGAATAATGAACATGTGAAAGCGGTTAAATTAAGAAGGGGAAGATAGTTGGAAGAAGTGAAGAAGAAAGAATCTGAGGTGGAGAAAGAGAACCTTGAACCTGAAAGTTCTATAGAAGATTCTCTTAAAGATGCAGGAAAATCAGTTACACCCACAAAAGATAACTTATAAGGATGACCTCCACCATTTCCCTAGAGACTCTAGAAGCAGAAATTGAATTAACAATTTTCTCGATTCTTGGAAGTGTTTAAGAAATTGATGATCAATATCATTTTTGCTGATTCCTTGAAACAGATGTCCAACTATACAAAGTTCATGAAAGATATTCTTAATAAGAAAATGAAGTTTGGAGACTCTGTAGCAATGCTATTATCCAGAAGAAGCTTCATCAAAAACTTAAGGATCTTGATAACTCTACTATTTCATGTGCTATACAAGAGAAGATCCTTGGGAAAGTTCTATGTGATTTGGGTGCTAATATTAAACTCATATCGTTGTCAATTTTTAAGAGGTTTGGATTAGGGAAGACGTCTCCTACCACTGTAATCATTTAACTTGCTGATCGTTCTATTTCTTATCCGTGGTGGTTATAGAGGAATGTTCTAGTTAAGGTGGATAAATTTATCTTCCCTGTTGATTTCATTGTATTAGATGTTAAGATAAAGAGATACCATCATATTAGGTAGACCTTTTCTAGCCACTGATAGGGTTATGTTTGATGTGTAGAAGGGAGAGTTGACTGTGAGAGTGAATGATCGGGAGATTGTTTTTAATGTTATAAAATCTATGAAATTATCTTCTGATTGTAATGAAGATGCATGTCTATGATGGATCTGATTGATCGACTGTGCAGCCGCCAGTTTCAGTAGTGTTTTAAAGTTAAACACGTGGAGTAGATTTGGATCGAGATGATATCACTGACTTTAAGGACGAATCTGTTCAACTCGTAGAGGATAATCCAAGGATTTTAGGAAGGTGTTTGAGTTATTGGATACTACTGAAAATGTTAAACCTCTAATCCCTTCCATTGAGGAACCCCTTGAACTTGAGATGAAAATCGTTCTACGTATTTGAAGTATGCTTATTTAGGGAAGTCATATACATTGCCTATGATCATATCCTCGGAACTTAGTAGTTTACAAGCGGAGAAGTTGTTGAAAGTTCTGAGGAATTTTAAGAAAGTATTTCGATGGACCCTAGCTGACATAAAGGGGATTAGTCCTTCGATATACATGCATAGGATTCTTATGGAGGAAAATCGTAGACCTAAGGCAAATCCTCGGAGTAGATTAAACCCTATCATAAAAGATGTCATTAAAAATGTGATGGTAAAGTGGTTAGATATAGGTATTATCTAGCACATTTCAAATAGTACTTGGGTTAGCCCTATCCATTGTGTACCTAAAAAAGGAGGAGTGACTATTTTAGTGAATGAACAAAATGAATTGATACCCACTAGACATGTTACTCGGTGGCATATATGTATTGATTATAGAAAATTAAACTTGGTCATTATAAAAGATCATTTTCTTTTATCTTTTTCAGACCAGATGTTGAATAGACTAACTGGTCGATCATATTTATGCTTTTTAGACAGGTATTCAGGGTATCATCAGATTCTCATTGCTCCAAAGGATCAAAATCAAATCACATTCACGAGCCCTTATGAGACTTTTGCTTTTAGGAGGATGCCCTTTGAATTATGTAATGCGCTTGCAATTTTTCATCTTTGCTTGATGTCATTTTTTTGTGATTTAATCGAGAAAGGAACTGAAGTATTCACGGATGATTTTTCAGTGTTTGGTCTCTCATTTGATTCTTTGCTTAAATCATTTGGCCAAAGTTCTAAGAATATATGAAGAAACCAATTTACTTCTGAATTGAGAAAATATCAATTTATGATTTCTGAAGGCATTGGTTTAGGACAAAATTTCTGAGAGAGTTATGAATGTAGATCTAGCAAAAATTCAAGCCAGAGAGACTTTGCTCACCCACTTCTGTGAGGGGAGTTAGAAATGTTTTGGGACATGTTGGGTTCTATCCATGATATATTCAGGGTTTTTCCAATTCAGGGATTAAGGCAAAGATGCATCATGATTAGTCCATGGAGATAACAAGCGATCTAAGTTTTTATTAAAGATTAGTAATAAGCCAAGCGTTAAAATATGGATGTAGTGTAGCTTTGACATTGGTTTTTAGAGAGTTATAGCTTAAAAGTATCCAAGGGCTGGTGGAATTGATAGCCTTTAGTATCATTAATTAAAAACTTAAAGGATTCACGAGTTCATGTGCTTAACAAATAAAAACGAGAGTCACGTTTTGCTCCATTTTTTTCCAGTCAAGATAGGAAGTTTTGGGTATCAGTTTTAATTGTTTTACTTTATTTGTAATTAGTAATTTCTAATTATTTTTCCGATAATTTTGTGCCTAAATGTCCACCAAGGGAATAAAAAAGCAAGCTTTCTAGCCACGTTAGCTTTTTTGCATGGCATTTGAGCAAAATTCGAGTCTTTTTAATTTTTTTTTCTTACTTTCATTTTTATTCTTCTCATCATGTGTGGTCATTTTGACTTCATTTCCAAAGAGAAACTGTCATGAATTGTAAAAATCGAATTAATATTGTTAAATGAAGAATTTAAGTGGCTACAAATTTTATTCCATTTAATTGAAGAAAATATCTGAAGTGTTATCAAATTGTGAATATCTTTTTGAAAATAAAGGAAAAAATCTACCATCTTGTTAATTATCCTTTGGATCTTAATGACTCTATAGTTGTATTTTGGGATAAAGCGGATTTCATTATTTTGTTATTATTATTGAACATAATAATTCATGAAATTAGTGGATGATAGTATATGTTTTCCCCAACCATAAAAAATGTTTTGAGACTTGTCTAAGAAACTTACGTAAGGTTAAAAATGCCGTTCTCTTCTAGGAAATCAAGACAAAGCTCTCTCAATAATCAAGCGAGAAAAACACACTGTCGTTCAATCTTTCAATACAACTAAGTTTTATTGTATGGAATTAGATTACTGCCAATATTCCAAGATAAAGTATAGTGATGATGCTATAGTTATCAAATAAATTGTAAGCAAAGAAAATGATTCTTGACTTTTTGGTAGTACTCAATGTTGAATTCATCCAAATTCGTATTCAAATCTTGAGCAGATATCATCTCTAAATGAGATTTTTTATTTTGTTCAATGATTGCTAAGCTTGACACATCCAACTTGGAAATGTTGGCCATAACAACCATATATATTGTAGAGAAAATATTTATTGTCAGAACATCTTTCTATTTTCATGTGCAACTTGTGCAATTATTTTAAAAAAAGTGGCATGTTTAAAACAAATGTTGAAGATTTCATAGAAAACCCTCAGGCAATTCTGGAAACAAAGAAAATTGATCCAAAAAGCAAGACTATTTCATTGAACCCGAAGGGTTCTACTCAATAGAAATTGATAAGTTAAGGAACTTCTTTAAATCATCGAATAGTTTTTTTTTGGGTTATGTTCTCTTGCTTAAATTGTTAAAATCTAACCCTTGCACTGGAAATTACTCTAAAACTCGTATAAATATGTAGGAGGTTCCAATCGCATGAAAAATCGTTCCAACATTTTCCAAACCTACAAAGCTTGGCTCAGCTTGTCTCATTGTAGCCAATAGCTCTTTTAACTACTATTGCAAGTCAATAGGATATCATTATTATTTCTTCCTTTACTCTCAACAATCTATTATATTTTCTAACCTAGCTGTCAATATTTCTTCTAATCATAAACCCACCAACGCCCACGAGTACTAGGTGATAATTTTTATTAATTATTGTATATTTTAAGATCTCACTATGTGGAACACGAGTGAGCAAGCTAGGAAAAGATATGATATACCTATTTAAAGACAATAACCACTTATATATTCCTTCATATCTTCATTAAATAAAGACAATATTTTAGGATATTCCTTTAAAATTTGCTCAGTATATTTTTCTTTTCTTTTTTAAATATTAAAGAATCTCATTGTGATATTTGTGAAATTGCTACATATCATAGAGTTGTTTTCCTTATAATTTTTTTTTTCTTAGAAGTGAATCTAGATCTTCCAGTTGTTTTATGATAATTCACTTGGGGAAATTACATGAGTTGTCTTATTAAAAAAATAATAATTTCAACGACATTCTTCTCATGTTTATTTGTACGATTAATATAAAAAAAAAGAAGATTGATAATATTGTAGATATGAAGTATAAAAGAAAATTTTATAGGATGGTGGTGAGACCTGCAATGAAGTTTTTGAAAATATGATCGACTTTAGTGATCTTAATATTGTTAATAATAATTAAACATTTTATTTTTACTATCACATTAGTAAAAAAGAAGATGAAGAGGCTTTAAAGAAAAAATCACTAGTACCTGACTATATTCCAATTGAAGTGTGGATATATTTAAGAGATTTGGGAGTTTCTTGGCTTACTGAATATTATTTTAAAAAATAAAAAGATGCCAGAGGAGTTGAGGAAGAGTATTTTGATCCTCATTTTTAAGAATAAAGGGTATGCATGAGAGCGTGCGTATTATAGAGGAGTTAACTTACTCTTTGGATCCTCAGGTGTTAGATAATTCTACTTTTCCTTTTGAGGAGGCTGGGATTTACCATAGCTGAAAAAGCCTTGTATCTTTAGAGTTTTTAAGTAAAGATTATTGTGACTATAGAACATAAGCGCCGTAGAGACTTCCCTCCTAATTATTTCTTTTGCTTCAACCTCCTGAAATAAGAATGGTTGATTGCTCGCTGAGTGGTGTTGCTATATTTATTGTGTAGTTAGCAGACTGGAATGGCGTGCCACTGAGGTTGTTAGGCTGGCACTAAGGATGTGTTTTTATTTGGTCAAAATTGAAAAACTGAACTGAACTAAGCTCATTTGGTTGACTCGGTTAAGTGGTAAAAAGATAATTCTTTTTTTATTATTGTTAAAAACTTTACAATTTTCACTTTGAATAACCATTAAACCAAGAAAGAAAAAAATAGAATAATATTAAGATATAAGAATTAAATTCATTTGGGAAATAAAACAAACTGAGTATATGACATGTTTATTTTAGGCTAGTTTGAAACTTCCTAATTTTAAAGATATGGTGAGGAGATAAGAAAGATAAATGAAAATTTTAATTTTGAAATAGAAACTTAAAATTTAATTATTTTAGGCCAATTGCTAAATTTTTTTCTGCTTCAAACCGATCCAATAAACCGAATTCTATTTCAGTTTGGTTTGGATATGTTTTAGCAAAAGGTTGATCGGTTTAGTTGTTTGGATTTTGGATTTGGTTTTCATTCAGTTTGATTAATTTGTGCACCAAGTCATTTGTTGGGCATTGAGAAACTGGCGGCTAACCATTTGTTTGTGGCCTAGTGGAGTCGACATCTTTTCCATCCATAGTATGTTGATCGTAGAAAGCTTTTCTGCACAGTCATCGATTATTTTCTTGAATAGAGCTCTCAACCATTAGCTCTGGGCTGGCTCGCCGGCCCTTGATTGATGCATCATCTTATTCCTGGCTTCTGGTCTTTAAACAATGAACGATGAGCCTGAGTTTTCATACACTTTATCTGACATTGAACATTAGGCGGTACAATGTAACCATCTGATATCCAAGTTTTACTTGAAACGGGGAACCAATCTACAGACATTAGGAAGATTGACACGCACCACTCCATTCTTATGTATACATATCTAACACCTAAGCTTTAGTTTTTACATACGTACGATCTTTCCTATGCATGAAAAGGTGTATCTTACTTTTAAAAGTTAAATTGGTGGAATTTTTTATGTGATATAAAAGATTTTGGGTGGCATAAATTAAAAAAAGAAAGCTTTGGTGTTAGATATTTAAATACATAGGAACTGGGTGGTATGTATGTAAATGCCCCTAGATATAATGTTTCTTTGTGTATGCGTTATTTCAAACTCTCTTTGGTGCCATGTGATATTTAGTCCCCCAACATTTTTTTTCAGCAATCTTGTAGTGATTGATTCTGATATATCATGTGTTATTATGAACGGTATCTATTACTGCATTGATTATAGTTTTTGGGGCATTAGCTTATATATGTGAAGATTAAAGTTTAGGTGTTAAGTGGTATTATGTAAATGATCCTATAATTCTTTGCTACTTAATATATTGCATTTGACACTTTTAGTTTGATAATCGCAATCAAACATTTGAAGAAAAAATATTGTTGTTAATATGAAAATTTGGAAAAAAATGCAATTTAGATGATGGGGCAAATAAACCGTGAAAGGTTGGGCGAATTTCTTGGCGAGCTTCAGCGCAAAGAAGACACGAATGATCGGTATGTAGCTGCTCTGAGAGGGGAGACACTGACACGAAAACCCTATGAGAGAATTCAACCTGTTCCGAGTCCGACCTCCGCCACAGCTGAAAATGCTGCTCAACCAACAAAATAGTTTGTGCTGTCGCTAATCAATGAATACCTTTGTAATTTGTTTAGACATCCTTCTTTCTTAATTTGTTAGCAGTAGAAGACTTTGTTTTTGTTCAGTAGCATTTACATACATATCATCAAATTCCTATGTATTTATATATTTAACACTTAAATTTCAGTCTAGCACTCGCAGAATCGATATCACACAGCAGCATTCATCTAGTTTCATTTAGTTGCAGAATTTTCTCCTCCTAGAAACAAACCAATGCCCGGCCTGGGCGAAAGTGCTTTCTTCTTTCCATTTCTATATTGTCATTGCATTATCTTCTTCTTCCGCTCCACTACTTTTGTTTACTTTTATGCCACCCAAATCTTGCATATCGAATCTAATACTATCATTTTAACTTAAAAAAAAAAATGAAATATATCTTTTCATGTACAAGTTTGCTATGCATGTAAAAAGTACAAGTTTAGGTGTTAGATATGCAAATACATAGGAATTGAGTGATATGTATGTAAATCGTCATCTTCTTTATTGGAACTGAGGAAGTAATCTCTTTGGATTCAGTTTTGTCATTGTATATTGAATCGGAAGCTTTATTTGCTGCTCATGTTTGCCGACAGATATTTTTGACCTGTGAAAGATCAGCAGTTTGCAGCTTTTCCTTTTTCAGGTGAGTTAATTACTGTGTAAGTGACGACGGAACTAAGATCTTGCCTATAACTTTTAAGATTTGGGAAATTTACATACATACCACACAATTCTTGTATATTTACATATCTAACACCTAAAGTGTGATATTTACATTTATTACACATTGGTGTCATAAATCTATGCTTGAAAAGGTGGATTTTATTTTTTAAAAGATAACAATATTTTTATTTTTGATGTGATGTTAAAAGATTTTAGTGGTCTGCATGTAAATATGAACGTTTTAAATACATAAGAATTTTGTGTTATATATGTAAATACACTTAAAGAATTTTTAGCGATCAGTTTGGTAGATACATACCCTGAATGCAGTGGAAACTGGTTGCTTCAATTATTTTGAATCATTTATTTTTTGGGGTATTTACATATATAGCACTCATTTCTTATGCATTTACATGTCTCACACCAGAACTTTTATTTTTACAAACACAATCACTAACTTACGAAAAATTTTTACATCAGGACTCCATACGTAGAGCTATGTGCGGAGTAAAGTAAATCGCGCCACGTGGCGCATGTCGGAAATAAAATAAAATAAAATAAAAATAACACAAGGAATATTTCCCCCGTGTTATTCATGTGTTATTCATGTGTTATTCATGTATTATTCATGTGTTATTGTGTTATTATAACACTAGGAGTATTCTAGAAGCACAATAACACCCGAATAACACACAATAACACATGAATAACACGGAGGAAATATTTCCTGTGTTATTCTGGCCAAATGCTATTTTTTTTTGCCACGCGCACCACGTGGCGTGATTGTACAGACCTTACGTAGCTCTATGTGCAGAGTCCTGACGTAAAAATTTCTCCTAACTTACTGCACATCACACTTATAACAACTTACTTCAGTTTCATACATATGCAAGGCGTTGTATTGGAAAAAATTCTTAGTTTTGGTGTGAGATACGTAAATGCATTAGAATTGGGAACTGTATATGTAAATTTTCATTTTTTTTTAAGGGGGCTTTTACATACATATCATTCAATTCTTATCTATTACACATGCAGTTATCTAAAATTTACATTTTATATTTATACCATCAAAATATTTCACATCACATAAAAAATGTCGCTATGTTAATTTTCAAAATGTGAATATACATAAAAATTGAAGTATAGGTGCTTGGTAAGTAATTTAATTTAATTTATTTTTTCTTAAGACTTTACAAGAAAGTATTTATTTTTTTTAAATTTTTTTGTAAATTATTTTACTTCTGAAGGAAGCTTCAAAGATCAGTGAGACTAATGGATCTTCATAAAATTTTGGTAGAATTATCGTATGTTAAATGGACCCTTCCTGCAATTTAACTTGATGGAAACTCATAGCAAGGTATTTTCAATTTATTATTTTTTTCAGGGAAATCCATAAACATAAGACAATTTTTATCTATTTACATATTTGGATAGCTTGAAAATATCATCTCGTCAAGTTGGAGGGATCACTAATGCCGGAGATGTCCAACCAACCACGTACCTATGAGGTCATCCACACAAGCCGGCCATCTTCATTAAACCAGCCGGCCGCTTGGGCAAACCACCTCCAATTGGTCGACCACTTGGGTCGGCCAGGGCAAACAGGCCACTACTTACCAATTGGCCACTAGGGCCGGCCACCCGATGCCCATGAGTTCAGAAAGCCACAGCGGATCCAAGCAAGTAATGAACCGTAATATTCTTTGTGGTCCACCATAAAGGAAGGACATAAATGTAATCTCCCTCTTCCACTTCACTTTTCTTTATTAATGAAATAAATGTAGCATGTAATAAGGGTGTTGGGCTTTAGGCCTTTGGCCCCTAAGCTCTCTCTCTTAACCTTATGGAGGGAGTATGCTTTCCTTCTTCCATCACTTATAAGTTTACTTTGTGTGGAATAAAGGGACCGAAGCGCTCTTGGAATACCACTTTTTGTCCCCGGGCAGGCAAGTCTCTTTTTCTCTTTCTTTTAGGTTTCACACTTTATTCTTTGGGTAAGATCCAAATGATAATTTTAAATTCAACTTCCTAAAAGTGAGTGTGAACCGTGTCGTCAACTAGAAGATAAACATTATGAGTCGAAGAAAGCCCAAAATAAAGAAACAAAAGGAATCAAAGGAAGAAATCGACGTTAGGGGGAAGAAGACAAAAATTAAATAGCAAGGCAAAAAACAAGCGACAAGATAAAAAGCAAAATATCAAGTGTAAAATAACAAAAACTATAATACGAGAAGTAAAAGATTAAAAAAAAAAAAAAAAAAAAACAAGAAGGAGAAGAAAGAATCTCTCTCACTTTAAGAGAAAGAAGATCCTCAAAACAAATAAAAACAATAAAAATATCTCTCTGCATCAAAGCCTCCCCTCAGGAGTGATCAAATAAATTCTCTCTCCAATCCTCTAATTCAAGACGAACAAACGAAATAATCCTTCATTAAAGTCTCTCTTCCAAGATGAGTAGCCAAAATCTCTTCTCACACTCAACTTAAAAAAAACTCCAAAACGCATCTCGAAGCTCAATTCAGAAAAGGCTATGTAGATGGTTTCCTGCCTAAAGTGACAAGATTCGCAAAGAGCATGACACAGATCACCTCACTAGTAAGTCTTGGTGGTTAACCCCGCGAAGGCAGCGGCAAGATTTGTCTGAGACGCGACGAAAGGTGCGGCTCCCTCGAGATGATGTTTCGACAGGGGCAAAAGAGATGTTCAAAGAGTTGGATTTGAGGTTGGGAAATTTTTTTTATCTGAAAAGAAAAACTTAACTGTTACGCTCTCAAAAAATTGACTCACGAAAGACTAGCAAAATGATTGTAAAAAAAAAAAAAAAAAACTGAAGTAAAGCTAGAAATCAAGTAAAAATGTTTTCTGTTCTTATGAGTTTTTTATTCTTATTGTAGCTTTACCTTCAAGATGTTAAAAACTCGAGGGCTTCATGTATAGCCTCAAAATATCTCATTGTCGAGTTGGAGGGATCGTTGTGGTGGGAGACGCGCCGACAAACATATACCCATTATGTCAGCCACTCTGGCAGGCCATCTTGATTCAACCAGCCGACTACCATCAACTGGTTGGCCACCATGAGTCGGCCAAATGGAGTCAAGCCAACCGTGTGTTGACCATAAACCAATCGTCGACCACCTAGGCCAGCCAAACTCCCACGTGGGCTAAATATGCAAGTTTAGATATTAAATATATAAATAGATAAAAAGTGTGGCATGTATGTGCCCCATTATTTAATAGGAGACTTTAACATGAGATATAACGTGAACTTACAATCTTGAAGAAAGCTAGAAGAAGATTATCCGACCTGATGACCTTTTTTTATTCTTTTTATGGATACTCACATTCAGTTAATTTTTCTTTTAAGCCGAGTAAAGTATACCGTCGGTCGCTTCGGCGCTCCAAGCCAATGGAGCTGCTTAAATCCCCGAACTCCATCTCTAAATTATCGTGGACGAACTCCGCCTCCGCCGACGCCATTCGCCGCGTTTCCTCTCCCACCGACGCTCTCATCCTCTTCAAATCCCGCTTCCTCCGCCGCACTCATCCCCTCGCCGCCGCCGACCTCCACGACTCCAACGCAGCCGTTTTCACTCTTAAGCACTGCTCCTCCTTCCCCCTCTCCTCCACCATCCTCCTCATTCCCTCGCTTCATGCCCTTCTTCTCAAAACCAACCTCCTCTCCTCCATCCACGTCTCCTCCTCCCTTCTCCACACCTACTCCCTCTTCTCTCCCCCCCACGCCCTACGCCTGTTCGACGAAAGTCCTAATCGAAACGTCGTCACCTACAACACCGTGATCACCTGTTACGCGCGTCACGGAAACATTTCGGCCGCCCGCGAACTGTTCGATGAGATGCCGCAACGAGATGTTGTATCCTGGTCCGCGATTATTTGTGCCTACTTGCATTGTGGTGATCCTTCCCACGCTTTTTCTCTATTCCGAGAGATGAATCTAAGTGGAAAGATTAAGCCTGACGCACTTATCCTCGTCACCATGCTTTCTGGTTGTGCTGACAGTGGCTCGCTGTCTCTTTATGGCAAATCCCTGCATGCCTTCATGGAGAGGAACCACATGGATGTCAGTGTTCAGCTTGGAACCTCATTGATCGACATGTATGCCAAGTCTGGTTGCATGAAAAATGCTTTCTTTGTCTTCGAGAGAATGCCTGAGAGGAACGTTATGCACTGGACCGCCCTGATTTGTGGTCTGGCTTCTCACGGGCACTGTGAGGAAGCTTTGGCCGTTTTTGAGAGGATGAAGAAGGCTGGCGTCAGGCCTAATGAGATAACCTGTACTGCTGTTTTGAATGCATTTCGCCACGCCGGTTTGGTTGAGGCTGGTTATAATTGCTTCTGCAACATGGTGAATGAATTTGGTTTTGAGCCAGGAATTCACCATTATGGCTGTATGGTAGACCTGTTTGCGAATTCAGGGAGGATAAAGGATGCTTTGTCTTTGATCCAGAGCATGAAGGTGGAGCCAAATGTGGTGATTTGGACTTCGCTTCTGGCAGCCTGCAAGAGATACAGGAACTTTGAGATGGCAGAGAAGGTGATTGAGGAAGTCCTTCAGATCGCTGAACCAGATGATGATGGTGGTGTTTATGCTCTTGTGTCTGATTTATATGCGCTGGGTGGCAGGTGGAATGATGTTCAGAAAGTGAGGGGGTTGATGGAGAGGTTAAATGTGAAGAAGAAAAGAGGATCCAGCTTCATTGGGATGGAAAATATTGGCGTATAGTAGCATCCAGTAACAGATTATGAGTTTCTTAACAGTTTTCATGGATGGATTCTAAAGGAATCATTATAAACAGGCAAATTTGTTCTAGTAAAAGGAAGGAAAGCCGAACGTACAGCATAACAAGTCAGGATGAAAAAACTCTGTAGAATATAAATCGGTAGCCTTCAAAGCATGCAGAAGCCATGGCATGTGCTGACACAGATGAAGGAGAAGCTTGGAGATAGAGTTGAGAGGGAGTATATAGCTGGAGATAGGTTTGAAGAAAAACATAGTGCCAGTTGCCATTGAAGGAGGACCATTTAAATACATAACACCCAATATCTTGGTATTTACATATCTATCACATAAATTTTACTTTTTTATATGTGCACCACTCAAATCTTTCATATCACATCAAAATACCACTATTCTAACTTCCAAAACGTTAAATAAACCCTTTTATGCATAGGTATGTTGGCCTATTTGTAAAAAACGAAAGCTAAGTGATAGATATGTAAATCCACATAGGAATGGAGTGGTATATATGTAAAATTTTCTTTAAAATTTTGCTAGAAATGAGTTACTTCAAGCCAACCAGCAAATCTAATAAAATGATGAACACCAAATTACTTGATGCGGGAGTGGCAAGAAAGAAAAGATGCCAAGGGGGTCAATTTTGGAGGAAGCAAGAATGGCTAATTGTAGTCCCTTTGTCAGTATTTGTTGTCACCTTATGCTTTACCCTATTGATTTGATTTCTATTTTAAATAGTCTAATACTCTTTGGTTAACAAATCTGTAACTTTATGACAGAAAATGTTTAATTTTGATTAATAATTACCTTTTAATTATTATTTCTGTCAAAAGTCACCTGTCTATGCCATCATCTACGGGTAAGGGGTTCTTGTTCGGAAAGATCTGTTTTTTGTTTAACATAGGATTGGTCAACCACCATTAGAGTGAGCTAATATCAGATTAGTCAATCACGTACGTGGTTGATATCGGGCAACTCGTTTTGCTGCCTTTTTCAACAATAGATTCATCAAACTTCATCTTTTTTACAGTGATAAATGCCAAATCATAATATAAAAATATGATCATCTCCTTCAACCCGCTCAAATTAACTGCTTAATTTCAAAGTAGAAATATTTATATTATCATTATATTCCTGAGATTGAGTTCTTGCCATGGTATCAAAATTTTAATGAGAACAAAGAAGGCAGAAGCAAAGATTTTTGGAATTTCTACATTCATTCACAATGGTCACGAGGCATTTTCAGGCAAACCACACATTTTCATACATGCTGTACTTTCATTTCTCGATTTCAATTGAACAAAACAAATCAGTATAAGCACCAAATTGCCATATTTACAACAAATCTCAACTAAAGATCAAATTTTTTTCGGGCTTCAGCAAGCTTATCGTCGGCGACGAATCAGCTGCCGCCGACGAAGCCGCATCCGAGCTGGTGGTATTATTATCACTGAACATACCGCCGGACGAGGAAGTATAAGTAAACCTGCACATCTCAAGCGGCGGCGCATAGTACGTCGGCACCGGCATCTTCCCGGCAGCTCCGGCAGCGGAGCTTCAAGCTTAAGCGCAGCCATGGCCTGCCTTATCGATGGCCGTAACGCACTGTCCGGGTGCGAGCACCACAGCCCAATGATCATAAGCCTCGACATTTCCCCCTCGTCGAAATCCGATTTGAGCCGCTCATCCGCGGCATCAAGCAGCGCCCCTCTCCCATACAGCCCCCACACCCACGAAACAAGCCAGACCTGTTCTTCCGTCCGTTTGTGTTCAACGGGCCGCCGGCCGCAGGCGAGCTCGAGCGCCACCACTCCAAAGCTGTAGACGTCGGTTTCCTTGCTGGCTTTGCCGGTAGTAACGATTTCCGGCGCTAGGTAACCCATTGTTCCGGCAAGCATCGTCGTCTGCGATCCACGCTCGTGGTCAACTAGCCTTGCCAGGCCAAAATCGCCGAGCTTGGCATTGAAATGGCCGTCGAGCATCACATTACTGGGCTTCACGTCGCGGTGAACCACGCATTCCTCCCATTCCTCGTGTAGGTATAACAGAGCGCTTGCAAGCCCCACTGCAATCTTGAACCTGTTGATCAATTCCAGTTCACGCTGTATCAGAAAACATAATAAACAAGATCTGGAAGAAGAAAAGTTTTTTTTTTTTTTATAACATTTTTTCACATTTTTTTCAGGTACCTCAAGGGCCATGACAGATATCTGGTTCTATCTTTGCTATAAAGATGGGAATCAAGGCTGCCGTTGGGCATGAACTCATAGACAAGGAGGAGCTCCTTCCTCTCATGGCACCATCCGACGAGCTGCACCAGGTTGCGGTGGCGGAGGCGGCTGATGATCTTGACCTCAGAAACGTACTCTTTCTTCCCCTGTTGCGAACCTTTTGAAACTCTTTTGATAGCAACTTCGAGCTTGGAATCTGCAAGTAATCCCCTGTATACTCCGCCAAACCCCCCTTGTCCGAGCATGAGCTCGTCTTCGAAGTTCCTAGTCGCCGCTGCAAGCTCTCCAAAGGGAAATTTTTTTGGCCCTCTACCCTTCTCAAACTCGCCGTCGTCTATATCTTCAACATCGTTTTCTTCTCCTTTAAAGTCGCCAGCATTTTTCTTTCTCCGTAGAAAGAACCAGAGGAAGCTTGCAGCTACCAATAACAAGCCTGTACTAACGGTTATTCCTACGATCAAACCAACTCTGTTCTTCTTCCCTACATTCATGGGAGTAGAACTGAACTCCCATGACAGAATACTGTGGGTCTCCGCAGACAACCCTGTTGCTGCCGAGAACCCAACGGCGACCTCCTCCGGGAGGAACTTGCTGAGGTTAACGATGTGGTAAAGGCTGGAGTTTCCCTCAAAGTTTGGTTTATTGTCGTAAGTCAATAAGACGCTGAGATTCATGGTGGTGGCGTTGTAGCTGATCCAAGCGTTCGCTTTCCGGCCATCCTTGATATTGCTGTTCCACTTAACGCTTGCCGCCGACTTCATAGAGTTGATGTTGATGCCAACGTGGTCGGCGTTGAGATCCCAATCGTTCTTGTAAGTATCGAACTCGACGGCGATGATTCGGTTGGCTGATTCGTTGAGGGTGTTGTTTCTTTCAACAAGGCCCAATGTACCACCTTGGGAGTCCGGGGGGACGACGGAAGGGAAGGGGGAGAGGAAGAAGGCAAGGCCGTCCGCGGAATAGGATTGGTTGAAGGCGTTGATGCTGAAGGAGAACTGGGTGGTGAAGTCTGCGAACTTGCCGGTGGTGGAGTCGTGGAGTGGGATGGGCGTTCTGTAGTAGGCTCTGCCCACGCTTCCGGTGATATCGGAGCGGTACTCATTTTTTGTGAGAATGATGGCGCCATTCAAAAAGGTGTCGTTTTGGATGGCGATGAACTGCTCCGTGGATGAATTGAAGGAGGGGAAGCTGAAAGAGAGACAGGTTGCAGTCGGGAGAACGAGGTAGACGAAGATGAATAATAGACAACAAAAAGAAGAAGCCATTGCTTGTGGCAGTTGAAAGGAACCTTTTTCTTAAGTTGTTTTGAGCAGAGGGATTGCAATCGAGGAAGAAGCCATAGAACTGGTGAGCTTGACTTGCTCAACGTCAACTCAAGGATTGGAAGTAGTCAGGGCTGGTGATTTGTGTTGAATCAAAATGTTTCATATGACAGCAAATATATTCTTTTATCTGAATAAAGTATCATAAATTTGATAGAATAATACATTTAAATAATCTACTAGAAAATATTTTTATGGGCCTCAAAAGTTTCACCTACCCAATTTCTATAAGTTTCCTCTATTCATTTGTGGAGTTTTGAATACACATTTAAATAATGGGAATTTATATAAATAAAAATAAATGTTTTACATTAAATGCTAATTTTTATTTTTTTTGTAATATTTTAGTATCTAATTAATATCAAAATTTAAATGTGTAAAGGAATATTTCATTTTAGAAAAAATATTCCTAATATACCTAAGAAAAAATATTAAAATTTATTATTTATGTAAATAAATTATAAATTTCATGGGAGGTAATTGTCCACTCTATACATAACCTGATTCTACGTCTAATATTAAGCGATCCACGGATGATTAATGCACTGTTTTGAACAACATGTTTAAGACACAAATTGCCCTTAAAGGCATCTAAAGTTTTTGGGTTTACACCAAGAACTTGATTTAAGTCATAATTTAAGGTTTAGACTTTTAACCTAATTTCAACCAATTCTAATATACTTATGAATCAAATGAGCAGTCTGTTAATATAAGTGGATCTTCCTCATGGTATTTTGGTCCAATAAAATATTCTGAAGAATTTGTTTTTTTCAAATAAAAAAGTATAATTAATATGATAATATAATATGCCTGTTAATGTGTATTTAAAAATGATTTGGCTCCTTTGTTAGTCATACAAATATGTATCTAAGAATAATAGAACAATCTCTTGAATGGTGACCTGAAAGATTTTTTATTTTTTATTTCACCATTTTATAGTGTATTTTATACTCTTTTTTTATTGTCTTATGCTTATTTTTATTTTCTTATCATCCCAGTCTCCAGAAGAAGAATGATAAACACTTCTCGACGAAAAAAAAAAGTTGGGGGTACTATCCAGCTTGGAGACTATGGATGATGCTGCGGTCACCCTTGGAAATGACACAACACTTCAGAGTTTGTTATCTGGCTCCACTACAAGAAACAGAAGATGCAGGATTAAAGTGTCTTGTTCATAGCTACTCGTTATTCGCTTATTTTATGTTTTATGTATTTTGAGTATTTCTCGATCTTTCGGTTGTGATATATATTGTTTGCAGAAGTGAATTTCTTTGAGTCACACTGGGTTCATTCTGTCTTGTCTACCGAGAGAGAGAGAGAGAGAGAGAGAGAGAGAGAGAGAGAGAGAGAGAGAGAGAGGTTGTTGTATGATTCCATTTTTTATTTTGCTTGGAGTCATCAACAGAATTATCATCAAATATATTCACCCTTAATTCGAAAACCTAATTTAGTTCATCCCTACAACCTAAAATGTTCAACCAGAGCTTATGTAGATAATTTTGCTCATAGAGAATATGTGAAACTTTCATTCTCTCATTTGCTTTTCTACTTTCTTGCTTAATCTAAATTAGGATTACAATATCTTATGAATATAACATTGAATCTATTGTGTGAGAGATGGAATTGAGCGGCGGATATAGATTCGAGATATTCAAAAAAAAATTTGAGCAGATACAAAATAAAAAAGAGCAACACAAAAATACACGAGAACGGGAAAAAATCACGAAGCTGCACTACACCAATAAAGCTACGATGGAAAGAATAGATAAAATCATATAAATTACAACACCATCAAAAAATTTTATACCTTTGAACACACTGATGCTCATAATAAACTTTTAGCACAAGAAAGTTCCAAAACCTTTTATGTCACAATCAACAAAAATTTGGTTACTAGTGTCGGCACATTGTGGTAATGGTGCTGCATCCAAGCGTTGCAGTGCCGTGCTTTCTGATTTTGAACTCGGATGGGACGTTATGACACCTTTTTCTGGGAGTTGGGGTGCTGATTGGCAATGCACCGTTGGTTTGGCGATGGGGCAAGTTTAGATAATATCACGAGCTAAGAATTTTCCAAAAAAAGCCAATAATTTATTTTTGTATTAAAATGGTCGCAAAAGCATATCAATAACCATTGGATCTTCTCTGAGATTTGCCCCTCTCAATATTTGGATCATCACCGAATAAAATAACAATAATTTTTCATTGAGTTTAATCGATTAAAAAAGCACGCCAATGCACCGAATAGTCATTTTTTTCATTAAAAAATTTTACCTGAAACACATTTAAATAATTTCTAACATCTAGCATAAATCTCGAGATCATATTTTTGAGCTAAAAACATTCAAACTTTGATTTACACAATGACTATCTCAGCCCGTTATTGCCACAGGTTCATAAGTGCACAAACGTTATAACCCGAGAATTTGTGTAATCATTTTTTGCCTGTGGGACAAGTGGTTGTACATGTAATCATCAACTAATAGTGAAACATTTCAACTAGATATAACCTGTGTATATTTTTTTTCTTTATTTATTTTTTCAACTTAAAAAATTTTAGTGGCGTTACTATTTTCTTACTTCGTCACCACAAATTTTCTAGCACGCATCGTCACCTAAGATTTATTTTTAATCATAAACCAGTGTCATTGTTCTATAATTTTGGCGAGCCAAATATTTTGGCTTGTATAATACTCTTCCGTTGAAAATTAAAACATTGTTTAATTAATATCAATAATAGATTTTTTATTATTTATATTAATTCCTTTATTGTTTGATGGGTGACCCGCACCTACTCTCGTACTATTTATAGAATTACTGTTGCCAAAAATCACGACCGCAAATTAATAATAATAAAATTGAGATGACTTTAGTTCCCTTCTTAAGGCGCTTTTAAATATTCAATCTGAATCTTTCAAAATATTAACTATTTTGAAAGATTCAGCCGTAAATATTTTGAAAGATTTATGACTGCATTGTTGGCGGCTTCTATGTAAATATTAAATTTATGTGCGAAATATATAGATTTGAATGTTTGAGGTCCTGCACATCTATATATATATATTTGAACTAATTGATTCTCGAGTTAATGAGTCTTGTGAATGTGAATTTAACTCAAAGATCGTTAATCGTTTGAAAATTGATTTAAATTTCAGCTCAGAATGAAAAAGGCTGAGCCGAACTACGAGCCAAAATTATGGATCGGGATTTTTTCGATCTTTTATGACCCTGGTGATGTTAGGATTGTGAGTTTAGTGAAATAAGCTCGAGACCAGATCAAAATAAACGAGTCGGACTAAGAATTAAACTTTTGAATTGAATTTTTTTTTATATTTTCAGCAGACCTAAACTCTGCTCAAAATCAGATCAGTAACACCTCTGTTTATAGTGACCAGCTTGAGCTTATGAGCTCATCGAGCTCAATCCATGAGCCACTTATTTAGGGTCTGTTTGGTGCAGCTGCAGATTATCCAGATTATCAGGATAAGCAGCTGATCCGGATAATCTGTCTGTCTGTTTGATTTGAGCGTTTGGAAAACAGCTGAATCGCATCTGTTTGTGGATAAATGACAATTCTGCCCCGTTCGAATAATCTGTAGTTCGTTTGGTTTCACGGTTTGACATCAACTGATTCTGCATGAGTTAGTGAAAAAATATGAATTTAGGGCTTCTCATTATCGCTAAAATTGAAGCAGACAAATATTTACATGTTATGTTTAAGATAATATCATATTTACTCTTACATTTACAATAATTTTTAATTTTTTTTTTCACTACTTATTGATTCCTCAGGATCTATACCGGCTCATGAGGCTGCTTGACTCAAACAACTGAGCCCAAACCTCCTGTCACGTGACCAACCCTCCACTCCGCCAACTCTTACTATCGAATTGAAGCAGAATAAACTATAAATAAAAGACGAGAAAAGAAAAAGAGTGAGAAATGGAATCTGTATGATTCCTCCAGCTCGAATCACCGTCATCCACTTCGTCGGCGTTGTGCTATCTCCGGCCGCCGGTCGTCGCCGTGATGGAAAATGATGGAGAGAGAGAGAGAGCAGCGGATGCGTGCTGCATCGCTTTCCGGTACAACCGAAGCCTCTGTTCCCTACCCACGTGGCACTCCGAGATTGGCGCCGCACCTGGAGCAGTGCCGGGTCGAGAGTCCCATGGTCGCGTTCGCCCTCACGCCACGCCCTATACTTCTCTCTTTCCTCTCGAGGGGACAGAGAGCAAGGGGGCAAAAATTGCTATTCCGTATCGTCCTTCATTCCGCATCGAGAGCGTTCCGCGATCGGGGGAGGAACGAGGGCAACAGATCTCGCCACCGTCGCCAAATCTCTAGTTGATTTAGGTGAGCTTTTACGGATTTTATTGTTTCTTTGGCTTAGTTATAAGTTGCTGGGGTTGCCATCCAGATTTTACACTTGAACTCACATGTTCTCTTCCCTGCGTCTTTTTTCACGCTTTCTCCGTTTGTGTGAGAAGTCGTTTTGAATGTTTCTGTGTGCGTCTGGGTTGATTTGTCTATTTACAGTCGGTTTGAGCTGTTTTAAGGGACGGTGTTTTGTTGTGTCGTTAGTTTGGGTGAAGATGTAGCGAGACCTTTCGAGGGTACTGCGGGGTTCAAGTGCTCGAAAAGGTTTACTGTGTTGATAAATCTGGTGCAACCGAAATTTATAGCAGTTTGCTCGACAACTTTGTGTGATTTTCTTGTTTTATATTTCTTTTCAGAGTGGGTGGTTTTAGGTGAATGGATATGGATAGAGTTCTGTTCTTAGTCTAGACTTCTGGACCAGTACCAGCTTCAGAATGCTGCTTTTTGGTTCATTGTTTAGTGATGGATTATATAACTTCTGCTTCATGTTCTCTATTTCACCTTAGAACAAGTAACAGTTGGAAATCTTTGTTTGCGAAGCTCCATTATAACCAAATCACCTTCTTCAAATACTTTTTATCTCTGATATTTGTCAGCTTGTTTTTTGTGTTAGTGTGAAGATATATTTTGTTTCTCTTAACTTCTCACAGCATCGGTTCAAAATTGTTTAACCAATTCATGGAACTGTTGCTTTTGGGTTTTGGAAGAATGGTGATTTCCAAATGCTCTGGAATAAACTACGCTAAAAGGTGAACGACCAGTGGAATACTTAACCAATAAATTAAATGCAAACTTTGCTTGCCCCAGACATTCGCCCCGCTTTTTCAGTTTGCCCCCAACGGTACAACTAATCATGTTCCCAAGGGTGTAATTCACCACTCGGTTTGTTGGCCTTTTTGAGTGCGGTAAGCTGAGCTCAAACGAATGTATGTTTGAAAACACTTACATATTATGTCCAAAAATAGCTTATGAATTTATCATCATGGTTCAAAATTATATTACTTTAAATGCCTTGCAGTCAAACAATTTCTCTAGATAAAAGCTTTGCTAAGTTTAAAGCATCAAAAGTCCTTACACATGACACAAAATGCCATATTGAATAAACGGTCGGCAACCGTCATAATTGAATCAAGCCCATGTTTGGTATGTGGAAAGCCTAACACAAAATCTAAGCTGTATCTTCCTGGATGGCAGCTATAATGAGCAACAATGTGTTAAGCTAGTGTTTTGCCTGATTCTTTTGACCTTCAACAATTGTAACATTTCTTCATGAATTTACAAACATCTCTTCTCAGCTTGGGCAATGAGATATTGACTGTGTTAACTGTAATATCTTGTCTCGGTCAGCATGCACAGTTAAACCTCCACCATGACCATTTTGAATAGTCCGACGCCTAAGATACCTGTTTTATATACACAATTTATTGCCATTGAAATGATATCCTTATTGTAAAGAATAATCGTCTCGTGGAATTTAACAATGGCAATTGGTCCATGCATAAGTGAAACCCCCATCATTTGGATATAAAATTCGCAAAAATTTCCTACATATGATTTTTGTTTGAACCACAATGGCAAGCTTGCTCGCTTGCTCAAGGCACATGATTGTTTTGACAACATGATGTTTCATCGTGAAATTAAACTCCTATAGAAAAATCATTCAACAAAAAATTGTTTAATTAAGGTTTTGTTGAGCTCGTATGAATTGTAATGGTTGGTGGTCACTAATCAATACCATTTTCTCATTCTTCAAAGTCCAAATGACTGTATAAAACTCTTTTGTAAGCAGACCATCTTTGGCACTAGGTGCTAAGTCTAAATTAAAGAATTCTGTTGGTTTCCCTTCTTGCATCAAGCCGACGCTAATGCCAGTGGTTGAAGCATCAGTTTCTACCTAGAATTGCTTATTGTAGTTCGGCATACATAGCACCGATGCTGAATTCACAATCTTTTAGCTTATCGTAATTTTCCTGTTCGTTTCGACTCCAATTAAGCATTTTTTGTTTAAGATAATCTGTCAAAGGTGCAGCAATAGTGTTGAAATTGCTAATAATTTGTTTATTGAAATTTGCATGACAATGGAAACTATAAAACTCAAAAATCAACTTGGGAGTTGGCCATGATTGTATTGTCTCTATCTTCTCTGGATCCGCACTCACACTTGCTTGCTTAATGATGAACTTGAGAAATTGTACTTCTGCTAAAGTAGATTCACGCTTGCATAGATTGAGGTTTTGTTGCCAGTCTCTTAAAGTAGTAAACTACGGGCTCAAAAAATTCCATTTGCTCCTCGGGACTCTCTATATTTATTTTTATTTTATTTCGTGTGTTGAGAGAGCTTTGGAAGGTCAAATTTTCGGAATACAGATTGAATTATAGATAAGACATCACTCAGAGATTTCACCTTCATTTTGCGAGGACTTCTTTATTTGGGGTTCAACTTGTGTTTAATTATCTCTCCTAATAATAAGAGAACTTGGCGAAATTGAAATTAAATATTTAACATACAATAACAACAAACATAATATTTTATATTGTAAAACCTATCACTTGAAGCTTAAAGTGGATTATGGGGGAAATGAAGACAAAACATGATCATGATCCCATGGTTCCGTCATCTCGGGTCACCGTAGTCCCTAATCTACTTAATCAGAAGAGGCAGCCGACCCAACCTAACTGAAAGATCATTTTTAGTAACCATGGGTTGCGTTCTCCAAATTGTCTTTATAGATCTGGGGTGTTTGTTTGTTTAAAGAGACAAGAGCTCTGTGCAGTTTTGTTAGTGAGTTTGAACAAAAGAGATCAACCAAATATTATTAAAGGAAGATTGGGAATGGCTTTGACATGAGGCTGTTTTCCAACTTAATATTGAGAGAGGCTTTGAATTGATGAACCGTGCTTGACATTCTATTAACGACGTAGATTGTTGTTAGCACGATGTTTTCTCGGAAAATTTTTGGGATATTGTGAGAAAACTATAGACCCAGCTACCTCGAGGAGATGTTTATTTTCCTCTCAGCTATCTCATATTTGTTGTAGAGTTTCTACACAAAAAGGCACATGGATGATGCCGTTAATTTGTAAGGTAGGGTCCAATGATAGATTTGAAGTGTTCATTTGCATTATCAATTTTGAGAATCTGAATTTTATTTTGAAACTGAGTGAAAATTATATTATGGAAGGATTGAAAGATTTGACTAGTTTCAGATTTTTCATTCATGAGGAATATCTAACTGATTCTAGTGTGATCACAAATAAAGGAGGCAAATCATCTATGACTCCACTAATGATTTTCAATTTTGATGTTCTCCAAATATCATGTGGATGATAAGATGTTTGGGTTTGTATTGAGATAAAAGATAGCATGACAAATATGTTTCGTCAATTGATAGGTTTTACACTGATAAGACAAATGTACAATTTCGCAAAATAACAAAAGTTCGGATGATCCAAACGATAATATTATAATAAAACTTGACTTTCAACATAATTGGGCATAATAAATTCAAGAATATGAGAAAAAAAATGATGAAGAAGACACTTATATATTAAAAGAATAACTTTTCTCGATCAAATTTTGATCTGATGCAGTTCAACATTATCAATCCCCATTCCCGAATCCACCACCTGAGATTCACAAGAGTTTGAATGAAATTTAATAACACATTTCAAGTCATGAGTATACTTGCTGATTGAACGTAGACTGCAATCTAATTGGGGAACATATTGCCCAAAAGAGAGCTGAATATTATTGGAGACTTGCTTCTCTTTTTCCAATAACCCTGGAGTTAGATTCGTTGACAACTTGAACGAATTTAGAGTCGGTGAACTCTTGGTACTTGGTGAGCGCACAAATGTTCAGACGCACCTGAATCAATTATCCAAGGTCGAAATCCTTTATTGTTAGCGAGATGGGTGGAGAACATGATACCTTGGTGTATCATTAAGCTGGTGGGTCATTTAGTTGTGTCTGAAAGAACTTTTTTCAACACCTCCAGCTGTTCCTCGGTGAAGGGGCTAGTGTCGGCCGACCCTTCATAAGAGGTAGCATCATGCACCTTGCTGTCTTGGTTTTTCCTTCCTTGCCTAGGTTTTCAATCTATAATCTTTTCATGTAGTTTCCAGCACTTACCCTTTGTGTAACCAAGTTTCTTGTAATGTTAACTCAACGGACAATTCTTTTTTGCCCTTTGACTCATGGGAGGAGTTGTAGATGTATATGGCACAGCTTTCAGTGCTAGATGAATTCATACTTTCTGCCACCATGAGCCTCTTCCTTCTTTCTTCTCTTCTAAGTTCAACAAAGCCTTCCCTAGAGGTAGGAAATGTGGTAGAGAGAGGTTTCATTCCCATGATTCTTCATGTAACCTAATCTAAGTTCATTTTTAGGGCCAATAAAAACTTTTTGAGATTTGAAATAGATAAACTTAATTTTATTGATAGGAAGAGGGGTATTTAAACCTAATTACAATAGGTATAAATATGGAAAGTAATAAAAATAAAATAAAACAACTAGGAAAGAAAATAAAATAGAATAAGACAAAAAAGAGAAATACACAATAGGAATAAAATCAAATAATAAGTAATAATGGCGTTATAATCTAATACTTTTTCTTAAGTTGAAGTAGTCATGTTTAATTTGGACTTGAAATCATCGAACAAAGGGCGTGACAGATTCTTGGTGAGGATATCGACTAGTTGACCGCTAGAGGGATGAAACACAAATCTCTCTGGACTCAATTTTTTCTTTAATGAACAGTCTGTCGATATCCGCATGTTTGACGATGATGCTGGATTGGGTTGTGAACAACGTTGATTGCAGTGGTACAAAAGTTGACATATGGAGTTTACAGAGTATGGTATGCGTAGCCGGAGAGCTTCACAGATTTCTAAGGACATGAATTGGAATTCAACTTCATCACTGTTTTGAGAAACCACAAACTGTTTTTTTCTTTTCCAAGTGACATGATTGCCTCTTATAAATAAGCAATATCCCGAAGTGCAACACCGTTCATGACTTGGTTCGGCCCAATCTGCATCTGGATAAACAACAATATATCGAGCCCGATGTACCTTTTACGTAGTGGAGAGTCCAATGAACAACTTTTAGGTGGTGTTCTTAGAGTTCATGCATATCTTGACTCCCTATTCCAACCGCTGGCATATGTCGGGGCGAGTATGAGCCAGATATATGAGTTTTCCCACAGGATGTAGGTAATGAGTTTTGTTGACATGTACAACATTATGAATATCAGATAATTTTTCATTAGGATGCATAGGAACAATAACAGATTTGCATAGAGGAAGGTTGTTCTCTTTCAATAGATCAATCACATATTTGTGCTGAGAGAGACAAATTCCCCGAGAGGACCGTACCACTTCCATGCCTAAGAAGTATCAAAGTGATTCTAGATCCTTCACCTCGAAGGACGAAGTCAGAATGTCTTTTAAGGACTCCAATGCTGGGAGATTATTATCTGTCAGAACAATATCGTCAGCATAGACAATGAGAATATCTACCTGACTATTGGAGGAGTGTTGGAAGGAGATTGTGATCCGATTGAGCCTTAGTAAAATCATGACCCTTGGCCATCTTTGTGAACCTGCCGAATCAGGCCCTTGTAGACTGTTTTAGCTCATAAAGGGACTTTCGTAGCTTGTGCACTTGTTCTCTAGAGGCAGTAAAATCAAATCCCGGAGGGAGAGACATGTACACCTCTTATGTCAGCTCACCATTCATACTGCATTCTTGACATCAACTTAGAATAAAGGCCAATCCATTTCATTGCAACTGATAGCCGGACCCGAATCATGTTCAACTTTGCCACTAGAGCAAATGTCTCCTCATAGACTTTGAGTAACCTTTGGCGACTAATCTTGCCTTGTTGCACTCAAAAGACCCGTCAAAGTTGAACTTGGTGATGAAAATCCACCGGCACCTCACAACTTTTTTACCCAGGGAAGGTCTCAGATTTCCCACGTATGGTCCCTCTTAAGGGCATTCATCTTCTCTATTATTGTTGTTTTCTATGCTGGATCAGCAAGAGCAATCTCAATAGTAGCAAAGATCTGATGGTCTGTCATGGCAGTAACAATTGCTCTATAAGTCAGCGATAAACAGTGGAAAGATGCATATTTTGCTATATATTAGAGGAAACATGCTGATTGTGTACCTTACCCAGAGAACTCAGCTCCTCATTCAGAGGAGGGGTTGTGCTAAGGATGCTGCCCGGAGTGGAGTCAAGGTCCTTTAATGAGGTAGCGAGCTCTTGAGTAGGTGCATTGGGATGGGTGTGTCGAGTGTATACACGGACAGTGGGGGGAGGAGATGATGCACTCAATGGGACAGGGGAGTCCTCATTGGCGAGAACACTAGGGGATCCATCCATAGGAGTAGGATAAGGGACAATGTTGGGAAACTCAAGCTCCCCCTCATTAGAAGTTTAGTTAGAAAAATAGGGAACACTTTCAAAGAAGGAGACATCAGCACTCACATAGAGTTTATTTGTAGTCGGATTAATGAATTGATACCCTTTTTAAGTTGTGGAGTATCTAAGGAAGATACATTTTATGGATTTGGGATTAAGTTTACTCAAATAGGGGTTGTGTTTCGAAAAAATAGTACATCCAAAAATTTTGGCATCTAAAGTGGAGAAGACCCGATTGACAGGGAAGCATGACATCAAGACCACTAAGGGGGTTCGAAACTTGTGAATTTAGTAGGGGACTCTATTTTTGAGATAAGTGGCAGTTAGAATGACGTCTTTCTAAAAATGTTTCAGAACATCAGATTGAAAGATAATTGAGCGAGCAACGTCGAGGAGGTGATAGTTTTTTCTCTCGACTACCTCATTCTGTTGAGTAGTGTATGTGTAAAAACTATGGTGGAGGATGCATTTACCTAACAATAATTCACTTAAAATAGTTTAAGAACTCACAACCATTGTCGGTTTGAAGGACTTGAATATGAGTTTTGAATTGAGTTTAAGACAAATGTGTAAAAGTTTTGGAAAGTCACAACAACTTCCAATTTGTCTTTTAAAATTCAAACTCACGTCATTCGAGTGTGGTCACCATTTATTGGTATAGCTAGAAGTACAAGAAGATCCCCACATGTCACTGTGAATAAACGAGAAATGAGCGGAAGGTGTGTAAATGTGCAATGGATAATAAACCTGATGATGTTTGGCTAATTGACATGTTCCATAATTGAAATTAAAGATATTTTTATTTGAAAACATCAGAAGATACAAACTTTTCAAATATTGAAAACTAGGATGACCTAAATGACAATGTAATAACATAATGAGACATTCAATGCTTCGAGGTAGGGTACAACTTTCAGGAATTTTTGTTGAAACCATTTGCTCGCTAGAATTCTTGTTGAACCAAGCACAACTGAAACCTGCTGTTCGCTAGAATTCCTGCTAAAACCTTCTGTTCGTTGGAATTTCTGCTGAAACCTTATGTTCACAGACTTGGCAGAGGAGCACGCCTGCTAGGATGTGGTGGCGGCGGCAACAGGAATCGGCAGAGGAGTTCAGGGGTTGGTGGATTTAGGGTTATGCTCTGATACCATGTTGAGATTTGGAATAGACCAGCTGAATTTTATTGATAGGATGAGCGGTATTTAAACCCAATTATAATAGGTATAAATATGGAAAGCAATAAAAACAAAATAAAATAACTAGAAAAAAAATAAAATAGAATAAGGCAAAAGGGGAAATACATAATCGAGAATAAAATCTAATAATAAGTAATCTTGGCGTTATAACTTAATAAAACTTGATTATCCTCTTATTCTCCATTATTGTTTTAGACAACATAACATCTTGAGAGCACTTCCATACATAAGTATCATACATATATAACTGAAAGAAGTACTTTTAAGTGTGTTGGAATATTGAGTCACTTGTTGTTGAGGCTGTGTCTCGATCTCAAACAATTCTACGGTGTTTTGGGTGTTGTAATAAGTCTCACGTGTTGCTTTCCAATCTATTGTATTGTGTTATAAAGAAAGAAATTTTTTTCAGATCATAGAATTGATCAACCAAGATATGATCATATGATCGTAGATTTTTCATGAATGATGGTTAGGACCAGTGAGCTCGAGAACTATGCTATCTTCTGTGAGATATTCCTCTTTTTCTTTTCCATAAATGTATATAAACACGATTTGAGATCATTGAAGGAAGTTATGACCATTGAGTTTATGATTTGTGATAAAATGAGAGAGTTCCGGGATTGTTTGGATATAATTTTTGGTCTTTGATTCAAAACTAGCCTCCAAAGTTTCGTACTGCCATAAGCTCTCTGCATGTTTACGATTGGAAATAGTTCTTGGTTGATGTGTTGCTTGCTTGATCTACGAACGACTGGAAGACCTAGAAAGAGTCAACTGTTTATGGAACGTGGCTCCTCGGTCTGCTCGGGAAGGGTTGTTGGATCACCAGAGGGAGGTCCTGCTAGTTAGCTGACAGTTTGCAGGAAAAGGTACTAGAATCGGCACTGCAGGAGACTAATGTCAGTTGGCGTTGCAAGAGAAAGGAGGGAATTGGCGATGTAGGAGATGGGCGCTAGCAAGCGCTGTAGCGGATGGGAGTCAACCGTCGTTCAATCAAAAAAGAAAAAAGAAAAAATAGAACTGATGTCTTTAGGAAAGTATCGAAAGCTAATGCAGGTATCGCGGGGGTACAAACACACAAACAATTGCGATACAATTGCGATTGCTAGCTGGGAGCCTAAGATATCACAAACATGATTAAGACTGGTTCACAATAACGATTCTGGTGCTGGGAGAGGCTTCAACGGCTAAAGGAAAACCTAGGGTTTGATCCCTTGCTGTGACCATTAAGAAATATAGAGAAAATCGTATTCTTGTATTTCTTAATTGAAAAATTACTACTATTCTTCTTATATAATAAGGAATGGCTAGGTCAAGCTTAATTACAACAAATACGGCCTACTGAAGATAAAATAACTCAACAAGGAGGAAATTTAACATAATAAGAAGAGAATAAAACTAAAATAGGAAACTCATAATTCAACACCAACTACAATCATTGCCATAAGCCGAGTGGTTTCTGTCGTTTGCCATGGCTTACTCTAATACCAATTTAGTGTAGAATCCAGTAACCGTGCAAACAACACGAGAAAAAAAGAAGGCAAGCAGAAATAAGACGAAGGCAAACTAGAAGGTAGAATGCTCTTTAACAACACCCTTCCATCACCTGGCAGGGTAAGTGACCACTACTCTAACAAACAATGTGGACCACACTCCTAATTAACACCGCTAAACGAAGCTCATTTAGACAAAACAGAGAAGCTAATAAAATATCCTGGCTAGACACATCAATCAGATGTAACTAGACCGCACCAGGTCTACATCAGTGATTTGTACCTTTGCTGATTATCATACAGTTTTTCTAACTTTTTTAGTCATGAATGCAGCATTGAATTGCTGAAAATGAGCGAAGGATGTTCTTTGCATGATAAGATGCTAGATAGGAACTGGGTACTCAAGCGCAAGAGGAAACGGATTTCAACTGCATTGGATGCAATCACCTGGAAGGAAGGAGATTCAGTACTCCCAGAGTTAACAAAGAAGGCCTCTTCTAGAAAACAGTTCAAGGGTGAAACTGATGCTTCTAGATGCTTTAAAAAAGTCAAAGGACATGATGGGGTAAGTTCTATCTTTGTCATTGTTGACTTCATCAAGTTACTTTTATGTTTTTTTTAGTTTTTAGTTTTATTATTTCCCTTGATGATGTCAACGTTGTAATCCGATTGTATGCCTTTGAGAAAATTGGACCATTGCTGTGCTGGGTGCATTGTAGCAACGTATGCTTATGTGTGTTGTCATTGTTCAATGTGAATGATTGCATGGCTGGAAACCAATGCAAATTTGTTTTTTCTATATTTGTTAGAGATTGCTCGATCCAACTAAAGCTAATATTAGAACTGATAATAGTTCATGGCAGATCAATCTAGTTGATTCTTCAAGGAATAGTGATTTCTAAGTTCTCAAAAAGAAGTGGCTAGGAAGCATGATAATCCCTTGACACTAAAACATCCTGAGATAAGTAAATAATTCTTTTTGTTGATAATGATATCAGTATGCGGGTTCTTGAATCACATTTTACTTATTTGCCTAATATGCTTAGGTGTATTGACTTTGAATCTTTTAAATGCGGCTCATTATTCTAGGAGCAAAATAGATGGGACCGTGGAATAAGAAATCACTTTTGGAGAAGAGGGTTCTGACCATATATGAATGTAATGTATTAAATGGGATCCATGTTTTAGAGTTTACAAAAAAACTTCATCTATTTCTGTTGTGTCATCTTGGAAGTTGTGAAACTTACACGATGCATGGTGCTCAACTTGTTGAAGGTACCTTTTCAATTCAAATTTTTACATGAAAACTCCAAAGCATGAAAGACTAGTGACATGGCATTGAAAGAGGAGAGGATGGGAAAAAGAATGAAATGCTATATGGTTAAAAGCTGGTAAGCGGGGATGTTTACAGTAGAGGCAGAAGTAATTTAACATCTTTTTTGCTTTGGCAATGGTTGCTCAGAGGTGGGTGGCGCTGGTCCGTTAAGCAAGGTAATACAATTAAGCCCTTACACATTTGGATTGTTTGCAATTAATTCTAGCCATAAATCAACTCGTAAGTGCCAACTGCAAGTGGAAGGAAAAAGATAGAAGGAGGAGATTTAGCTGTCTAAAAAAGATAGTTTTAGAAGTTAAAATACATATGCTTACATGCATTATGTTTAGAAGTGCAGGGTCATGGTTGGGGTGCGGCTGGCAAGGCTTGGAGATACGTGACTAAGTTGGTCAATGAGGTAGTAGTGGTGTTCATGAAAGATGACATGGAAGGAAGGATTAGTTTGGGAAGTGTTAGGAGGTTGAGGGTGTGAGGACAATTGAATGGAATGAGGGTGGGACAGAGAGCGAGATGGATAATTAACTATGATAAATTAAATAATATTAAAAACAGAATGCTGCACAACACTTTCATGCGAAGTGCAAATCTTTAATGATGCACAGTGAAGCTATGCTTCACGTTTTTGTGTGAAACTGCTAATGAATCGATCATTTCTAGTTGTTTTTGATGTTTTGTAGCAGCAGTAATTGAATTTGTTGGAGGGCTCTGTATTTGAATTCAAAAAGTTTCTTACGAAATTATAAAAACACAGCAGTAATTTGAGTGTTTAGTTATGATCCGAGTTTTGTGATCTTGTAAGTAGTGTTGTTCATATTATGTTAAAGTTTAGTTTTTATGTATTAGTTTTTTGTTTTTATGCGTTTTTTATTTGGACGATACTTTTGTAATAAGGGGTTCCTGGTCTTGTGTTTATTAGGTCATTTGAGGTTCATTTGAGTTTTATGAGGGATTTGGCTCCCTTGGTGGTTCCTGGATGGGGACGAGTCTCCGGCCACGACGTTGGGTGGTGAAACTGTAACCGTTTGTCGTTGATGGTGACATCCTAAATTTTCTTCCATCGTTGATCCTTAGGGTGGTGATTTCTGTATCCCGATCGGTTACGAGAGTAGGAAACTCTTGTATCTTTCTTTGTTTAGTGTTCTGTTTCTTTGTTTTCCTTGTCTCCGAATTTTTTTTCTTTGCATTTTCTCACTTATCTTATTGTGGAATTCTGCATACATACCTTCTCCGTCTTTTTTTGGTATTGTGCTTTCTTTCCACTAAAAAAAAACCTTCTTGCTGTTTTCCTTGTTTCAGAGTCTATTCAAATGCATAATTGGTATCCTCAGAAGACTTTCCTTCGAGAACCAAGAATTGTTCCACTTCTTCGTGATATTGATTAGTCTTACTAGGTTTAGAATCAATTGAAGTAGTAGGCATATCTGAAACTTCTTCAGTAACTTGTTTGAAAGCTAGTTGTATATCTTCAACGTATCATGTTTCAAGAACAGAAAACTCAAATGAATTCTCAGTATCAGTAGGACTCAGTTCCACGACTTGAAGCTCAGGGTGATTTGCCATTTTTTCAAAGCAGAAAAATTAAAAGCGGATGTTGCCAGACCATTTTTAGTAGCCTCCTTGAAAGTTGAATTTATATCTTTTAGCAGATTTTGCTTTGCGAACTAGTAAAGCTGATGTTTTCTCTACCTCGGGGGTTATAGCTTCCACAATAGTATCAATTGGGCGGTTTGCTATGGATTTGGTATCTCAAAGTCTCTGATGGATATATTTAATTCACATGATGAAGTTTTAGGCTCGGTAATCACTTGGGAAACAAAGAACTATTGCAAGAACCAATCAAGAATTCATTTTGAATTTAGTCGAGGCAGATGTTCATCAGAAGTTGAGGAAAAAGCTCCTCATAGTATCTAATCGCGATCCGAGCTATGTGAGCTAGTAGATAGTGTGTCCATATTATGTTAAAATTCAGTATTTATGTAGTTTCTATTTGGATGACACATCCTTAGCATTTATTAATAGGTGATCTTGTGTTGTATTAAAATGTCTTTTGGGGTTCATTTGAGTGTTGTAAGGGATTTGGCTCACTTGGTGTTTCCCGGATGGGGACAAGTCTCCGGCCACATCCTTGGGTGCTGGAAACTGTACCCCTCCATCGTTGGTAGTGACATCTTGGATTTCCTTCATTTGTTGATCCTTTGGGTGGTGATTTTTGTATCCCGATCGGTTACAAGAGTATGGAACTCTTGTATCTTGTATATTTCTTTGTTTAGTATTCCGTTTCATTACTTTTCTTGTTTTTAAATTTCTATTTTTTTTGCATTTTCTCTGTGTCTTGTTGAATTATCCAAACATACCCTTTTCGGTATCATTGATAGTGTTACAAATAAAGCTGCCGCATCATAAAGTTGAAATATTGAATGAATGATTATAGTTGAAGGCTCAAATTCAGCAGTTAATCTCTAATTAGTAAGGATAAATGATAAGGTATTGGTAGCATGCATTTTTAATATTGAAAGAAGCACTATTTACTATATAATGATAGTTCAATCGATGCTATCAAGTTATCAAGTTATAAATGCTTTACATTTTATAATCCAAAGTGTCACCGTTTCTAATATGGTTTTTAATATTGTTATGCTCATAATCATTTGTATGACAAATTTAAAATAAGGCATTTCTATTATACATCTCCAGAATCATCTACATTAAACATTTTCCCTTTTATCATTTTGAATGTACTTCCTTCTTTAGTTGTTTTTCTTTGATAAGTTATAATAGGCATAATTAAGTTTGCTCTAGACATTTCTTATATAATAAAGGGCAAAGTTGTATTTTGAAGATTGATAAAAATAAGAGAATATAATTTTATTCACATTACATGGTATAATAGCATCGAGTTCAACTTCAATGGGATTAGGGCTGCGTTCATCATCCAGCTCCGGCTTTGTTTGGATCGCTCAATCACATTGTCTGCTCATCTAGATTGCTCAACTGCATTGTCTTCTAGTCAGGATCACTCTTCCACATAGTTCGCTCGTTTGCATTGTTCCCTCGTCTGGATCACTTGACTGCGTCATTCGTTCGTTTGGATCGCTCGGCCGCATCGTTCAATCTACGTCGTTCGCTCGTTTGGATTGCTCGGCCGCGTCGTTCAATCTACGTCGTCTACTCTAGAGGTTAGTTTTGAATTAAAAATGAGAAATTTTGTCCAAATAACTCCGAAACTTTCTCACTTTATCACAAATAATAAACTCAATGACCACAAATTCCTTCAATGGTCTCAATCCATATTTATGTACATTTTTGAAAAAAGTAAAGAGGGAACACTTCACGGTAGAGAGCACAGTTCTTGAGCTCACTGATCCTAACCATCGTTCATGGAAGATCCAGGATCATATGATCATGTTTCGATTAATCAATTTTATGACCATAGATTTTGGAGTAAATTTCTGGCCTTTTAGACAACAGGAGATTTATGAATCAGCTCGTGAGACTTATTCCAGTACCAATAACACTGTAGAATTGCTTGTGATTTAGACAAAATTGCGTGAACTAAGACAAGAAGAGTTAAGTGAGTCAATAATTCAACACACGTACAAAGTAGTGGTTACGATTAAATATGTATGATACTTATGTATAGAAGTGCCCTCATGATGCTATGATGTATAAAATAATAGTGAAGAAGAAAAGGATATTCAAATTCTTATTTGATTAGGTCGAAATAAGAACTTAGATGAGGCTAATGGAAGAATGATGAGAATGAAGTGTCTTCCTATCTCTAGGGAATCCTTTTCCATAGTTAGAAAAGAAGTAGGAAGAAGCTCATGATGGCAGGAAATGTGGATTCATCTAGCACCGAAAGCTCCGGCTTGTACACACACAACTCCTCCCATGAGTCAAAGCTAAAGAACAGCCGTCCATTGTGTGAACTTTGCATGAAACTTGATCACATAATGGCCAAATACTGGAAACTGCATGGAAAATCTATAGATTGGAAATTTGGACAAGGAAGGACCATGATAGGAAGACCCATGCTGCTGCTACTTCTGAAGGGTTGGACGTCCCTTGCCCTTCATGAGGAATTCTGGTGGTGTTGCAGAAACTTCTTTCTAGCACGAATGAGTGACATGTCAGCATGATGATACATTATGATATCATATCCTCCTCCTATCTCGTTAACAATGGAAGATTTTGATTTTGGATTATAGACTCAAGTCTTTCTGATCATATGACTGGAAATATACTTGCTCTCACTAACTACCGAGAGTTCACCTACTCTAAATTTGTTAGAATTGTCGATATATCTCATTCTAGGTTTGTTGGGAAAGGAGAAGTGGAAGTCTTCAAATATATTCGGTTGTCTTCTATGTTATATGTTTCTCAAGTAGATTGCAACTTACATTCAATTAGTAAGTTTCTCATGACCTAAACCTTGTTACTAAATTCATTCTTATTCTTGCGAATTTTGGTGGTTGATTCAAGGAAGATGATTGGCAGTGTTGAATTACATCGAGGATAATTTTGCTTTTTAAAAACAAGTGTCTTCACTATTCTCATCCCTTGCTTCTAAGTCAAGTTTTATTATGATATTGTCATCAAAGTTATCCTAATTTTCATCATGTTGCCAAATTATACCTCAATCTATTGATTAATAAAAAGTCAGGAAACCTGCCAATTGGTGAAATATGCTTGCCATGTTTATCTTTTGTCTCAGTACAAATCATCACATCATCTCTTTATCTTCCACAATGTCATTTTGGGACCTTCAAAATCTAAATCCGTTAATGGAGTCAGATGGTTTTTTTCCTTTATTGATGATCACACTAGAACTAGTTGGATATTCCTCATAAAGAAGAAATTTGAAACTAAACAAATCTTTCAATCCTTCCATAACATGATAAACATATTGTTCAAATGTAAAATTCATATTCTCTAATTTGATAATGCAAATGAATAATTTAACTCTATCCATTGTGTTGAGACCCAACAACAAAAATGGGATAGTTGAAAGGAAGAATCAACATCCCTTGGGAGGTTTTTTGGTATATATTGCTTTCTCACAATGTCTCAAAAGATTTTTGGGGAGATGCTGTGCTCACAATCACCTACCTCATTAATAGAATACCAGGAATTGATATCGGAGTTAAATCCGAACCATAACAGAAAATAAATCTTATTACTCAAAATGAACATGTGGTTCCACGATTGCAATTAAAAAGGAAAGGCAACAACAAGCACACAATGCTAACACCCAACTAGGGCTAATTCGAGGTGAATGGAATGCTGTTATAAGGGGATGTGGTTGGGAAAAGAAAGATGGTTGACGTCATTTGGTGACAAAAGATGGCAGATGGAGGGATACAAGATAAAGGACAACAACAAGTATGGAGGGTTGCCGACAAGGGAATAGCAGGTTGGAGGGGTGGCGATAGCGAGGTAGTGGAGTAGTAGGGTTCGATGGCCAAGAAACAAGTTAGAAGAGTCAGCAGCAAGGGGACAACAGATATGGAGATTCAGCGACATGAGAAGCATGTAGAGGATCGGCCGGTGGCACTGGACAACAAAGGTAGGGCTGTTCGGGGATGACAACATCGAGGGGGATGGCTGAAAAGTTTGTGGAAGGGTTGGGTAAGGATAAATATTTTCGTAAGATTGAGCTACAATTGGAGCATCTTTTGAATCCTTAAAGAAGTTCACCACCTCGGACGAGTTACATCTGAAGCTCCTTCTCTCCTTCGGATACAACCTTAAGAAGGGAAAACAACCGCTGACTATAAGCTGGACGGATATATAAAATCAGGAAAGAAAATACTAAATTATAATATATTTATATAAATTACAACTAGGGCCCTTTCACCCAACCTATATGTAACATTCCAAAATATATATATGTATATGTATATGTATATATATATATATATATATATAATGGATAACTAGAATGGGGAACCCCTCCCCTTGGACGGTAGCCCCAAACCTAAGCAGGGTTGGGTCCGGTTCAATCTCCATGCTAAACTAGTTAGGGTCGTTTTAGGCCCCCAACGCTCGTGTCAAGTAGGGTCCTTCATTTTAAAGCCCCTCTCGATGTTGTTATGAAAAAAATACACCCATGTCAGAGCATTTAAATCCAATTTTCCTGTAAAAATGTTTGGTTGTTTCCTTTGTTCACAATTACCAACCAAACGACCCAAAAATGACCCAAAATCCATCAAATGTATCTTCTCTGAGTATGCTTTATAAAAGGGTGCAATTGCTTCTCCCCCGTTACAAAAAAAATACTAGACCTCCTATCCCAAATTTGATATTCAGGATGAGAGGCTGGGTGAATATCAAACTTGGGACACTATTCTGGATACCCACACTGATCTATTGTCATCACAAGTTATTCTACTTCCATCTAACCATCCCGTCTTTCAAGTTGCTTCACTTGAAAACTCCCAATTTGAAATTTACAACAATGATCTTCCCAAGGAACTTCGTGTGTATGCTAAGAGAAAGAAATGCACTTAGCAGGATAAGGACAAGACACAACAACAAAATTTTTCCTAACTAAACATGAATTCTCGAATCTCTGAAGTTACAATGGGGGTGGAATCTTGTGGAGAAGCCATTGAATGTTGCACAAATTATACTATCCAGGAGTATGTTGTCGATGGGAGGTTATCATCACCTTATAAAACTTTTGTATTTAATCTTGATAGTTTGCACATTTCCAAGTCTATTCATAAAGCACTTCAAAGTCCAGAATGAAAAATGGATGTTAAAGAAGACCCTAGATCTAAATGACACATGAACCCTTACAAAGCTTACCTTACATAAAAGACTTGTTGGGTGCAAATGACTGTTCAATGTCAAGTACAAAGAAGATGGAGCATTGGGAGGTTCAAGGCTGTGTTTGTGGGATAGACTAGCCAAGAGACCTTTACACAATTACCAAAGTTAAACAATGTAAGAGTTTTTTTTTTAATTTTTTTGGGTAGTGAACACAATAAAGATTGCATTAACTTGGTATCAAGAACGCTTTTTTGAATAGAGGCATTGAGGATGAAGTGTATATGGAGATTCAACGGGGATTGGAAAGTGACTCAGTTAAACATCTAATTTATAAACTATAAAAGTCACTTTGAGGCCTTAAACAATCTTCATGGGCTTGGTTTGACAACTTTGTCGAGACTATGAAATGTAATAGGTATATCCAATTTCAAATTGATCATATACTTTTCATAAAACATATATTGGGAGGTAAGAAAACTATACTCATTGTCTATGTAGATCACATGATCTTGACAAATGTTGATGAGAAGGAGAGTTGGAAGATTATGGAAGTTCTTGCCACTGAATTTGAATTTAAGGATTTAGGAGCGATGTGATACTTTCTTGGCTTGGAGGTGGCTAGATCCAAGATGAGAATTATGATTTCTCAAAGAAAGTACATCCTAAACCTTCTAAAAGAAACATGAATGTTGAATTGCAAATCTACACTCTTTGGATTTTAAAAAATGTTGCATTCAAGGAGAGAAAAGACACCAGCGGAAAGAATAGATACCAAAGATTATTGGGTAAACTTATCTATTCACACATTAGAGCTGATATTGCTTATTATGTCGGCATTGTGAGCCAACGTATGAACAATCCAAATGAAGAACATCTGGAGATGATTTACAAAATATTTAGGTTTCGTAGGGAGACCCTTGACAAAATGTTATTGTTTAAGAATTCAGATGATAGGGAGGTGGATGTTTGTACTAATGCTAGTTGGATAGGAGAACCACAGACAGATGATTCACTTTTGAGTGTTGTTTCTATGTATGAGGAAAATTTTTTAACATGAAGGAGCAAGCAACAAGCAGTGGTCTCTAGAAGTAGTGCATAATCTAAGTACCTGGCATTTGCTTTGGGAATATGTGGAGGAACGTGGATCCAAAGATTACTAAATAAGTTGGGATACTCCACAGTCAATCCCATACATATGTTCATTTACAGCCATACTGCCATCAGTATTGCAAAGAGTCTTGTGCATCGTGACATGATCAAATACATTGAGATTGATGGACATTTTATGTTTGAGAAGGTCAATGAATGCTTTATTAACTTAATCTACATTCCAACTCATCTTCAAGTCGTTGATTTTACTATATCTCAACCTACAACAAGCTTCTCTGATTTGAATACTAAGCTGCGTTTTACAACATCTTTGATCCAACTTTAGGGGGAGTGTGGAATTCTGATTTTCTTAATTTAGTTTTATCCTATTTTGTTATTTATTTTATTTTGTTGAATGTACTTCCTTCTTTAGTTGTTTTTTCTTTTATAAATTGTAATAGGCTTAATTAAATTTTTCGTAGTAATTTCTTGTATAATAAGGGGATAGTTGTATTTTGAATAGTGAGAAATAAGAGAATACAATTTTCTCCACCTTTGTACAAATATAATCTTACAGTTGAAATACGACTCATTAGTTATTTATCTTTTTTTTTTTATGATATATATAAGTTTACATATCTATGGTAGATTTTATCTAGGCATCATAAACCCAAGAATTTAAATATTGACTCATGAAAATCTAACAATTTCTAATATATTTGTCATTTTGTGGGCTCATTGGTCTGGTTGGCTAAAATTCGAAAGGGTTCGATCTTCCTACATATTGTTGCACACAAACATATAATTTTAAATTTCTAATAAATATGCTTTTAACAAGTATTTTATGAATAATATTACAATGCTATTTAGTATTTACATATTAAAGCATGATTTGTAGGAATGAAATTTATTGCAAAGGTTACATGCATGAAAACAAATATTGTTGTTATAGGAATTAACTTAGGGCTTGTTTGAGATCAATTTATTATTATTATTTTTTTTGTTTTCGTTTTTTCTTTTATTTTTTAAAGCATGTTTGATCTTTGTATTTTTCTACGTTTTTATTTTTTATTTTTAAAGACAAATTAACTTGTTTTTGAAAACACTCAAAATAATTTTTTTGGTGTTGTGTTTATAATAACAATCATATCTTAATTAAACGTATCATATTTTATTTCAAAACAATACATAAATAAAATAAAGATAAAAAAATAGAAAACAAAAAACAGAAGTGATCCCAAACTGCCTCTAGTAAACATGATTTTGTGCCTACACTATTTGAAATATTAATATCAACATTAGAAATGCCCACATGCATATAATAATAATAATAATAATAATAATAATAATAAAAAATAGTTGAAAAGAAAGGCAGGACTTACGACTTACTAATATTTATGAACATGTTACAAACATCAAGGATACGCCTCTGATAAAAAAGGATATGCATCCTTGATGAATAATAGCTGCTCAACTTATACTGATCAATACCAAACTCCAAATTTCAACTCTTTAGTTCTTACACAAAACAAATTATAAATTAATATTTAGGACTTTAATGAAACAAAAGATGGCACAAGACCTACCGTAAGCTAATTATCTAAATCCTTAAATGATGTATTGAAAGTTATTAGGCAAATTTAATCACTATAAATTACTCCAAAATACAAAGTATTTGATTATTATTAATGTAAATACACCTTTCAATATCAATCTACTTTTATGAATAAAATAAAAATTATTCTCTAAATCCATTACATAAGATTACAAAAGGGATATGATACTCTTAGCAATATTCACTATAGCTTGCCCTTAGCTTAAACTGTAAGAAAGTCTCTCATTAAAAGAGTCAGATGCATTCAATTATGAGTTTTGAATGTTAAAGGGTGAAGGGGGAGAAAGAATGAGTTTGAAAAGGGATATACAGAAGAAGAGTAGATTCATGCCTGTTGCAGTCGAAGGGAGAAGATAAGGAGGGAGGGTTTGCTATTTGAGACTTCTGGTCGAAGAATGAATGAATGGAGTCGGTCTAAGAGAGCTTAATGGCTGTGGAGGAGCGAAATGGAGATGAATAGGAGATGCCTTAGCCTTGGATCTTCTTAATTGTGTACCCTATGGCTTCTAGAGTGGGAGAACTATAATGATTTGCACATTGATTGGAGCAGAGGCAACATCAGGTGGCGCACATAAGGGTGAGGGCAAGGGCATTGGTCAGTGGTTCTGGGGTTTTCAATGAATGAGAGTCTATCGCCTTTTAGACTGGTCTGATACATTGCACAATCACACTTGAGCACACTTCACTTTGTGCTTTGGAGCAGTAAGCTTGTCTGCTTATGCATCTTAATGTGTTACGATTTTTTATTATTACTTTTTGGGGAATTCTCTTAATAGTGATGCTACTTGAATGTTGCCAGGCTTGAAAAACCCCTATATTTAGAATTTTTCTTCAGTTTCACGGTTAATGATGTAAAAGTGCCTATGGTTTAGTGGATGGCATTGGGCTTTTGAGGATCAATTCCTTGGAAACAATGTCATTGTTGGTAGATTTTAGAAGGGTACAATTATAGCCAAGCCGGAACTCTTAACAGGAAAACTTCTTCGGAAGATGAAATTTAAAGTTCATTATGAATTAATCTAAAGGTGGGATTTTATGTAGCCTTTTGATAGACGACTAAATACAGAACATTTGGGCTGTATGAAATGATGGCCAGAGCTTCTAAAATGATAGTGAAGCTTGAATTAAAAGGAAAAATAGACTAAAAGTTTGTGAATATGCTGACAGATTAATAATATAGTTTTTTTCATAATAATTTATGGAAAAAAAATCTACAGTATATGCTTTTATGATTGATCTTAGCGGGCATTTGATATGTTGTAACTAGAAAGTTTATAGGCATAGCATAAAGGAAAATTTTATTTATTTGGAGTGATTAGTTGCAGCAACGATGGTATTATGAATTATGTTGGTTATGACGGCAGTATCGTTGATGATAGTGTGCTGAATATGGCTTGATCAGAAGGCTCCATGATGCATTCTATTTGAAATTCCTTACAGAGGAGGTTGATCTAGTTTCGCATAATCCCTTACCAATCATTATTTTCTGGATAATCATTTTATCTCCAGAAGGTTAATAGTAATATAAACTTTTCTTCTGTTGTTATTTACCTTGCAAGGATCAACTTAAATGCTATTTCATCTTTTTATGCTTGAAAGAGTTACTAACAATTTATCTATTTGGCTTTATGGTCACAGGATTGCAGTATTTTTTTCTTAGGATTTTTTTATTTATGATTTTTATTAGTAGTTAAAGGATTCAATATAACGATCCTCTTTTTTGTGTTGTTTCTGGGTGTATTCCTTTGATAACTATTGGATCTGTTTTGCACTTCTGCTCTAGTTAATTACTAAAGTTAAGCAATATAGGATGTTTTCCTGAATTGCAGTATTATTTTGAGTGTGAACACTGTGATCTTGGAGGCAATCTGCTATGCTGTGATAACTGTCCTCGAACCTACCATCTTGACTGTCTTAACCCACCCTTGAAGGTTTGCTCCACTAAGTTGTTTCCTTTTTATCACTTTTGGTTTATATATTTTTTTGAGCAATATTTTCATTCTAGTTCTGACTTTTACTTCTGTGAAATTTTCATCTCTGAAAGCATGCGCCAGCAGGGAATTGGCTATGCCCAAAGTGTTGCAATCAGAAAGTTGATAAATCATCAAGTTGCACTGAAACCTGCTCTAGACGATCTAGAACTAAAACAACCAAAAAGACTATGGCTGTGCGCGTCATCTCTAGTGGTGATACGGCATTACATTCGGGGGGGAATTTCCGAGGAAGCAGCAAATCCACTGGCATAGTGAAAACCGCTTTTTTGCACACATCTGAATCTGATGAGAGGAAGTCCAATTCTTTGCATGCTGATGTGTCTACTAACGTAAAATCAAGCCCTTCTGGAGACAAGGTTTTGAAGGATGGGGTATCAACAACTGCAGTTTGTAAAATGAAGAAGAAAGCAGTCTCACCTTCACAGAGGAAAATAAGTCCACAAAAGATGGTGCACTCTATTGTAAAACCTTTGAACCTGGATTCAAGTGATGAATCAAAAGAGGTGAGGCCGGGCTTTTGTAGAAATGAAAACCAAGGGAAAAAGTCTGATATACCAATAGTGGTATCCTCCCGCATTTTGAAGAAGTGCAGGAAGAAGATTAACAAAATAGACAAGCTGAGTTCAAACTCTGTTAATGGAGAACATGCTTCAAAAATTTCTAATAACATCTGTGGAGAGGCTTCTCTGTGTTCTGAGTCTAGTGTTTTTCGTTCAAAGTGCAAATCTAGCGGGAATTTAAATTCTAGATCTAGTTTGAAGCAGGAAACACTTTTGCTGAAGTCTTCAAGGCTAAAGAGACCCGAGGTAGCCTATTTTCTACTGTAACTTGTTATGTTTGAGTACTTTAGCAGCCTTCATTTGTATAAACCCCTTGAATTCTGGATTATGTTAGTTTAGAATTTTGCAATTAATCATTGAGCATAGTAGCATGTTACTGGATCTGTATCTGCATTGTTTTGAGAGTATACCCTCTCATGTGCATCCATGATACACTTAGGGTCTGTTTGGAGCAGCTGCAGCTTATCCAACTATCCAAATAAGCAGTTTATCCTGAGACTAACTGATTGGTTTGTCCGTTTGGAGAACAACTTATTTGCAACTATTTCTGGGTAAATGACTATTCTGCCTCTAATTTGGATGAGTTGTTTCTGGATAAATGACCACACTGGGTTCACCGACCCTTTGAATCTTATAATGGGGCAAATTAGGTAGTAATGATGCAGGAACTAAATTAATATACAATGATATTTTCCACTTCATTGGGAGCACTCATCTTTTTGCCTTGAAATCAAACGTGATTTTGCTTTATGCACTAAATTATTCATGCCTATCACCACAAATGTAGTTTTCTTAAATTAGAAGATATTAATTTCTTCTTGTTCATTCAACCGGGAATGTAGGAGAGAGTTGGGGAAGTGTTCAGTGAAATGACCGAAAATTGATAGTTATAAGCACGTCGTCATCACCCTCACGCTCTATAAGCACTTACGTCTTCAGACGCCAGCATCCTTCGTCGGTGAATCGGCCTCTGTCTTCAGACGTTGGCAGAAGTGCGCGGCGTGGCAGTCATAAAAACTTGATAAGACTTGGGTAGATGGCATAGCCGGGAAAGATGGCAGTGATGTCTTCTACAATTGGGCGTCGAGTTCCATCACACCGCCATCGGAGGTAACTACTTTGATCATCTATACTTCTCAAGCTGAGCAGGAGAAGTACCAGAACAAGCAATGTTGGCAACGTAGGACTGCGATGAGAAGCTGCAAATGGTTATTTTGGACATTTCAAATTCCAAAATAGCGGAACGCTCCACAGTTTAGTCGAAGCAGCCGAGAGCTCGTGGTCTGAAATGGTGAAGGAAGACCTTTGCAACGGACTCATCACAATGAGACTGTATTATACCAAACGACTGTGAAATATTTTGTCGTCGTTCCTGACAACACAACGAAGGTAGGCCTCTATCTCAAACTTAGCCTTATTGAGAGGTTTGATGGAGATATACATAAAGAGTAAGGAGGCTTTATATATGATTTTTATTGATTTAGAAAAGTCTTAAAATAAGGTTCCAAAAGAAGTCCTTTGTAGAGCTCTACAGAAGAAATGCGTTGATATGATTTATAATGAATTCGTTAAAGATATGTATACTATAGTTGTTACTTGTGTTTGAACAAAAGAATGATTGGCCAAGTATTTTTTTGTTTCAATCTGATTACATTAGAGATCAAATTTAAGCCCATATCTTTTTGTTTTAGTTATGGATGCTCTTACTGGAGATTTACAAGAGGGTGTGCCTTGGTGTATGCTTTTCATGGATGATTTCTTTTTTGTGTATAAGACTAGAGAAAGAGTTCAGGGAATACTTTAAATATGGAGGTCGAGAATAGAGTGTAATGGCCTTGGTTTGAATAGATTTGAAACTAAATACATGAAATGTAATTTTAGTTGTAGTAGCTTTAGTGGCAGAGTTGTAATTATGTGTGATCAAATCATTAAAAGAACTGATCCTTTTAGATATCTCAGGTCTATTGTTCAAGGTGATGTGATATAGATTGGGATGTTATTAGTAGAATTCAAGTTGGTTGGTTGAAGTGGAAGAATGCAGCAGGCGTATTGTGTGATAGAAAAGTATCGCTTAGACTTGAAGGAAAGTTTTATAAGTTGGTGGTGAGATCTGCAATGTTCTATGGCGCAGAATGTTGGCCTTTAAAAGAGAAATATAAAATAAAGCTAAGTGTTGCTGAGATGATAATGCTTAGTTGGATGAGTGGCTTGACAGTTAGAGACAAAATGTGAAAGGAGTATATTTGTGATAGGGTTGGTGTAGTTCTAGTGGTGGACATGATTACAAGGAGTCATGTTAGATGATTTGTTCACATTAAAAGTTGACTATCCGATGATCTGGTTAGGAGAGTAGATGTTTTAGATTAGACTTCTTTTAAGAAAGGCATAGGTTGACGTAAAAAGACGTGGGTATATTATATAAAAAATGGTCTTAATTTATTAGAATTAGATGAAAATATGACATTCAATAGGACACCATGAAGGAAAAGAATTTATGTAGTCGACCCTACTTAGTGAGATAAAGACTTGTTGTTGTTAAGTTAATAGTCCACAGATACAACTGAAAGAAAAATATAAAAGTGATTGAATAAAAGTTGAAATGACAACAGGGAATGACCATCCAAACCCAAAAGGAAAAATAAAATAGTTAAAGAAATTACTGAAAAATTTCGAAATGAGAAATCTAAAATTGTCAAGTCTGTTCAGGAAGAAGCGGTCCTGCCAGTGATTGGATAAACTCGTTATGCAAAATATCAAAGAGTGATTTTGACCAGCAAACTCAGTAAATAACAGTTATTTATTAAAGCATAAATGACAAGAGATATGAGACATGCACACCCAAAATGAAAAGTGCAATAGCTAAAGCAAATGCTGAAGAATTTCAAAATGGGAAATATAAAATTACCAAGCCTGCTCAAATGGGGTGGTTTCGTCAGTGGTTGGATAGAACCTATTATGCAAAATATCAAAGAGTGAGTTTGACAAACAAACTCAGCAAATACCAGCTATTTATTAAAGCATAAATTTCAAGAGATGTGAGACATGTGTCGGTCAGCTCTTCTTTTTGACAATAATGATTTAATTTAATAAATATATGATTTTTAGTTTTGAAAATAGTGTGTTTTAATTTTGAACAATGAGATCAAATGTAGCTCATTCGTCTAATAGTTCATATAATCGTGTCTGTTACCGTGAATACTACACTTTCCCAAAAGATAAGTGTATATCTCGTTGATAGACCTAACCATACAAACTAAATGATTTGTGACATCCGTTTGGTCTATGAACTTTTTATGTGTGACTAACAAGTTTCTCTACCTAATATAAATATTAGGTAGAGTTATTTTACATGGTTTCCAAGTTCTCTATAGAGGCAAACCCTTATAGTTAATTACATCTCGAATGACCGAGGTCACTTGAGAAGACTCTCGATAATGATCAGAGATACTAATCTCTAAGAATTCAAGGTTTAGGTTCTCACGGTAGGGCGTAGAAAATCAAATGGAAAAGGACCAAATGAGAGTAGTTATTTTAGGAGTCCAAAGGAAGGAAATGGTAGGAGACATCACGGACCCTGAGAAGAACCCTTAGTGACTTACTAAAATGTCCTACTGTGTGGCTGTGTTTTGGAGATAATGTTATTTAACTGTTCAATCCTGTCAATTTTATTTTTTGGGACATACACTTGCATAATACCTAATTATAAAAATAGTCCGCAGATATAAGAGGGTTTACGTCGTACTGAACGACATACTCGGAACCTAACGCTAGTTAGGACTTACGCTGCACGGCATGGTTGCACAGAACTCTAAAGAGAATATGAAGATTTATGTCGCGCTGGGCGAACTATCTTAAAATCCAATGAGTTGTTGTTATGCTAGAAATATTTAGCTGATGTAGACTTGTTTGATCTCTCGATGGTGTCCTTCTGAAGGTACTCGACATGCTGCCCATGATGTAAACTCCAAGCTTCTTGTTGAAGTAGCAGTCATAAGGTCTAAGGATCAAAATATTTTACCAGATATGTTTCAACGTTTCGAGTTTTGTTGTTGTTGTTATTATTTTGGTTTTGCATGTAAAGTAAATAAGTGCAGGTAAGTAATGTAAAGTAAAATGAAAGGAAATGACAATACATAAAATAAAATGTGTACCTGAGTGTCTGCTGCCGCTGCATGGTTAGTTTATAAAGCATAATATGATTTGCATGAAATTTAAATAAGTTGCAGAAAAAGAAAAAAAATGAATTCTAGTGTGAAAAGGCCGTAACAAAAATACGAACAGGCAAAAACAAAACTCTTGGTCACATATGAAAGACCAAGATTGGGTATAAGAAATCAGTAAGGTGAGCTGAACTGTGTGCTTTATAATCCAACTTTGGATAGATGCTACCAACTCAAACTATCGAAGGAGGGCAACTCCTGACCACAATCGAAGCAATTATCCTGCTCTCCCCTTATAGAGGGTCATCGAAGCAGGAGATACTATTTTATTGTCCCTCCTTAGAACACATAAGCACTATCATTGCCCTAGCCACCTAGACCTCAGACTTATATCAGTCCGATGATCCATATGTGGCATTAATAAATGTCCCCAATTACCAGAAAAATTTGGGTGTAATGTTCAAACCTAAATCCCGGTGCACTGGGTTTCACTGTTGGTTAAGTCGTGGGAATTTCACCATTCCTTTAATTAAGAAAGTCATGAACCACATTTTAGTGTATTCTCGTGTTTAGTGTTTTAATCAGTTTGTGAATTAGGGTTAAATGCTTCATTCGAAAATTATGTAGATGAACTATCACCTAGGGTGTGCTCCTTAAATCTAGGAAGCCTACACTTTAACCTGAGCTTGAAGTGATCTTTGGCGTTTTATCCCACTTAAGTGTTTTTTCAACTAATCCTCAAATATCATTAAGTGTTTTTCAAATAATTAAATAAGAAATCTCATTTTTGACTTAATCATTAAGCATGAGAAACTAAACAAAACAAAAGAAATGTGAAGGCAGGCCCACTTCCAAAACTGACAAAGCCAAAAGACGAAAGAGTAAGTAAAACGGCCTAAAAGCGTTCAAATTCTTTCAAAATTGTAACTAAATGGCCCAAAATAACAACATTTAAAGTTTCTAAATCAACATGTAAATTGACGCTTAAATGATGCTCAAAACCTTTCTGAAATCAGCCCCAAACAACACTTTAAAACACTCAAAACAACACTTATATAAGCCTAAAAAGTAACATTTGGAGGCTCAAAAAACTACATTTATTCAAGCTCTAAAGTAGTGTTAAAAGCCTAAAAAACAATGCATTGATTGCCTCAAATCAGCCTACCAAAATGCCCCAAAATTGTGCGAAGATTGCTTCAAAGCAGCCCACCAAGATACCCCAAAACAGTGCATAAATTGCTCCAACTCAGCGAACTGAGGCATCCTAAACAATGATTTATAGTGCTTAAAATCAGCCAACAAAAGCACCATAAAACCGCCGCCAAACAAGGCGCGAAACAGTCCCGAAACCGTGTTCAAAACAGTCATAAATCAGTTCCAAAATTGCGAGCTTATAAGACTCAAAACGACATTTATGGCATTCTGAAACTTCCAATTCAGCAAGTAGGTGTACAAATGCTAAAGCTTATGTGTATTGTAACATATAATGCACTTTGAGTGTTAGGTACGGGGATATGTAAGTATTAAATAATATGCGTGAATTTTTCAATTTGCACAAAACCAACTTACATGAATTTAAGGTACACACATAAAGTCAAGCCAAACGAATTTTCAGATTTGTATCGCATATAAGGTTACCACGAATGCCAAAAAACTTTTGCAAATGATCACATAAAACCTTTAAATTTTAAAAGATATGCCACCCAAAATTTTTCAATCTTTGAAAGTAGCATATAAAACTTTCAGATTTTAAAAGACAGTGCACCAAAGTTTTCCAATATTTGTAGAGAACACATAAAGCCCTCATTCATATCCATTAACTATATTTCAAACAAGCAGTCACACAAAATATAGACTGCAAATTGAAAAATAGTGGTATGTGACATTTCAGAATTAAGTGTTACACGTGAATATATAAGAATTTGAAGAAAATCATCAAATTGTCATTTAGGATCCAAATATAACATATGCAAATATTCAAGGATTAAGAAATCTGCACATATATATGTTGAAGCGAAGTATTCTTGCATATAGGCAATTAAAATTTAAGAAAATCAATAACACATAATTCTGACATTTTATGTTAGGATAGCTCAAACAATCAGGGGAATTCCTTACAATTTCAGATGATCTTAGATGAACGGAGGAAGGAAAAGCTCCTCATGGCCCCACGACAGAATGAGGAAGAAGGCATTTGCAGCTCACAGTTGAATGAAGAAGAAGATCCTCGACTCAAGCGATCGGGGGAGGAAGAACCATTGCGTGCGATCCTAAGGGCAGAAGAACTCTCAAGAATCGATGATAAAGGAGGCGAGTCAAACTAAGGTTTCGTTGAAGGAGAGCAGCTGGTTGAAGAGGGAGGCGAATCAAATTAGGTGTTCGGTTGAGAGAAGGGATTCTGTTAGGGTTTCGTCTTGGGGAGAAGGAGATGCGGGTCTCGGTTGAGAGGGGGGAGAGGAGAGGGTAGGTGAAGTAGGTGAGGGCTTCGGTGCAGAGGGAGTCGATCAAGAAAGGGGAAGGCCGAATGAGGAGGGAGACGCGATCGGGAGAGAATCAGACGAGCGCATCGGCCTGTTCGGCGAGGAAGGCGAAGCAGGCGAGAGTTTTGGTGCAGAGAGGAGAGCCGAGCTGAATGGAATGCAGAGGTCGAGCGACTAGGGCCGCGATCGAGAGTGAGGAAGAGGGAGTTGGGTTCGACCGAGAGAAAGGAGGAGGCGAAGCAAGCGCTTCTTCTGCGTGAAGAAGAGGGAGGCTAACAAGTCTCGAACGCGAGGAGGAAGATGGCGGGATCAAGAGGAGCAGGCAGAGGCGAGGGTTTGGTCGCGTAGGGCTCGTCGAGCGTAGCTTGTCGAGCGTGAGGAAGAGGGAGGCCGAATGTTTCGGTCTAGAGGGGAAGGAGTCGAATGGGAGAGGGTGACGAGCGGGAGAGGCAAAGGTTTTTGGGCGAGCGTGAGAGGGAGGCAAGTTGAATGTTGGGAAGGAGTAGTTGAATTGTATAGCCAAAGTGTCCATTACGGGACATGGGCGGGAGATTAAACGATTTCCGTCCATGCAGCAGGTTTAATTGGAATATCATAATGCCTAATTAAATTTAATTAAGGATAGTTTAGACGAGATAATTTGAAATTTGAACTTTCAAATTTCAAATTACAAATTGGGTTGTCAGCCTGACCTGACACAATTGGGCTTTGTTTAATCCGAATTGAACCCGGGTTAAGCTTGAACCCACCTGATTTAATTAAATTTAATACGCATCGATTTTCGTGCCGTTTGCGCGCCCATAGAACCATATCAATATGGGTGTTCTTCCTAGCTAAAGTCAACGCCCCGAACGAGCTAGCGTGGTCTGTTTTGTTATTCGGGGTCATCCAGATAAGTTCGTCGACGGTCCAACCAATAATGTGTCGACTTTGGTTTTCTTTAAATTTTAACTTGCGACGCATCATTTTGAAATTTGATTTTGGTTTAATTGTCGGTGCAATATTTGAGTGTCAGTGACGTGAATTGTTACATTTGTGTGCATCAAATGTGTGAGTTGAAACATTTGCGTAGCCGAGCCACGAAGGGTTCACCTAAGACCTCATGATCCTATAAGAATTCATTTTTGGGCTCTCTACATGTTAGTCCTTAGCCCTTGTAACTAAGAGTTAGTGCTTGTGACTACTCATGTGAGGTCTTCACAAAAATAGGTCAAGAAGTGGTTTGAAGTTCTACGTAGTGTGGGTCTCAGTACTAGTCCTCTAGACGAGACAAACAAGGAAAACCTAAGGCTAGATCCTAGACTTTAAGGAAGGAAAATGAAAGACCTCGGAAAATGAGGTCAACAACATGCAATATGAATAACGGATAGTGATGATTACTACGTGCATATATAACATCGGGACGATAAATAAAATATGTTTAATTTTCTTAAGGAAACATGCAATTATTTTAAATTAAGTTTCTTATTATTCAAATTTTCATTTATATTTATATAGTCGGTTTTACCAAATACCCTGAAACCCATATGGTTAATATCAACCCAAGAAAATCTGACAACATCCTGTAGAGTTGTCGTTATGTAGGTCTGTCGATCTGACTAGCCAATATTCAAAAGGGTTCCACCGACCTACACGCACTATGACGTATAGACATACCAATTTTTTCACGATTATAATATATAAGAAATTTGTTATTTCATGCAGACTTTTGCTATAACAGATGTAAATTCATACAAGAGAATTGTAGGAAAAGAAAATACATAACTGTAGAATTAACTCAAACATGCTGGAGATTTTGCATCAATAAGTTGAGGGAGCTGGTTACTTCACTATGAACAATACATGGAACTTATAAAAAGATAAGTAGCAAGGGAATGCCAGACAAACATATGAAATAACTATGAAACTACTACAAATAATAAGAATTTAAGCTCTTAACTAGGAACAAAGAAGATACTTACCTCGTGGCGATAAACATGATACTTTTAAGTATTCTGATGATTCAATTAGAGTTGACTAGCAGTCTCTTAAAATTTATGCATATAAATGTCTTAAGCTAACAAGTATTATTATTATTATTACTATATTCTCCGAAGAAGATATAAAGTATATTAAAGTTCTCTCCTTTTATTTGTAATAATAATCAAATAAATGAACAAATTTAGTTTATATATATATATATATATATATATATATATATATATAGGAAAAGCCCGAAGACAAATATATTAATAAAAGGAAAGATACATATAGTTTGGAAAGAAAGGGCCCAAAAAGAACCCTAACCATCCGGCATACACCACAAAGATAGGATACATATATACCCAAAAAACCAAAATTAAAAATTAGACATAGAAATTAAATACCAAAAGTCTGCCCACATTCGCGTAAATCGCTAGCTATGCGAAATTCAATTCGCTCCCGCTCTGTCTCCGGTTCTAGGACGTGGGCCAGCTAACAAATTATTGAGTTTGCTGTCATTACCCAAATCAACCAATGTATCATCCCTCAGTTTTGTTAGTAGGCCTCAATTCTTCTTCTTCTTCCTGGATGTGTAAACCTGTCATTCATCATCCGAAGATTGACTCATCTGCTCCGTGAATTGGTCCAAAGCTTGACGGACAGGTGTAGGTGATCAAAGAAAAATATAATGATAATTTAGTATTGATTTTGCATTAAAATGACTGATATTGCACTTTAAAGGAAGGTATTTCCTTTGTTTTGTTGCAGGAATGAAAAAATTATCGAAGAAATGCAAAAAAGAATGAATTTGGAGCAAAAAGGGCAAAAAGGGAAGAAATTTGAACTATCCCGCCGACGACGAGGAATAGCTCGCTGACGGCGAGATTTTCCAGAGAACTCGACCAATATTATATGTAGCTCGCCGACGGCGAGATCGAGCCCGCCGACGGCGAGACAGTTAAAAATGCCTGCTTCTAGAAGCCCGCCGACGGCGAGATAGTTAATTATTCATAGATTCATCGAATCAGGACGCATTTTGAAGAGGAGCCGAGGCAACCTTTGAAGAACTTCCTACATCTATAAGTAGAGACGAAAAAGGGAGGAAAAAAAGTCGAAGAGAGTCCACTAGAAGTCATTAGAGAGTCTATTGAGTGTTATAGTAGAGTTTTATAGTGAGTTTAGAGTTTTTAAGTGTAAAAATCGAGTGTGAATTGTACGAAAAGGAAGAGACAAAGGAACTTCGATGAGTCATTGTGGAGAAACTCGAGATAAGTCGTGTTTTCGCATTATTTTATATATGAAATTCAAGTGTTATTGTGTTCTTCCCATGCATTCGATTAGTTCTATTTTCTTTCTCCTCGTTATGAAATTATGCGAAATGAAAAATTAAAATTAATGTGCCTATAAAATTAAATAAATTGTGATAATCTTTAACTTAGATCTTAATTTACTATCAATTTGCCAATCGAAACGTTAAAATCATTGCTTGTAACTAAAAGTAAAGATTACATCCGAGATTCGTGAGGTCAAAGTCCTTGAAAGGAGGGTGCAAATAAATAGGAAATATTATTTTTCGAGCGTAGAATCGGAGATTTTAGAGTGACGTACTAAAATTCTCAATTTGGTCCTATCATTTCGGTGTTGAAGTCATAGATGTTAACTTCGAGTGAGTGAATACTGAGCTCCGAAGTCGACAACCTAGTATCCTCCCAAACTTACCTGCGATTCGCAAACAAACATAAGATAATTAACGTTCTTTATGTTCTAGTCCAAAGGTAAAGAATAGGTGATGCTCCTATTCGACACAATACAATTAAATTAATTTGATTTATCCATTCACTTAATTCTCTTAACAAGTGAAAGATACTTTCTTATATTACATTTTCATAATCAATAAGTAGTAGTAGTAGTTGATAAATTTTAGTAAGATTCCATTTAATTTACGTATATTCGATAGAAATTAGTTGGTTCGTAATCTCAACTTCCCCGCGGGATAGATAACCGTGACTCCACTGTAGCCCCGTATTACTTCAGCACGATACGTATACTTGCGTTGATAAATGGTAGCTTAAATTATAATTATTTGCGTATATATTGAAAACTTAATTGCACCTACACTAAAACTTCTTATTAAGCTAACCACTGTCAGTAGGCTATTGCACATCATGAACTACATGTGTCTGAGTCACTGTAACTACTGGCTCTATCTTTATATATATATATATATATATATATATATATATATATATATATATATATATATATATATTTTAAAGAAAAGCCTAGGACCAATTTTATTGAAATAAAGAAGATACAACAGAAAGTTTTAGGAGAGGACCCAACAGGTGAATTCCTACCCCTAGGTTACAAAATACAAGGATAACTCAAAATGATAGGATACATAAACATCAGAGAAAGAGATGTGCATATAACTATGTCTAAGGACGAGGTCGCCTGGGCTTTCCCCTTCCTCTGGTTCTTGGAGCGGATCCAGAAAGCAAATTCTGAAGTATTGTTCCATTGCCACTAGTGACCTGAGTATCATCCAGTATGTCTCCTAGCTGAATATAACGTCACCCTTTTTCTTTCGCCGAGAAGTGAATACTTGCCATTCTTCTTCTGAAGACTGGTTTGTCTCATCAGTAGGAGGAAATGTAGAGGCAACGATGGGTTCCAATGCTTGTGTAGGACACTTGTTCAATACTTGGGGGACTTCTTTCTTCCTGCTAAATTTATGAATAAACCATTCAGACTCCAAAGCATTAGTGGCATCGAGATCGGATCAAATGCACGAGGTGAAAGAGGAGGAGCCACCTCCTCCCCCCGAAAATGTGGGTCTTCCGTAAGTGGGTGGAGAGTTGGAGGAGAAAGAGGAGAAGCCACATCCCCCCCTCTCATGGAGAGGGGGTTCTAAAATATGATATGTAGTCATAGGAATAAAAGGTGCAGAAGACAAGACAAAATTCCATTCTTTGGATTGAGGAGGATGAATATTAATAACAGCATTAGTTGCATCAATAGAATCTGGGATGAGGTGAACATCATGTGGATCAACTACGAGCACCGAGGGACCTCCAGATTTTTTGGATGGTGTTCAGTGATCCGTGGGACATCAGCAGAAGAATTAGGTGGCATTTCAGAAACATCTAAATTCTCAGGCTGATGTTCAGTGGGCCGTGAGACATCAGTGGTGAAAAGAGGTGGCACTTCAACAGAAACAACAGGAGGAAGGGGGTGGGAGGCCGAACCAATATTGCTTCCCAAAGAGGGATCCTGCGGCTTTAGATTTGTGTGTAGCCTATAACAAACAGTAAGGCTGTGACCAAACATGGAACAATGCGAGCAATAAGGAGGGTGAGGACCCATCACCACTGGTTGCCAATGCCCTGTATGCCCAGATCCAATCCAAACCTCATCGGGGTATGGCTGTGTGACATCACGTTCAACCAGGAAACAAACATCCGATGGACGAGTCTTTTCTATTATTAATAGGTATAATGTATAGTTGTATATAAGGATATATATATATATATATATATATATATATATATATATATATATATATATATATATATATATATATATATATATATATCCTTTTTTACAGCTATACATTATACCTATTAATCTATATAATAGAAGCAATAATTAATTATGATTGTGTTAACATGGAGGGAGAGGAAAATGAAATATATGGAGTTGCTTACAAGAATTTCTTGGTCTAGGAAGGAGGAGAAAGGTTGAGTTTCGGTGGTCTCTACATGCTATGATCCTTCCATTGCCTTCCCAAATAGTTCTAATTGTGATTGTATTGCAAGGGTTAGGTCACTAAGCTGATGGTTTTCGGCAAAAGCTTGAGAAAAGGGGGGAGGGGATCGACAAAGGTTTCGGTGGCTGGAAATGGAGGAGAGGTTGTGATGCCCAAGCCTGCTCTTATATAGAGCAACGAGGAGGCACATCGAGCGGAAAATTGAGCGAAGAAGAAGGAAGAAATCACGTGATGGTGCGTGACATTCAATTTGGGAAGGCGGCAGAGTGCGGAGGATGAAAAATAAAGAGTTACGATTTGGGAAGTCGGTAAGGCAGCAAACAAGGAAAGACAATTTTGGTTCTTACAATTGTCATATAAGTTTTGCATGCTAAATTGTGCCTTGTTCTGCATTTGTTTTCCTTTGCATATTTATGATATGAACAAACCATAAAAAATGCTTTTCTTATTTTATTTGCATTACATATTCAATGTAATTTGCTTTGAAGCCCAGAATCTTGATACATATTGTTAACTGCTTGCCTGAACTTACAGTTCAGTGCTGAATTGCAGATTTCACCCCATGGAGCATCCTTTTTGTCTCATGGATTAAGTGGATTAGGTGAAAATTCTAAGTCAATGACTTATTCGGAGGATTTTTTTCATGAAATGCCACAGGTAAATTTTTATTTTATTTTATTTTTATTATTTGTATGGCCAAGAATGGTGGATTTTGTTCTTATCTGAAGAATATTTGCTTCACTCTAGCTTTCTTTCACACCCATTATTCATGTTTTGCTGTGAAAATTTTTCATTGATGTCTTGATTGAAAGGTTTCCCGCATTTTGGGGTGTCGAGTTAAAACCCCATCTTCATGTATCAGTCAAACAATTGGCGTAGCTGCTTCTCCAGCAGAAACAAAAGCAGGAAGTGCAATGCTGCAATCTGAGTTTCCATCTCTTGATTTCAGCAGTCAGAAAAATCAAGATCGAGTAGATTGTTTTGATGGAAGTGAAACTGTAGATGGGAAGTTGGAGAATGCCATGGATGAGGGGTTCCAAGGCGATGCAAATTTAGTTGCTCTTAATATTGCTGAGAATTCCGTTGAGCTATGTAAAGATGCTAAGGGAAAAATATGTGGAACTAGTGGAAATACGAACAAGGCAGAAGACGTGTTGACATTGCTTTGTCAGCCCTCCCTGGATCATTGCAAGGATGGCAAAGGGTTTGAACTTGAAGACCAGGGAAATGCTGTAGACTTGATTTATAAGAAATTTTCGGGAGAGAGCATACATGTGGAATTTCCTTGTGCAGAAAATTGCATTGAGCATCACACACATAGGTCTTCTGAAATTGTGCCCATTTGTGAGTCACAAGATGCTCATGCTTCCACCATGGAACCTAAATCATATGATAGTTCTGAAGTTACTTTCATACCAAAAGAAGTAGGGCCGGAAATGAGGCTTAAGGACACTGATTTTGTTTCTTATGAATTTTTTGTAAAATGGGCAGGTAAATCAAACATACATAACAGCTGGGTTTCTGAAGATCAGTTAAAACTTTTAGCAAAGAGAAAACTTGAGAATTATAAAGCAAAATATGGTGTGGCTATCATAAATATATGCGAAGAACAATGGTGCCGTCCTCAGCGTATTATTTCCTTGAATGATTCTGCTAATGGTGGAGGAAAAGCTTTGGTTAAATGGTGTGGCCTTCCTTATGATGAGTGTACCTGGGAAAGACTCGATGAACCTGTCATTAAAAATGCTTCTCATCTGTTTTCTGAACTTAAACATTTTGAATCTCAAACTTTTGACAAGGATGCTACTACGGACTTTGTGAGAATTGACATCCAAGAAGTAGTTCCATTAGTAGAACAGCCAAAAGAGCTTAAAGGAGGTTCATTATTTCCACATCAGTTGGAAGCATTAAATTGGCTTCGTAAATGTTGGCAAAAATCAAAAAATGTGATACTAGCTGATGAAATGGGACTTGGCAAAACCGTATCTGCTTGTGCATTCATTTCATCTTTATATTTTGAGTTTAAGGTCAAGTTACCTTGCTTGGTCTTGGTTCCGCTCTCCACAATGCCAAACTGGCTAGCAGAATTCGAGTCATGGGCTCCACATTTGAATGTTGTGGTGTACCATGGTTCTGCTAAAGCAAGATCCGTTCTTCGTCAATATGAGTGGCATGCCAGGGATGCTAGTAGGCCGGATAAGCTGAGTAAGGCATACAAATTTAATGTTCTGCTAACTACTTACGAAATGATTCTTGCCGACTCTTCTCATCTTCGTGGAGTTCCATGGGAGGTTTTGATTGTTGATGAGGGTCATCGGCTAAAAAATTCCAGTAGCAAACTTTTTAGTTTGCTCAATACATTTTCTTTCCAGCACTTAGTGCTATTGACGGGGACTCCTTTACAGAATAACCTGGGAGAGATGTATAATTTATTGAACTTTTTGCAGCCTTGTTCGTTCCCATCTCTATCATCATTTGAAGAGAAATTCTTTGATCTTTCCACTGCAGAGAAGGTGGAAGAGTTAAAGAAACTTGTTGCACCGCATATGCTTCGTAGGCTCAAAAAAGATGCCATGCAGAACATCCCTCCAAAAACTGAGAGGATGGTCCCTGTGGAGTTAACGTCCCTGCAGTCTGAATATTACCGTGCAATGCTTACAAAGAATTATCAAATATTGCGTAATATTGGCAAAGGGGTTACTCAGCAGTCAATGCTAAACATTGTGATGCAGCTGCGCAAGGTTTGCAACCATCCATATCTCATCCCTGGAACTGAACCAGAATCTGGTTCGCTAGAGTTTCTTCACGAAATGCGCATCAAGGCATCAGCAAAACTTACTTTACTGCACTCTATGCTAAAAATTTTACACAAGGAAGGCCATCGAGTTCTTATATTTTCTCAGATGACAAAACTTCTTGATATTCTTGAAGATTACCTTATAATAGAGTTTGGTTCAGGGACATTTGAAAGAGTTGACGGTCGTGTTTCAGTAGCAGATCGGCAAGCAGCAATAGCTCGCTTCAACCAGGACCAAACACGTTTTGTATTTTTATTATCAACACGATCTTGTGGACTTGGGATAAATTTAGCCACTGCTGATACAGTGATTATTTATGATTCTGATTTTAATCCCCATGCTGATATACAAGCCATGAACAGAGCACATAGGATTGGACAGTCAAATAGGCTGATTGTATACAGACTTGTAGTAAGAGCTAGTGTTGAGGAACGCATACTTCAGCTTGCCAAGAAGAAATTGATGCTTGATCAACTTTTTGTGAACAAGTCTGGATCTCAAAAGGAAGTGGAGGACATTCTTCGCTGGGGAACAGAGGAGCTTTTTAGTGCTTCTGATGGAGGGAATTGTCAAAGTGTTAAAAATGACAGCACAAAAAATGTTGATTTTACTGCAGATGGAGAGCGTAAGCATAGAAGAAGAGCTGGTGGTTTGGGGGACGTATACAAAGATAGATGCACCATTAACCGAACAAGTCTTTCTTGGGATGAAAATGCAATATTAAAATTACTTGATCGTTCTTGTCTTGAATCAGGCATCTCAGAAAATAATGACGGGGGTTCTGAGAATGACTTGCTTGGCTCAGTTAAAGTGAGTCATCTTGCCCCTTTTCAGTGTTTTCATTCCTTATGAGTTCCTTTTTTCCGTTATTTTCTCCTAGAGCTTATTCTATTATTTTATTTTCGTGGTCATTTGCTGTTTAGTTTAGCTTTTCTTTCCTAAAAACAGTAAGCTTGCTGATCATAACTCATTAGTTGCAAAAATTGATGCTTTCATTGTTGCCCTCAATTATTTAATTTTGATGCCTCAGATTTGGTTTTTGGTCTCTGTTTTCCTTCAAGGAAATACAAATAAAACTGTTTTGATTACAAATAATGATTGTATTACTTTTGTTGTTATTAAGTAATTTTTTGTGATAGATAATTATTAAATTGTTATTCATTGAACGTGGGGATGTCACCACTCATCAAATATAGAGACAGTCTCTTAAAGTATTGATATGGGAGTATTAAGGGGGTTGGGTAGCAACTGTCATCTCTTCTGTTGTCCATGGTGTCCATGGTGGGCAACTATGTCATCAACTTGCATTTCATCATGATTGATGCTCAAGTTACGGGTAGTGTAGATTCACTGCATTTGTGGCTCTGAATGTAGCTGGACATTTGGCTATATTATCTTGTTTGAAATTTATAGAGTAGTTTATGGGTTGAAATTCTAGATGATACAATTAGGTGCCTAGGATCAATGGTGGTGAATGTTCTAGTCGTAAATTTGCATTCAATTATTGTTGATGATTGAGTAACGTGTCTTGTGGATTCATAGCTCTACAGGTTTTGTTTTAGTTGGACCTTGTGTCTTAAAGCTTTAGTTATACTTTCTGCATTAGTTCGAAGTTTTGGAGTAGTTGGTTGCGTTGGGTGATCCTACATCAAATATGGTTTATGTGGGCTCTGTATATTTGATGTCTTAACCTCCCTTCAAAAGAAATGAGATGAAATGAATTGAGAGTGAGAGTTTTGTATGTGTTCCGGGTTAAACTTCTTAAAGGCAAATGAAACAGTAGATAAGACAATACCACCTTAAACTATATTGTAGTTTAATAAATTTTGCCACCTTAAACTTAGAGTGGATGGTGAGGAGAATAATGATGAAATTGATCAATATTTCATGATTTTGTTATCCTTTGTTATGATCACTAGTCTACCTAGTAAGAGGAAGTAGTTGACCTAACTTGGTAGAAATATCCTTGTTAATAGCCATGGATTGTTTTCTCTAATGGTGTCTTGTAGATCAGGGATAGATATTTTCTAATGATTAATCTAAATTGTTCCTACCGATGATTAATCTAAGTCGTCCCTACCTTACAAAGAGCTTTGTGTCCCATAAGAAATATCCTATGATTTATAACTCAAAGATAGAAAGCCATTAGGGAACCTATATGTTGCAATCATGATCATAAAAATAGTGCAGCCTACTGTCGAAATCTCTTGGTTAGAGGGCTTTGGTCATATCCATTTATTTTGTGGAGTTTATTAGTCAAATCACGCTGTCCGAAGACTTGGGCCATATTCTTACCGACAATAATTATTCTAAGTGTTAATATAGTAGTATAATTCACACGATGATGACTATGCAAACGTAGGTTAATCTTAGATTTGTCACTCTCGAGAAATAGTTGTGAAGTGTAGATGAGTTTCGTTTTAAGCATTTTGTGATTAACTTTATTTGATCATTTTTTACTTTACTGAATTTTGTATTTGTGATTATAAGATCCAAAAATATTTTGGAAATTTATTAGCCATATCAACTCCAGTTTTTGCAAGGAGGGGAATCATATTATTTTAGTTATTTTTGTCAACTCCAATCCTAATGAGGAAGAGGATTAGACTGAATAAGATGGGGTTTACGACTCTGTCCTATAGATAGAACGACTTACTTGAGAGCATATATAATGACATTTCAAATTTGATTTTGGAAGAGAGGTTTTGTGAAATTCAAAGTATTTGTATATGCTTTAACAATAACTACACACTTCTCGAGGTATAACACACTTTAGTCTGCACTCATGTGCAACCCACACAATATTTTTAAACCAAGTATTTGAGCATTCTATACATTAGTGGAGCACATGCGGGCGATTGATTGTAGTGGTATGCTACTTTTCAGTACTATTGGATAATGCCTTTCATGAATTTCACTGCATTTGCCTGAATTTTAGAGCAGTTTCGTGTTCTTTGTGGCTAAGTAAATGAGGCCAAAATAAATCTACGGAGCATGCAAAGTCCTATGTTTACCCCAAGTTTGATAACTTGCATAAATTTTGAGCTAATGTATCTGAGTAGAGGTTTACCTTACAAAATTTTAGCATTACCTAAAATTATCAAAAAAAATTTTAATTGCATTGGTATTTTATCACTAAAATACTTGCAATGTTTCAATTAAATTCATCAAGCTTTGTCTTCTATTTGCTTGTGCATGTGTTGTGGATCCAACTTGTCTTAGCTCTCAAAGTTACACATCTATTTCTTGTGCTTAGCTCTCAATTCATTGAATTCTTAAGTATATAGCAGGGTTTGATTTGTGCTCGACGACAAGCATTCAAGTTCAGTGTAAGTATTACTCCTGTCTATGGGCAGACTTTCAAGTCAATTGCAGCTCCACTCATGCTCGTTTATGGTTTGTTTCTGTTGAGAATCCTATTATCCAGTTCTATGCTAAAGCTCTAATTCTTCTTCAACTCTATTTGCATGAAGTTCCATTTATCGAAAAATTTCATTAAATTTATATTAATCTTTTTATTGATCATTTTAGTGTTTAGTAGGTTCATTTAAATATTGCTCCTTGTGAGTTCGTCCAATGTAAATTTCAATAGCCTCTCGGTATCATCCCATTATATGAGATTGCTTCGAGAGGCTTTCCCACCACTTTAGAAAAAAATGCGTATGAGTGGTTTGCACAACTCCTAATCTTTTATCTCATCACGACAAATGTGTAGGAGTCTTTAAACCTGCATGAAATCAATTGCAATAATAGCCTTCACTCACCGCACTAAGAAAATGCATGTGTATTTGTCTTAGCAATCTGTAATCTTCATCCCCAACGTACCTAGAAAAGCGAGTATGGGTTTTCACCACATAAAAAACGTAAGTATATAGGATTTTCTTTTCCTGCCATGAAAAATGCTTACATGTAGGTAATTTGCAGTTTGGTAAGCTCACATTCTCATTTTACCTTGGAGAAAGATTGACGACAATGAATAGGTTTGCATGGATTTCAAGGGTAAGATAATGAGTAGGGTGGTTCTTGGTTGTTGGTAGAGTTTCGAAAGGGTGAAGGTGGCTATGGTTGGTTTGCCAAAGTTCACTGGAGGCGAAATTGTCTATGTGAGATAGGAAGAAGAACTACCCTTAATGAGGGGCATTCATGCTAGGGAACAATATTGACTGGGGAAAGGCTGAGTTCATTCTATAGCAGTGGGGAGACATCAACTTGAATGAAGGAAAGTGACTGTTGGGTTCGGTTCAGTGTGGTGTAGATGGTGCAGGTGAGGAAATGGTGTAGGTTTGATGCCGGAACTTGGAGCTGCCGGTGATTTATGACATAATAGCAACTAGAAGAGAGACGGAGTGCTTGGTGTTGGTTGAAATTGCCAAATTCTGATAGAAGGTACGTGGTAAGGCTTGACAATGGTTGATGGCCGGAGATAGAGGAGGAAAAGGAGGAAGATCAAAGTGTTGTAGCTGCTTGAGCAAGAAAAGCGGACTGTTGTGGAGTTTCAAGGGTGTGGAGGTTTACTATGAGTGGCGAAAGCAAACCAGTTAGAGGAGCGAGAGCTTGAGGTATGTAGGATGGTGAAGGTTGAAAGGGGACTTAGCTGCAGGAAGAGCATATCACTGGTGCTGGATCGGAGTGGGAGAAGGACGATGCACGAGAAATTGAGAGCAGCGAAGAAGGCAGTAGTTGTACGAGCTTGTGGAGGAGATGGCGGTGATTTGAGGAGGTGAATCACATGAGCTCTATATATATAGGAGATGAAATTTGGAGGATGAGAATCTAGAGCGGGCTATGGGAGTTGAGATGCGTGAGTATTAAGTTTTTTTTTTCCTTTCTTTTCTTTTAATTGGCTTGACAAGATGGTTAAGCGGGATGGGTGACATGATGGGGTATAGGTAGTGTTGTTTTGCAGGGATAAAGGTTACACACACACACACACATATATATATATATTTTGAAAGCCCTAGGGCCTATTTTATTGAAATAAAAACGGTTACATAAGCTTGAGGAGAGGGCTCAATAAATGGAGCCCTACCCCTACGATACAATGCTAACAAAAAGATCCAAAGATCAAAATAGAAAAAGAGCAATAACAATGTCTAAGATCGAGATCGTGATACTCTCGCTCTGTTACTTGGTGATCCATAAAGTAAGCTCTTTAATGCTGCTCCATTGCCCTGAGTAACCAAGGTATCATCAACTAGAAGTGTATCCCCAGGCTTCTTCTTCCGTCGAGAAGTATAAACCTGCCAATTTTCTCTATCTTCTTCTTCTACTTCTTCTTCTGCTGCTACATCTTCTGTTGACCGATCCTGCTGATTCATACCGGTGGGTTCGACATTGGGTTGGAGATTTCTTCTTTTTTTGCTGAATGTTTGGATGTATCTGTTAGAGTCGACAGCTAAAGTAGTCTCCTGGGCGGTTTGCGCCACAGGAGGAAGGGCCACACTTCCAGCTTGTTCGAGAACCATCGTGTTAGTCATTCGACTAATCACCGGAGCGCAATTCGTACAACCGGATGAGAGTCTCCCGACGGCCTTATCACCGAGTTTAAACCGTTATCGACATCGGATGCTACCCTATTCTCTCGACCTGGGGTAGCATCGACTTCGTCGGGAAATCCCAACAGCAGCAGAAGACCTGTAGCCCTTTCTTCGAGGGAGGATGCGATCTATAACAGTTGTCCATAATGTGCCCGAACATTTTACAACGCCGGCAAAAAAGAGGTCTGTTCTCCACCACAACTTCCTGCCAAAGCCCATTCGCACCATCTGTGATCCAAATTCGATCCACATCTGGAAGAGTGAAATCCCTTTCCACCTGAACCTTGACACCATCTGGCGAGACCCTATCAAAAGTAGGTGAATCAACTCTGAGAGGAGTACCAACAGTTTGACTTATGTTATACAAAGCACGTAGATTGTACAAATGAAAAGGGAGTTCCGGAAACTTGAACCACATAGAAACGATAGGAGGTTCCTTAGATAGGTTAAAATCAGGAGTCCATTTGATAATCTTCATCGGAGTGCCAGCTACCAAAAAGGATTGTTGTCAGAAAGATTCTTACATAATCTTCTTCCTTGCGTATTCAATACGTAGATAGTTCGCACATTCAATGATCCCAATTTTCATTCTCCAATAAGCTTCAGATCCTCAAAAATCTTCCTAACCAAATTCATCTTGGAGTGACCAAATTGGAATTTCCCGATTAAAGTGAACTTAACATCATCAGATAGACATTTCATTTCTTGGGTGGTAAATATAGCAGCAGGTTTCCCATCTTTAACATCTGTCGGCCTAATAAAGGAACACACCATTTTTCCAGCCGCAACATCATGAAAAGCTTGTGGAAAAAAAAGGTGATCATTTTTGTGGAGGTGTCGCCCACTCGCTCCGGCGTAAGTAGCCTTAGGTCGAGTAGCCGCCATGAAGACGATCCACGAACCAGCAGCAGAGAAGAAACCCTCTCCTCACACTCCCAGAGAAGTACCTGGCGCAAAGAATCTGCCTCCAGTCCACTTGAACAGTTGCAACAAAGAGGCGTCTGAGCTGAAGCAGTCGGCGTCGAGCAGGGAGATGTGTCGCAGCCAGAGGAGCTAGAAGCTGACCGCGAGTCACAGCGAATCACTAGGACGTCTCAGCAGTCGGTGTCGAGCAGGTTGCGTCGTCGTAGTAAACCGTGACGTTCGCGCGAGCCTGTGAGGCGACGTCGTCGCAGTAGTATGAGACGACTATAGACGGTGTCGTCGTCGTAGGAGACGCCGAAGGGTTCGAGCTGGACTCAATAGAGTGCAGGAGGATCGTAGACGCTTGTAGACGGAGTCGTCGTGCAGGAGGATCGTCGTCGTAGACGACGAAGCCGAAAAAATCACAGGGAATCGCCATGGCAAAACCCTCGAGCTCCCGACGCCTTCATGGCGATATATCTGTCGGCCTAATAAAGGAACACACCATTTTTCCAGTCGCAGCATCATGAAAAGCTTGTGGAAAAAAAAAGGTGATCATTTTTGTGGAAGGTGCTGCCCACTGCTCCAGCGTAAGTAGCCTTAGGCCGGGTAGCTGCCATGAAGACAATTTAGTTCGTTCTTGTGCATTTCATACTCGTAGTTGTGCATGAATTTAGTGTCGACATTTTGTACATAAGACTCGGGTAGTCTGTTATGTGATTAGATGTCATTTGAGTAATTTCTGAGACATTCAAGACAATTTGAATCTGATCCGCAGGATGTCGTGCGTTCTTGTACATTTCATACTCGTAGTTGTGCATGAATTTAGTGTCGACAGTTTGTACATAAGACTCGGGTAGTCTGTTATGTGATTAGATGTCATTTGAGTAATTTATGAGACATTCAAGACAATTTGAATCTGATCCACAGGATGACGTATCCTATATGATAGTTTTCATCATGACAACTCATTTCGATCATAATAGACTCTTTGTTGCATATTTTTGATATTCTAAATGAGCATGCATAGTTTGTTTTGCGGATGGAGGATGTTTTGGTAGTTTTAACAATGGCTGAGGCATTTCGGCTTTGATTCACGAGACTTTTTGTTCGTCATCTGTTTCTTTATTTTGGGTTCAATTGAATCATCTTGTGAGATAGGTATGAAGGTCAACGCTCTGTTAAAGTATCAGCTTTCCACTGACATAGATAAATATGTTGAGATTCTTCAATACTTTATGCTTAAACTCATCAAATTCAGGGCAATTTTTGTCAACGAGGTATACCTTGATTTGTTTTCTTTTTGGATCATCTTAGTATAAGGCTTTAGTAGACTATTACAAGGTGCAACCTGCCCGCAGGACTTTCAACCTTAGCTTTATGCTTTTCCGTTTTGCATTGTGCATAAACTCTGTTAATTAGAACAACAAAATGAGTTTCTACGTTATCATACTCTTTCAAAATTATAATATACTGATGCAACTATTTTCTAAGAGTAAAGAAAAGGTATACCCACTGTTCTCCTTCTGCAGTATTTTCAAAATTTGTCACCTCTGCCAAAATGAATTTGATTGAAGGCTGGAAAATGCTGAAGTCAGTTTTGTTTGAGCTTTGGAATATTATGGTTGGTTGCTAACTGAAACAGACATGCTTGGAGACTAAATTTCTCTGTATGCAGGAGGAAGATGATCACGACTAAAGATTGCTCATTAGAATTGAATGCCATTTATGCTGCACTGCATATAGCAAAATTGTAGCCTTTTTAAACTTTTGAAAATGAGTTCCATTGGACCTCATGCTTTATAATTACTATTTCATGATTTTTTGTCTTTTTTTGTTCATGTAACTTCTGAATGCGTTTCACGTATTTTGCATTTTCGTTTTCACACTATGCTAGATGGATGGTTTAGTTGCGTCCTGGTAAACATACATAAAGACGTGTATCTGCGTACACAATTTATAAGAGACCAGGAAATGTTTGTTTTATTGACATTTTATTAATAATAATCATCTATTTTTTTGTTGACACTTTATATAGCATATTTATAAAGGACCGATGTCCTAATTAAATGACATATAGATGTCAGTAAAAAGTTGTTTGATTTCTAGAGATATTTTGACATCTAAATGTTCCTCTTTTTAGAATCCTGAAATTCTGAGCATCTTTAAATACAATAAGAGTCAACTAAATATACAATTTATTTGACTGATCGCTCTACTTTTTAATAACAACGACAGCATAATAGCACTAAATTATAAACAACATTTTTCTAAACTTTAAGTAAACATATGAAAAGGTTATCTTTCTGTAGGTTAATGAAATTTTTTGGTAGTTAATAATATTATGCCTTTGATTTTTTTTGTTTTTGTCATGAATGCACTGTTCATTTTTATCTGTTCTGCTAATAAATAGTTGTCATTTTTGTAGTCATTGGATTGGAATGAGGAGTCTATAAATGAGGAACCAGGTGGTAGTGAAATTTTAATGAATCTTTCTGGTGATGATCGAGAGCCATCACCTGGTGCAAAGGAAGATAATGCAAATGCTCTTTTGGAGGAGAATGAATGGGACAGACTTTTGCGTGTCAGGTGATAAATTTACCCTCCATTCTTCCAATTTTGTTGGCTCATTCACTTGCGTATTTTTTATTATATTGCGACATTTAATAAATGAACGTGAAAAATGGTTAGAATTGTCATGTGTCCAGGTAGAAAATAATGAGATGAGCTTTTGTATGTTAGATTAGAAGCAGTGCAAGGATATTTGATTCTATTGTAACGTTTCAAGTTTGATATTGTTCACCTTGAATTTCCTTTATTTATTTTGAAGTACATCGTGGCCACACTACTGAAGGTGCGGACAGAATGGGAGATTTCAGGATGTGATGTATGCATAATATTTCATTCAATAATATATTCACCTTTTAAATATATGGTTGCCATTTAAAAAATTCAAATAAATTTATTTTATATATTTAGTTTTTTATTTATTTATCACTCTTCCCACGCTCTACTTTGGTGTAAACCTCTTGGCCGTGGCACATCCCATATTGTATATTTATTTCTTAAGTTTTATTTCTAGATATAAATAGTTGAAGAGTATAACCAAAGTTGAAGGTAAATAAAAACCGAAACTATCAAAAGTTCTGAAACTAAGAATGTTTGTTTGGTTAGTTAGATTTCAGCTTTCAACAGTAATATACTGCCTACTTGAATCACTACGGAAGTTAGTTGCTTGTTTGGTTAATTTGCGTGAACATCATTGCAGGCAGCTTTTTATGTAAAAATGACCAAACTGCCCCTGTTTATTAAAACTGTTTTAAATTTTTGATTTATTTATGTAAATATGAGATTAATAGACATAAAATTTTTATAAATTTTATATATTAATTATTAATATGAATTAAATTGTTTTTATATATTCTGTTTATAGAGAATTTTAAAATTCCTTTAAAAATATGTGAAGTCATAAGCCGCTCCACCGGCAAGCAATAATACTTGTAATAAATAATAGCGTGCAGTTAAGATGAAGTTAAGTTCAATAGCATATAAATGCAGTGGTTATAAAGAGCTTATACCATGGTAATCGCTGAATATTTAGCACCTCCAACTATGGAATTACATAAACCTTGTCATTCCCATGGAATTCATAATAAAGCTGCTTTGATTTTGGCATGTTAAAAAGGTACAGTGATCTCTAGTGGGGAAGCTGCCCAAATGGTGGGTGAGTTTCCCACTCCAAACACACGTTCAAATTGATTTACTCCATATTACTAAAGCAATGAAGAACATAAACAATTAGATGAAAAGCTTAAACATACTGCAGTGGGTTTTGCCATTAAAAAAAAAGGGAAACATGCCCTGAAAATTCTTTCCAACTACAAGAAACGAAAGCATTTTGTAGCTACCAACCATTCTCCATCATTTAAATTTAAAATTGAAGATGGTATATATAGTGTAAAGATTCCATGCAGGGGAATGAAAGAAGTAGGCTTCTCATATCCACATAATTGCAACATTCAAAATTGGAGAATATAGAGTGAGAGAAAGATAGACCACCCCATTGTTCCTAGAGGAGGACCTTTGGCAAACATGATCCAATTTGAAGATCAATTTCAAATAGATAGCAGGCAACTGCATGAAGTTAATAACCATGTATATGAAACTTCCTCTACAATGCCAAACATGATCCAGTTTGAGCCCACATGAGGTCTCAAAGTATCTGAGGCAATAAAAAATGTAAAGCATAAATTTTTTCCACTATGGGAGGATTTCACAACACCTGGACTAGCAATACACAAAAAATACCCTAAACCGTGCCGTAGAATGAGAGGAGGAAGAAAAGGCGTTACTGTGAGATTCATCGGAGAGGAGGAGCGAGCAGTTTGGAAGAGCTGCAAACAAAAAAAATCACGATCCCCTGTACAAAACACAAAAAAATCCTTCAACCGTGACCTAGCATGAGAGGAGGAGGAGGGAGAAGTCATGAGAGGAGGAAGAAGAGGCGTTACCGTGAGATTCGTCGGAGAGGAGGAGGGAGCAGCTTGGAGGAGAGGCGGAGATGGAATGAGAGAGCGATATTATCGGGTAGGGTAAAGAATCGCGGGGTAGTGGAGGTAAAAAGCCGCGTGAGAAAGCCAGGCCACGAGACCCTCTTCACGGCGGGCGTTCAAAGAATTCGCAGCGGGATTTCGACCGAATTCGGCGGGACTCTCGCGGCGTTGTGCCGCACCGCGCCCAAAACACCATACCAAACAAACCCTAAATCCTGGATTAGATCATTGAGATTTCTAAAACTGAAACATTTAGCTCAATCCATTGCTTGATTTTGATAAGGGGGAACTTTAAAGAGTTGTTCTGGTTTGGACTTCTTTAATTGATAAGTGGCATTAAGCTTCTTTGGTTTGTTCTATTGCAATTTATGTAATGATATACTAGTTTCGATAAAGAATTGTAAGCACGACCTTAATGAGTATTGGTTTTACATATAATTGGCAAATATTTTGCATGTTGCTCTGGTTTAGATTGTGATTTACATAGTTCTGATGTTTTGAAATATTTCTACTAAGGTTTCTTCCTCCTTTTGATACTTTACTATGATCCTTCAGCTTAATTTTTAGTCTTTTATATTTTTTTTTCTGTTGTCAGTATTCAATATTTTGTTAATTTAGCTGGGGTGACTTTCTTTGCTTAGATTTGAATGTTTATTCATTCACAAAAAGCCAGTTCCTTCCCTTAGAGCCTCTTCAATGTGTTAATGAGTGGACATGGGAGTAGCTTTTTTTTTTTTTTTTTTTGACAGATCATAAGTTGACCAGATTCCACAAAATAGAGCCGAAATGGAGCAAAACGGGTATGATGCCCGCAGTGTGACCCCTAGGCACCAGTGATGACGAGAAAACAGCGCCTAGGCGCGCGAGATGATTTTTGGACGGCTTTTGGGCGATTTTGTGTGGTTTCGGGACGTTATGAAAGATTCCAAGCAACTTGCACGCCCCATGGAGTGATTAAATGAAACCTAGACACTTGGAAAGGCTTTTGGATGAAGAGATATGCCTCTTGGAGTGAAGAGGTGTGCCTCTTGTAGTGAAGAGGTGTGTCTCTTGGAAAAAAAGAGGTGTTTGGCTTCTTTTTAAAAAGGGGGGCTAGCGTCTCTCATAATTAAGAGGAGTTTTATGAGAGTTTTAGAAGGATTTTAGAGAGTTTGGCATGAGTTTATGGAGATGTAGATTTCTCCATTTTCTGGAGAGATTGGTGATGAATTTTGAGAGATATGAGTAAGTATGTATGAGCGGCGCATGGATCGGCCTGAGACTTTTTTGGAGAGATTTTCATCTTTCTTTCAGAGGGAACTAAATTAAGTATTGTGTTCTTCATTATCTTTTAATTGTTGTAAATACTTTTTAGTGAATTTACTTTGATCTAATGAAGTTTTCTATTTTATTTTATCCATACTTTGGGAATTTCTTTACTCTTTTCTTTTAATATGAAGTAGTGACGTGTAAGAAAATTTGTTTTGTGATAGAATTATTTTTATTTACATGTGCTGAGTAATATCTTCTTTGCTTCATTGACATAATTTAAGTGACAATAGGTTATGTTAAAATATGTTGTAAGTGAAACTAATACTCGGGAGAGCAGTGATCTCGCAACTTGAGTGCACTCACATTCACCAGTTAGCTAGAAAAATAGTTTAAGCGGCATTGCAACTTTTAAGAAAATATAATTTAATGATCTATTTCTATTACTAGCTTCTAAGTGATAGATAGTTGCATAAAATTAATAGAATACTAAACGTATCTATACACTCGGAAGATGATAGGTAGACATATGTTCCTTGTTTACTCATAATTTATTACATAATTCTATCATTTCTTTTACTGCTAATGTCATCATCTTCATTTTATTTTTTATTTTTCAATGATTTGGATGCATGTTTAGGAATTTAGATTTTCTTAGAAAATCTTTTATTTTATTAACGTGATGTTATTTTCACCGGTTCTTAATTTACTTTGCAAACTGACCACTTGTGAGGTTAAAATCCTTTGCGAAATATATTGCGACGAGAGGGCTATGATTTCACTCAGCTAGTGTCACACTAACCTTACGAGGAGGGCGACCAAAATGTAAGGATGTTGCAAATAGATAGGGAGATAAGTTTTGAGAGGTGTAAAATTGATGTTTCTAGGATGACATGCTAGATTCTTTATCAAATCGGTTTAGAATTTAGATCTAAGGGTCTCTAATATGTCCTATAGAAAGGGCAGAGTGGGTAATCTAGAAGTAAAACCAGGATCTACTTAGCACTACTACACAAGCTAGAACAAACTTTAAATTAGTCAGTGTTCTTTAATAGCGCCGAGAGGAGGTAGAGAATGGGTATGCTCGTATTTGTCACTGACAACATTATATTTTAAGCATTTCATTCATACGCATTATCTAATTCATTGCACGAGAATGGTAGTTTTTAACATCTCAAATTTCTCTAAATCAATGTGTCCAGATAAGTTATCTTCATATTTAATATTTTCATTTAAATGTAGTTATTAGAAAACCATTTTAATCGACATTCAAAACTAATGGCTGATAGTTGTAGACTAGAATTAGCCTAAGTGATTTCTTACATCGCTTTTCTGTGGGATCGATACTCTGTGTCTTTGAAGAAAACTCTATATTACTTGAAACGATATGTATACTTGCGCAGTAACCCCGGCGTGTAAATTATATTCTAAATTTTAAAACATTTTAATTTTGTACACTAACTGCTAAATATAAATTGGTTCAAGTTTTTTGCTATCTTTTGAAAGCTAAATTCTGCGTAATTGCGGGTCGGTCAACAACCTAAATTGTGGGTCTCTCAACCCAAGTTTATAGGCAAGGCAGCTCAAATGATAAATGGTTTGATTTTGGTTTTTTAATGTAGCACATATTTTAATATGTGTATTGAGGCGATTACTTACCAAGATCCTCGGATTGATTAAGAGATTGGGAGACCAAACTTGGGTCCTTTGCTTATCGGCTTTATCAACTGAGTTGACATTGTTTGTAACTGAATTATAGCATCCTTTTGTTATTTTTAGGAGAGCATGATAGCCAACTTGGGTTGCCATTTTTAAACATCATAGATTAAATGTTTATAGTCATCTTGGCTGTATCCTCTTAGTACAATTCATTCCTTTCCTCTCCATTCTTGAAATGGATCAATATTCTTGATGAGACTTTTCTTCTTTATTGCTATAATGTAGAAAAATGTTCATATTTGAAGGCATGCATGTAAGTCAAAGTTTTCCCGACATTAGTTATCAGTGAATAATATGTTATGATAAAGGTCTATATGTTGAAATTTGAGGCATGGAAAGCCCAGTGGACATCCTAAGCACCATCTAATAACATGTATATTGTTTTTGGTGGGAAAATTTAAGTGGGCTTGTAGTTATGTGTTAACAATAAATGTCATAAATTTCATTCAATGGGTAGCTCATAAATCTAAATGGGTCCACATCATTGTCCTAATGTCAATTTTATACCATATTATGGCTTCACGGATCGTATTTCTTTTTAATGTTACTATTTTATTTTTCTTTTCTCTCCTATTCATTTAATTTTTTTTCTTAAAAGAAACATCTTAACCTTCAAGCAAAAGGATCTAGAAGAGGTTTAGTTTTCATTGCACACGAATGGATCTATCAAGCTACTTAAAATGTGGATCCAATACAACTGTGCTTAGCGCAATTAACTTGATTAGCTTTTGGAGGATTATTGTTAACCCCATGATACTTATGAAATTAGCATTTATTTTATTGATTATTGATATGCCCTCCACCAAGGTGATCCTATAATTTTGAGTCTTGTATTGGGCTACTAGGAATTCTAATATACATTATCAGGTCTTGGAAATTGAAGAATTGTTATAGTTTCACAACCTGGGTCAGGAGCTTAGATTTATCATGTTGAAAACAAAGGGTCAGAAGAAAAAATTTAAATTTTCATTTATTAGTATGGACTAATACAAAAGTAAACAATTATGTAAAATAATTTTCTATGATTAACAATTTTTGACAAGTCAAAAGACCCATTAAATTATAAAAGTTAAATTAATTTTAACCATTCTCACGTACCGCCATGTCTATGATACATTAATTCACCTCTTTTATTCATTTAAACTTGAATTATTAATTAAGCAATATATAAGGAGCGAGATCCCGTAATATGGTGCGCATGCTGGAACGAGACATAACTTTCATCCCGTGAATGCCCTATAGTGAAATTTTCTCACCCATGGGTGTCGGCCAACCACATATATTCCAATTTTTATATTATTTGGGCTATTTTTCTTGGGAATTATTTATATATTATTTTTTAGTTTTGAGACTTTTGTTTTAGTTTATGCATTTGAGGATTGTGTTTTCTGATTATTTTGCTATCAAGAGTGTTGTATCTCTTTTTTTTTCTAAGTATAATGTTTGTGATTTGTTCAGGAATATGTGGTGGGTCCTTTGGTAGTCGTGCTTCGTGAAACTGTTGTTTCTTTTTTCTCCCTACAATTTCAGCTCAGACAGCAGTCAAAATGATAGGAACTAGACAAGTTTTCAAAGGAACTAGGGCAGAAATAATAGATTATATTCTGCCGTTGACAACTTAAAATGATACAATCTCGAATACGTAAAAGATAAACACTTACAATTCAAGATAGGTGATCTCTTCCAAATCCTAACCTTATCAAGACAATAGTCAAACATAACCTAACACTAAACATATTGTCTTATTTATACCCCATAATAATAACAGACAAATGATTAAATTGCCCTTTTAAGCTTGCGGTCTAAACTACTTTCCTCCCAAAAAAGACACATTGTCCTCAAGGTGGAAGAGAGAAAATCATTGTTAGATCAAGTCTTATAATTTCCATCTAACGACATTATCTGGCAATATTTTTCATTTAATCAACATTTTTTTCCATCTATACATTTCACTTTTAATTCAAGTGCCTTCAAGATAACTTTCACATCCTCATCGTCTCCCCGAAGATGCCTAATGCATAAAGCATAATTTCCCCTCCAAAAAAGACACGTTATTCTCAAGGTGGAACAGAGAAAATTATTGTCGGATCAAGTCGTATGGCTCTCGCGAAACGTCATAATCCGACAATCTTTTCCTTTTAATCATCGCTTCTTTCCCTCCTGTCGATTTCCGACGCACTTCTTTTAATTCAAGTGACTTTAAGAGAACTTTATCCTTATTCTCTCCCCGGAGGTGCTTGATGCATAAAACATAATCTATTGGTTTAACCATATTTTTGTTGCAGACAATTTTCCCAATATTTGATTGATTACAACACCCTTAGTGACTCCTACTAAACGGACTCAACTGATCGACTGCCTTGGATGATATCAACACTGCATTAAATATTGAACATGTCCATAGATGCTGTAGCGTGCCCCTTTCTTGAATTTTTTTCAACTTCAGTGTCTGCATACTTGTGTTTCCATACAAGTGAGGTCTCTCGATGCTCGAAGTGAGACCTAGGAGTCTTTCTATAAAATACTCAAAACAATGCTTTACATTGTTAACCCAATCAACCTTAAGATGTTTTGGCATTGTAGTCACCCACTCTGCACCAGTAAGACGCAAAAACATCCCATGTTATGTTGTCGACCACATATTGCATTCCCCAATGTTATCTTGGACATTTCTATCATTTCAAGTAAGAACGTCAATGGTAGTTTTGGATCATTGCAAAGTATTGTCAACTCGTCCTTTAAATCCATGTGAAGTTTAAGCTCCATCTCCTTAATTTGATCGACTCCTCTTCTACCATAAGATTCAATCAGCTATGTTAGTGTTGAATTGAAACCCTGGGGGTAGCGGTATAGTTGCACACTGATGGTAGAAACCCCCAGTTTCAGGGTAATTGCATGTTCATGTTCCCTCTGAGATCAAAATTGGAAAATTTATGTAAATTGTTATAAAAATGGTTGGATCGCTGTCCGAATCACTGCCAACCTCATGTCATGTGTCCCTTTCATACTATACAACTCGGATGAGAATCCCAACCTTGTGTACTGTATTGCCCTAACCATGATATTGAGTGTCACCATGGTCTTGCACAAACTAAGGTCACCGCAAAGTACCACCTTGTCTCCCTCTTGGAATTCCATTGTCAGGAGTTTCCAATTCATTTTAGTCTCCCTGAAATACTTAAACCATTTCACACCCAATATCACATTAGTATTTTCCAAATCCAAGGGAAGAACATACTCCATCACCTGAATACCTTGTAGTGTTATATCCACCCCTTTATAAACTCCCCTGCTCTTCTCCAAATGTTTCATACCCATCATGAATCCAAAAATTTTATCTGTCAACTATCTCAAGCTCCAAATGCTTTAATACTCGAGTATAGATGATGTTGTGGGTAGCCCACTATCTACGAACACCACTACGTCTTGCTGTCCAATTTGTCCCTGAAGTTTCATAGTGTGGCTCTATGTATACCCCACCATCGAATTCAATGAGACTTCCGCTACATTAAGTGAGGGTGTTTCTCCTGCTCCTACACCATAAACTCCTTTGCTTCTTCATCCTCCTCGTCACACACTTTGAGAACTTGTGAAGTCTGTTTAACGTGTGAAGTCTGATTCTTGCAACACGAAACAATTATATTTGTGAAAGGTTTAGAGTAGCTCCAATGGTAGTCAAAATTGGAGAGTCGCCTCAGATGGTTTGGTCACATTAAGTATCGACCATCTGATGACCCAATTTGGAGTGTAGATGTTTTTAGATTCGACTTATATTAAGAAAGGTAGAGTGATACCGAAGTTAGCCCAAATCATGACCAAACGACAAATTTGATTGCTGACTTCAAAACTCTAGCGAAGAACAACACAAATGCGTAAACAACAAATAATGAAGACGACACTGCAAAACAAGAAAATTAAACAACACAAAACATAACAAAGACTCTCTAGAGTAGAGTGGCAAGCCAGGCAGGAGAGACAGAAGTCGTGCCGGTAGGTGGTTTTTTTGGAGGAGGTCGAGAGCATGTGGTGGCTTCTTAGAAAAGAGTAGGTAGATGGTAGCAGACTGGGCAGCAGTCGAAGTCGGTGTCGGATGCGGGGTTGGACAGCAACAGGAATCGAGGTCTAAGGGGCTGGCGAGCAGCAGGGAGAGGTTGGAAGGTCGGTGCGGTTATTGGAAGGAGACTAGGAGCAGGGACGACAGGAGGAGAGCTGGAAGGTGGATGGAAGAAAAATAACAGTGAGAAGGGGGCTGGAGGGTTTATGTGGCTGCTAAACGATAGTGGAAGCAGGGAAAACTACAGGAAGAGGATCGGAGAGCCTGTTGGGTTGTTGGCCGATTGCTGGAGGCAGGGACAACATCAAGATGAGGGCAGGAGACCCGTGTAATTATTGGATGATGACTGAAAGTGGGGATAGCAGCAGGAAGAGCGGAATAAGTTGAAATAGTCACCACCTTGAACGAGTTATAGCTGAAGCACCTACCCGTTGTCGGTTACAGCCCTCGGAAGGGAGACATGCCGGAGGCGAAAGTTTGAAACCAAAGATAAGCAAAAGATATCCCCTAACCTAAGAAAACATCACATATATATAAGGGGGATTAGTAGATATAATAGGGAAGTAGAATAGGAAAGTGGATAAAATAGGTATGAATCAAAAGGGAAGGGGGTCATTTTGAGCGGGAGCGGCAATTCCCGCTCCAATGGCGTGGGACAATTTCTGCCTTTGTTGACGCGGGAGCGGCGCAGGGGAAGGTCCCACATTAGTCTCCCTGAGTTGGGAGAACTTCGACTTTATCTGTCGAAGATTCTGAATCTTCGTTATACAGTGCTAGATCTACACATTGAACGTGGTTGAAATATTGTAGCCCCTTGGTAAGTTGATCTTGTAAGCATTTCTGTTTAGTTTCTGAAGTATTCTGAAAGGTCCTTCCGCTCTAGCCTTGAGTTTTTCGAATCTCCCACTGAGAACCATTCTTTTATAGCCAAATCCACATAATGATTTCTTCTTGAAGCGTCACCTTCTTTCTGGACTTATTTGTCTGTGTCTGATCTTTGCGGCTCTGCTTAGTAATCTCCTTTTCAACCTCATGGATATTTTGGATCTCGTGAACTTATGATTCAACATCCTTGCTGATATGTTATGTTGGTAAGAGTAGTACCAGCTCAAGTGGCATGAGTGGGTTGTGATTGTACATAATCTCGAACGCAGTGCACCCTATGGTCTAACTCTGGATCTGTTGTATGCAAACTCGGCATGAGCTAAAATTAGATCTCACTCCTTAATGTTCTTCCCCACGAAGCATCTCAGAAGGTTTCCTAGGCTCTATTTATTGCCTTTGTCTGACATTTTGTCTGTGGATGACCTGCTTAACTGAATTGAAGCTTGATGTCTAGCTTTCCTTACAAAATCCGCCCAAAGTTGCTCAAAAATTTGACAACTCTGTCGGAGGTGCCGGTCATGGGAATCCCATGCAATTTCACTATTTCTTTGAAATATAAATCAACGACATGAGACGCGTCCAGTGTCCGATGGTAGAGTATTAAATTTGTCATCTTTGAGAACCGGTCCGCCACAACTATCACAAAGTCCATGTTCCTCTGCGACCTCAGGAGGTCTACCACGAAGGCATGCTAACATCCACCCACGGTATCTCTAGTACTGGTAATGGAGTGTACAACTTAGCATTCTTCTCTCTTGTCTTTGTCATCTTAAAAATCCTGCATTATCTCATGTGTCGCTCTAAATCTCTCGTCAGTTAGGGCTAAAAGAAGTGCTCTCTCACGAGATCTAGAGCCTTGTCCCTACCAAATTGTCCTATTAATCCTTCACCATGGCTCTCCTAAGCAATTGCCTCTCTCAGTGAGCATCGAGAATTGCACAACTTATGCTGGTAGAATTAGTAGCCCTCTGCTCGATGGTACTGCCCGGTCGGCTTCTAACATTACTACCAAATTTCTTTGAAGTCCTCATCTGCCTCTGACATGTCCTTTATTACCTCAAATCCCACAACTGGAGTCTGCAACGACATGATCAATAGGTGAAGATGACTCAGGGCGCCTGCTATGTCGTTCTTGTTGCATGTCTTGTGCTTAAGCACGAATTGGAATGGTGCTAGAAACTCCACCCAGGTGGCATGTCGACCCTTAAATTTGTTATGGATTTTGAAGAATCTCAAGGCTTCCTGGTCCGCAAACAACGTGAACTCGCTTGTCAGTGTTAATGACTTCAGTGCTCCAGCGCTCTTACAATAACTTAAAACTCCTTGTCGTATGTTGAGTACTTTCTTTTATAATTATTCAGTTTTTCACTAAAATAGTTGATGGGGTGGCTCCCCTAACTCAGCACTGCTTCTAATCCTATGTCGGATGCATCACACTCTATCTCGAACAACTAGTTGAAATCTGGCAATGCTTGAACTGGTGCCCAAGTCACCTTCTCCTTTAGTGTGTCGAAGCTAGTCTGAGAGGCAGTTGTCCAAGTGAACTTCTTTCCTTTTAAAAGGCTCATTGAGGGACAGTGTTAGTGCTAAAATTCTCGATGAAACTGCGGTAGAACATTGCTAGCCCTAGAAACTGTCTCAGTTCAGTGAACGACTGTGATGCGGTTTAGCTTATAATGGCCTCGATTTTTGTAGGGTCTATCAAAATTCCTACACTAGACACAATATAACTCAAAATGCATACTTAGCCCGTCATGAATTGATTCTTCTTTGGATGAACATATGGTTTATTTGCTCGTACTTCGAACACTTCCCTAAGAGTTGTAAGTGATGCTCCTCAGAGCTGTTTTATACCAGAATATCGTCAAATTAGGCCACCGTAAATTTTTCGATGCGAGTCCGGAATACCTAATTCATTAACCTCATAAAAGTGTTGTGTGTGTTCGATAAGCCGAAGGATATAACTATCCACTCTTATAGACTATCTCGTGTTTTATAAGCAGTTTTCCACTCATCTCCTGACCTCATCCGTATCTAGTGGTACCCACTGTGTAAGTCAATCTTGGAAAAGTTGTTGACTCTATGTAACTGGTCCAATAAATTGCCCAGGTGAGGTATGAAAAACCGGTACTTGATGGTAATCTTGTTAATGGCCTTGCTGTCGTTGCATATCCACCATGATTCGTCCTTCTTGGGCACCACTAAGGCGAGAACATCACACGGACTAGTTCTCTCTCTGAAGACGAGATCCTGTACTTGTTGTAACTCCTCATACTCTGCAGGTCTCAATCTGTATGCGGGCTGATTCGGTAGCACTGATCCTGATATGAGATATATTTCTTATTGAATGTCCCTCAGTGGTGGTAATCCCTTCGGAAGGCTGTCGGTTATCTCATCATGTAATTCCTGTAGATTTGGCTGTAGTAGGGCTAGCATCTCAGACCCAGCTCCCTCGAGGACTAATGCTAATGCCACTAGGGCATCTCATACTGAGTGCAAGAAACTAGCTCGTGGGACTAATGCATCTTTTGTATCGCCCCCGCCTATTGCATTCTTAACAAGTAATAACACAATGTGTTTTTCATCCTTCGTAAAGGAATAAGTGTTCTTGAAGCTATTGTGCTGAGTCTTGCGATCAAATTGTGAAGGCATACCCAACATAATGTGGCAGGTGTCCATGAGAACCACATCGTTTCATACTTGCTTCTGTAGCTGATCTCCAATCAAGAATTTTAATATACCTTGTTGATCCAGCCGTCACTTGTTTCCTTTATTCTACCAGGCAAGGGAATAGGACTGGGATGGTTCTGTGTGGCCAATCTCAATTTTTTCATCATCAGTGTGTACAACACATTTTTTGGGCCTCTCACTGCCAATGATTAAGCTGCAAACCTTTCCCTTTATAGTGCACTAAGTGAGAAAGATTTGTCTTAACCTGAGACAATAAAACCCTCTGCATGGCTAGCAATTCTCTCTCGTCTCTCAGAAGCTGAAGCTCCTCCTTTGACTCTTCGTCCACCTCCTCGTTGTCGCCCTGATCTGTGAACGTGACTACTCGACTCGTGGGCTAGTTGGGGGTTGTGCCCGTAGCCGTGGCTCCTGAAACACTTTCTGGTTGGTGTTGTATTGGAAGTGTTATATTTCTCTTGTTTCTTCCCACTCTGATCTTACCTGTCATTTCCTTGTACTGCCTTGCTAGCTCCTTTAGAAGGACCATTATCGGTCGTTGTAGTTATAGGTGGCTGCCTAATTGAACATTGTTGCCTGAATGAGGATTGTTGTCTGTCATCTTTCCACTTTTAAAGCAAAGGTTTAAAACATCTCCAAGCGACCAGTAGGGCTATACAGTTGCACCACGTTGTTAATAGCGGGCTTCAGGTCCGCTAGATACCTGGCGATTGTCTGCTTCTCTGGCTCGACCAGTTTACACTTCATCTGCAGTTGATCTGTGAATTCCTATATTGAACGATCTTGCTATTGCAAGTAATGGAGCCTTAGAAACATATTCTAGTGGTAGTGGGGTGGTAGATATTTTCTCTACAGTTCATTTTCCATCTCTTCCACATGGAAATTTTATCACGACCTTCTCTCTTCCTCTGTTTTTACCAGTTCTCCCACCACATGGAGGTGCTCTTTTTCAACTTAATGGAGGCCAATTTTACTTGTGTATCTCTGACACGACTTTATATTCGAAGATTCACTCCGCTGACTAAAATTCGAGGATTTGCTCTGAATCTATGCATCCATAAAACTCTGGCAGATCCATTTTGATGTCGAAGTCCTTGTGCCCCCTAGATGTGGACTCCTCTCTCGACCTCCTCTTGTATTGAATTCTAATACGGCGTAGTCGGTATTCCTCGTCACTGATGTCTCCTTTGTGGAACGGGTTCATATCTTCATCCCTATTACCCCTTAGACTCTCTTGAGCGCTGTTAAGGTAATTTCCCATTTGGTTCCATCATCCATCTATACTAATCTCTGTTGTAGACGACAAATCTCTCTTTGTATTTCATCTCAAGTAGGGTCTGATAGGTATCTTCTCAGGGGCATGGTTGAAAGTTTGAGCCCTGTGGAATAAAAGAAAGAGCGAAAGGATAGGGAGAAAAGAAAAAATGGAAAAATAAAAAATTTGGCGGACTCTTAGGGTCTTTTTGGGGCAGCTGTAGATTATTTCTGATAATCTGTAGATTATCAGGAAAAGCTGGCTTGTTGTTTGGGGGAGCTTATTCAGAACAACTTATTGGCAGCTGTTGTTGGATAAATTACCATTCAACCCATGTTTAATTAAGTTATTTGCAACAGAACTGTATGAGCACAGTATTAGATAAAATAGAAGCTGCAAATCAAAAGACCAGTTCAAAAAGCTAATCAAAATAAAGCAAAACTAAGTCAGGATAGGTAAATAAGTAACCTATCCAGCTCATTATCACACAGGCGGTGTCAATGAGAAGTTCAAATATTTCAGCATTTATGATTTCCATTCATCTTCTTTGCCTAAAGATTCCAATAGAAAAACATACCGCATAACCAAAAGGTGCCATGCATTTATGAGCAATTGTTCTCAACGCCAAGTAAATGCCTTGTATTAATAATGAAATGCATATTCTTAGGTATTTATGGATGCAAAAAATAGATCAAATCGAAAAAACAAAAATTTGCGAGGAACGTAGCAGGGGATTTGGAGGACTTCGAGAGGGACGTGGAAGCATTGCTGAGAGAGCAGCAGCAGCAGCAGAGTGGAACCTTCTTTGATCGAGAACGGCAGCTCGATATCTACCGCATCGGAAGCGCTCCTCCTACTGTTGAAGGGTCGAGGAACGCAATCCGGAGTTGGTTTGGCGGTCAGAACATCGGCAATGGGGTGTCGGAGGAGAAGGCGTGGAACCAGCGGAGCATGTCGAAGATGGCAGCAGAGTTGAGCGGAGAGCTGAAGCGATAGAGTACGAAGGGGTGAACGGTCCAAGCGAGTCGATCTTCGCGAGGGTGAAGATCGGGGAGGGAGAGGGCGAGGGAGGGCACGGGAGGAAATTTTTTTCTGCGGACATAGGACGAGGGCGTAGGAGCGCGTCGAATGCCTGTTAACAAATAGGCACGCGCTTATCGGAGCGGCACCATACTGCCGAGCGAACGGAGTTTCCAAACACAGGGACGGCGTTTTAAAAACGCCGCCGCACCCCAATAAGCTGCCCCAAACGGGCACTTAGGAACCTTAAGATATGACTAGGATTATGCTAGATTCGATATGAAATGATACCAGAGTTAATTCAAACAACGACCAAATGAAAAATTTTATTTCTGACTTCAATACTGCAACGACGACGAAAACAAAGGAGTAAATAGCAAATAACAACGACGACGCTGCAGAACAAGAAAATGAAACAACACAAAACACAAGAATGACTCTCTAGAAAAGGCCGGAGTGGAAAGACGGAAGCTGCAGTCGTGCCAGAAAGTGGTCAACAACTCGGGGCTACGACACCAGATGATGGAGAAGTGAATGTGATTTGCTGGGAGGAGGCCGACAACAAGTGGCGGCGAGAGTAGGGGAGTTGGTAGTGGACTGGACAGCAGCCGGAGTCGATGTTAGGAGTTGGACAACAACAGGAACCGAGGTCCAAGGGGTTTGCCAGCAAGGAGAGGGTTGGAAGGTCGGTGCCCCTACTGGAAGGGGCGGCTGGGTGCAGGGACAGCTGCTGGAAGGTGGCTGGGTGCAGGGACAACTGCTAGAGGAGAGTTGGAAGGCCTGTGCTGCAACTGAAAGGTGGCTGGAAGCAAGGACAATAGTAGGAAGTAGGCCGGAGGGCTTGTCTGCTGTTGGATGATGGTTGGAAGCAGGGACATCAATACAAATAGAGTCGGAGGGCCTGTTCAACTGTTGGCTGACGGCTGGAGGCAGGGACAGCAGCAGCAGGAAGAGGGTCGGAGGCTTGTACGACTGGTGGATGATGACTAGAAGTGGGGACATCAGCATGAAGAGGGGAATAAGCAGAGATAGTCATAATCTCAGACGAGTTATAGTCGAAGCACATTCTCGTCGTCAGACATTGCCCTCAAAAGGGAAACACACCGAAGGCGGAAGTTTGAAACCAGAGATAAGCAAAAGACCTCCCTTAACCAAGAAAGCATCACATATATAATGGGGATTAGTAGATATAATAGGCAAGAAGTAGAATGGGCAAGAAATAGAAAAGGAAAGATGATAGAATAGGTAGGAATCAAAAGGGAAGGGGGATTGTTTGAGTGGGAGCGCGAGGAAAGGGGGTTGTTTGAGCGGGAATGATAAATCCATCTCTAATGTCGTGGAAGAAATCTTGTTCCAATAGTGCGAGAGAAGTTCCGCTTCAGTCGACACGAGAGGGGCACGAGAGAAGCTCTGTGTCATAAGAGGTTGACCTAAAAAGACTTGGTCATGTTGTATAAAAAATGATCTTAATTTATTATAATTACATGAAATATTACACTCATTAGTATACAATGGAGAAAAATGATTATGTAGCGAACTCAACTTTTTGTGATAAAGGCTTTTTCTTATTGTTATTGTTGTCTGATGCTCGATGAATTTATTAAGTAAATACAAGCAACGGACCTATTTTTTGAGTTTGAAGATGTTTCTGATGAGAAGAGTCAAGGTGACAGTCATCAGACTTAGGAAGAATACATCATTGTGGCAGGAGAATTTGAAGCGTCTTTGAAAGTAGAAGGGGAGGAACAAGATGACCACATGACCCTAAATGTCTTCCCCCACATTACTAGCAAGATATGTTCTTAGAACTCCACAACCTGTAGGATAGAGATTCTTTTGCTGAGTACATGACTAATATGATCTAACGTATGCTGAAATGTGAGTTGTTGGAGCTGGAGCACACAATGGCAAGATACCTTAGAGGACTGTAGCCATCTATCAACAAAGTGTAGATGCGGTTTTATTTGTCTTTGTTCAATGTACACACCCAAATTTTAAAGATGGAGAAGCAACATCATCATTAAGGGACCATCGCACCTTACAAACAGGGGTCAACCTCAAGATGGGGCAGCAAAAGCGCACCTATTAGAGCACCCAAGTCAGCCACTGACGAAATGAAATTAATCTTGGGTGAAGAAAAGGTGTGTGCCACCAGCACTCTCAAATCTTTCTCAACTAGGGGGTGCTTTCATTTACCACAATTTTATAACCATCGCACCTTGCTTCCTTAATATGATTGAATTTTTTGCTCAACTGGGAGTAGTGGAAGAGAAGTGTGAAGACGTAGTAGAGTAGGTGATTGGAGAAAGGTATTGATTACATGTAAATGATGATAAGATGCTTATGATTCGACGGGTATTTTAGATTGTGCCCAAGAGAAGTCACCAGTGGCTTAGCCATAACGTTTTATATTGTCATGGTACTATGAAAAGGATTGTGTGCAGTCTCATTATCGTCAGAGATATTTGTGAAAATGTGGTATCTGCACAAATGTTAAATGAATTGAACCTCACTACCCAGATATTCACAATGGACGTTTGCACTTTTAGGTAGTTTTGACCTTATATCTAAATAAACTTATGCCCAACGTCAGGGGTTACCTTAAAACTAATATATCTCGAGGAAGGTTACTCTTGTTTGCTCTTAACGTATACGGTAGGAGACTCATATGGATGGGAATGTGTTTATCATGGGTGAAACTTTTTTACAAATTAGCACATAATTATTAATTTCACATTCAATAAAATTGCATATAATCTATTTAGCCTTTATATGACTTGTGTGTCGGAAGATTTTCGAGGGTAGAGTGATAATTTTAGTATCTTGGCGTTGTATGAAAATTCAATATACACACAAATAATAGAAAAGTAGCATGAGTGATATCAGTGTTAACCTGGACCGCAATTGAAATATAAATATTATTATTGAAATTCAAATAGTTTATTAGAGGAAATGTTTTGGCGTATTTATTCACTTTTCTAGATTTATGATGAAAATATGCTTTCCTGTGAGGCATTTATGCTATATGAATTTTATGTTTACGCTTATGATTTTTGTTTTAGATGGGAGACGTATCAAGTGGAGGAGGAGGAAGTTCTTGGTCGAGGCAAACGCTTGAAGAGAGTAATATCGTACAAGGAAACATTTGCTTCCACACCAAATGAAGCTTTGAGTGAGGTACAACATTTTAAGCTGAACTGACTTCATGAAAATGCTGTCTACTTATTATATTAGATTAAAATTTACATGGTGTTTAATCCTTTTATTCTGAAGGAGCGTTTGTTGTGTTTCCTGTGTGATGTGCCCAAATCGTTTCTTCATGCAAATGTTATGGGACTTACAAATTTAGCACTCCCTTATATGTGCAGCCTTAGATTCTCCAATCCTATGTCAGTCGTTACTCACACTTCCTCGCAAGAACTCAAGGAGAATATAACTCATAAAACTCTTATTATTTCCCAGGCTTGTGTTGATTGTGATTATTTTGGTGTTGATACTAATTAATGATCTTAATATAGGTCCAGGACATGTACCCCCTACCAACTAATATAAAAAATACCTGAGATGTCTACATGACTCTAGGAGTTTTTATAGGAGCTAGAGCTATCTATGTGGCTCTAGAAGCTTTTATAGAAATTAGAAATATTGACATGACTCCAAAATCCTTTAAACAGTGAATGAGCATTCTTTGAAGTTTTGGAGACTAAGTAAATTACTGCAATTCTCACAAACATGCCGTAAGTTTGCATTATGTGACATTTAACTTTTCCTTTCCTAGTGATGCCTCGACTGCATCCTTGATATAAATATGGGCTCCGAAAGGTTGCAGACTCAGCTTTGTTATGAGAGTGTGGCTTTGGGCCAAATTTTTTAAGGCATGATGAAGTTTAGATAAGGTACTATCTAAAGGTTTTGTCCTCATTTTATGAGAACTTTATGATCTGGTTCAAAATTTTCTGGCTTCCATAATTAATTATCTCTTCTAATTTTTGAGAATGAACTTTTGATTTCACTTAGTTGGTTGCGTTACATAAATATGTTATGGTAGTATCTACTTGACTTTAAGATTAGAGGGAATTTCTCTTTTGCACCACAATCAACCCCTTTAGGTCAATTGGAGGTATAATTGAGGTGGATGTTCCTCAGTGTGTGGAGAGTTAAATAATTAATGAATAATTGTGTATTTTAAATAAAATAATATTATTTTGTTTTATATTTTCATTAATTATTGTGATTGCTTTAGGAATTTCTCATAGGAGAAGAAACGAGAAAAATTCAAAGAAGGCCAGGGTAGCATCGTGGAGTTGTATGCAACAACGTCGTGGCATCGTTCAGAGCAAAAATAGCCGAAGGAACATAGTGCACAATGCTTGAATGTTGATCAATTGGTGTCGCAATGCTATAAATAGTGTCTCGGTCCTATCTAATTGATGCCATGATCCTTGAGTTGTGAAGAAATTATTTACAAACCTGAGATAGTACCACTACGCTAGTTTATGGCAGTGTAGTGCCAAAAAAAATAAAAAGAAATCCAAACATAAAGTTTAGTGCCATGATGCCAAATTTTGGAGGGTGCTTGATGGATAAAAAATCATCCCAAAAGATTGGGAGATCAGTGCCTCAATGCTGAAGCTTTAGCATTGTAGCGCTACAGGAGCAGAGCAACTGCACAATAACTCGTAAAATTGAGAGAGTAAGGAATTACTTGAGAGTAACTAAGTAGAAAGAAGAGAAGTAGAACAAATTAAAGTCGTGTGACATAAACATGGTGGGTTGGTGCGTGCATGGCAAAGTCAATGACAATTTAGTTTTGCTCCTATTAGAGAAAGTTCTAATAAATGTGGAGGTGGGTTCAGTTGGCAATGAATATGATCTATGTATAAAGGTTGTGCCAATAACCTTTAAAGGAAAAGATCGAAATATTATACACATCTTTAACTAAACCCTTAAAATCATCTTTGGTATAGCACTTACAATAAAGTCAAAGAAATTGTGGATGGATAGGTGCGTGCAGAGCAAAATCAATGACGATTTAGATTGACCTTCTAGAGTTTAAAACGGATGGTGGGGGAAATGCTGATGAAATCGATGAAAATCACATGATTTCGTCGTCCCTAGTTGGCGTGATCTATTATCTAGTTATTCAAAGGAGATAGTCGACCCAACCTAACTGAATTATTATTGTGAACAATCATGAGCTGCATCGTCTAAAGGACCCTTTTAGATCTGGGGTGAATGTTTATTTAATGGGATAAATTTAAGTCGATATTAGTTAACAGAAGGTTTTATGTCGATGAATTGTACCTTTATGATTCATAACTCAATGAGTAAGAGTCATTGGGGAGCATACCGGTTGCAGCCATGACCATAATATAATGTATTATTTGGTGTTAAATCATCTGATCAGAGGGTTGTAATTGTAACCATTACTTTTTGTGAAGCAATTGGGTCAAACCACGCGGACATATGACTCGAGTCATGTTCTTACTAGCATGAGATTGTTTTGAGTATGAATATAATGATACGGTCGATGTAACATTCATTCATTGTAAGCTGAAGTCAATCAAAAATTTGCCACCCCTGACAAACTATTGCGGAGGGTAGATGATATTTATTTTAAGTTTTTAAATGATCAATTTTAACTAAAATGTTTTGATTTGCTTGCTTTAAAATTTTGATTTGGAAATCTTAATTTAAAATTAACTCTTTATGATTGATATTTTCGGTTAACACGGCTATCGTCGATGATTTGTACATTTAAAAAACATGTTTGTAATTTATTTGAAATTTGCGAACTTAAGATATTTAAAATATCAATCTTGTCAAGTCCTGTCTTAATGAGTAGGATAGGATTACATGATTTGGACTTTCAAATTTTATGTTTATTATTTGGACATTAATGAAAATACTAGACTTTCTTAACTCAAGTCCTTAAGATGACAAGGATCAGATTAATTTAATGAGCCTTACAACAATGCTCTATAACAATGTGACTTGATTGAAAGCATGCATGGTTTGTTTATCTTGGATTTGATTGTTTTTAGAACATGAGGGGTCTTAACTTTAAATAATCATTGATTTTCTTGAAAGAATTTTGCATGCTTATGAAAGCAAAAACTATTTGAGTGCAAGTTTAATTTGGACCCAAGCTGCATTCTCAGATCACTTAAGTTTAAACACTTGGTTAATTTGGTAGAGCGCATGATGGTTTATGATTGTGAAGTTGCGCATATATTTTTTTATCATACCAAATTATACATTTTACATGAATATTGTCACACGTGAGATAAGTTGTAGATCTTTCAAGATAACGCATTGAAGTTTTGAAAAGACATATCAAAAGTTTATTTTATGATTGTGAAGTTTTGAAATTTTATTTTTTGAAGTGACTCAAATTATAATTTGAATGATTATTTTAACTTATAATTCCTAGTTTATATTTATCTTTATTTTCATACCCTTTGAAAGTCCAAATAATTCAAATTTTAATATCATGTGCAATAGGTAAAATTTAAAAATTATTTACAAGTCTAAGTCATCCAAAATTTTGGTAGACTTTTGGCATCGTTCCTGCTTGGGGGGCTCATCCGGATTACTGCCCTCCCCAACTATCTATAAGATGCGTTGGTCAGTGTCATAAGACACTGCGGCCGTAGGCGGGTTCTTTTAATCTCAACGGTCTATGAGACTCGTATGGGCCTAAGATTAACCTACATGAAAATAATGCGAGCAAAATTTTCCTGCATTTATATCTTTGAGAGTGATGTTATGATGACTGCAATGACGAAAACTATGAAACTTTTTTTTGCTCCACATCCGCTGATTTTGGGTCATAATATTCTTGTTATGCAGCTTCATTCTTAGCTCTATGCATCATTTAACTTTTTCAAGTTATCAGGATTGCAATGCTGAGTCAAGGCTTTTTGGAAGGTTTTAATAGCATGTTCATAATCCTTGGAACACTCTGCCAATAGTGCAGATCCTTTCCCAGCCCATCCCTTTGTAATCATCTTGAAGTCGGAATGAAATTCACAGCTTTGTCGAAGTTAGCTATACAATCTTCATATTTCCACATTTCCAAATAAGCAACAACCCTATTAGTGAGGATCCCACATCTTCACATTAGGCAGAACCCCAAACGTATGCATTATCTTCCGATCCTGAAAATACAAATTGAGGTTATTAAGGTTCCTCTGATTTTTGAAACTCCTGGAGCTTCTTGACAAAAATCTGGCTACTGTAGATATGCCCTTGTAGATGGATCAGCCATCAACTTAACCCAAACCTCAGAGCCCTGAAATATATTCCTGAATGGAGCAGTTGCTGGTTTCCGGGACTAATATAAGGGACACCAAGTCGATTGTGTCCTTTTGACCAATCAGGCTTGTTCTCAAGGTTTTTATAGCATCGGAAAGTGCATCAGCATAGCGGTTCAGCGAGGCATATGCAACAGTGATTGGAACAGAAGGCATGGTTGGCGGGAGCAAGATCAATTGCTTTTGAGCAGTAGCAAATTGCTTCTTCGAAACGATTTGCAGAAAAGGCTGCATTACCATTAGCCTTCGCCTTGTTTGCATGGGAGAGGGGAAAGCGAAAGAAGATAAACAGCGAGAGAATTGGTTCGGACGAGAGTGGTGAAGGTGTGGTTGTCCCGCACGAAACAGATGGTGGCGAGGGCGTCTAGATTTCGCCAGCCCTTTGAACAGGAAGAGGTGGGGAAGATAGGCGGCTGGATCAAGCGTGAAAAAGCGTGCTATTGTGAAGAGAGCGTCCTATGCTTCACAGAAACATAGGGAGAAGGGAGCGTCTTCTGCTTCATGTGAACACGAGGAGAAGGAGGAGAAGGATGCGAGGTTGTGATGCGTTTGAGCAGAGAGAACTGGAGAGGAATGCAAAATAGATGCTTTGATCTGGAGGAAAGAGGCTGGTGTGTTAATTTCTTTTGTGAGGGATGAAAACGAAGAGAGAATAGGAATTTACGGGAATTGTAGCGGGAAGAGTTGTTGGAACTGAAGTGGGATTGGATAGGTTTTTTAATATAGTTTATACTTTTCTTTTCATTTTTTTAATTCAATTTTAATGGTCAACATGATCATACTAAAATCAAATATCTTGTAACTAAAAAGAATGCAAAATTAAGGCTTATTATATGAACTATTTTCTTACAAAAATTTATTTGAAGATTAGATATAAGAAGGATCCGAAGATCAAGTGTCAAATCATTTATTCATGATAGAAAATGAAAAAACTGAAAAATAAAAATAATGAATTCTTTCCTGGGGAACATTTTTTATTGTGAGTGATCAAAATGTGTCATGGTATGATTTTGTTAGTTACCTTCTTAGTGATTTGTTAAACACCTGATTTGTCTTATCACCAAAAAAAAAATATGATACCATTTTTTTTTTTTTTTTGGTGTGGGGGGGTGTGGGGGGGGGATACATCTAATATGAATTATTTTGGCTTCTATCAACTTAAGTGTAACATTTTGAAATTCATGAAAGAACCTCAAAGATGTGCAAGCATATAAAAAAATGTGCACATTTATCAAATATTAAACACATACATGTGCTCCGTCCAATATGTTGAATACTCACACCTATAGTTAAAAAACTGCATAGGTTAAAGATAAATTTAAAGTATAATTTAATTTACCTTGAAAAACATGCTAGTATTTTGAACTTTGTAAACTATATTTTTTTTTCTCAAAATTAAACTTAATGTCAAAATATTTGATAGAACATGCTCAATAATTTCTTTATTGATGTACAGCTATTTAAAGAGTTTTCCCCAAGAGAACAAACATGGCAACTAATCTCCCAAATTAAAGAGAAATATACTATGTAACTAATTACCCTAAAATAGGAAAAAATAAATAGAGATTCCTAAGATTATTAATACAATTAATAAACTTCTAAATCTGAGAATAACAAATATGGTACATAATTATTTGTGAGATCTTTCAACACTCCCCCTCAAGCTGGCATGAAGATGTCACTCATGGCAAGCTTGCTTACTAAATTCTCGTGTTGCACTTTGGGAAGACCTTTTGTTAGTATATTTGATGTTTGGCTAGCAGTGAGTATGTAGGACATACATATCACACCACTGTTTATTTTCTCATTGATGAAATGTTTGTCAACTTCTACATGTTTTGTTCTATCATGTAGAACGGGATTATGAGCAATAGAGATTGCAGTCTGGTTGTCACAGTAAACTTTAATCGGTATCGGTATAGGAATCTTCAACTCTTCTAGGAGTCTTTTTATCCATAACACTTCACAGAATACATATGTCATCGAGCGGAATCTGCTTCAGCACTACTCCTCGCCACCACGATTTGTTTTTACTTTCCAAGTAACCGGATTTCCACTCTACAAGGTACGATAACCCGAGGTGGATCGTCTATCATTTACATCTCCCGCCCGATCTGCATCCGTGTAGGCCTCTATTAGAAGATGTTCTCCTTTTTGAACAAAAGTCCTTTTCCAGGAGTTCTTTTGAGGTATCTCGAGATTCCGAATACTGCTTGAAAGTGAGTAGGTCCGAGTAAATGTACGAATTGACTCACAACACTTACTGCAAAAGCTATGTCAGGTCGAGTGTGAGCCAAATAGATTAGTCGTCCTACCAATCTTTGATAGCGTGCTTTGTTCATTACCTCACTAACTGCTGCTATTTTCAACTTTACATTAGGTTCAATTGGTATATCTGCTGCCTTGCAACCTGTCATCCCTGTTTCTTTGAGTAGAACAAGTACATACTTGCGTTGATTTAAAGTATAATTTAATTTACCTTGAAAAACATGCTGATATTTTGAACTTTGTAAACTATATTTTTTTCTCAAAATTGAACTTAATGTCAAAATATTTGATAGAGCATGCTCAATAATTTCTTTATTGATGTACAGTTATTTAAAGAGCTTTCCCCAAGGGAACAAACATGGCAGCTAATCTCCCCAATTAAGGAGAAATATACTATGTAACTAATTACCCTAAAATAGGAAAAAATAAATAGAGATTCCTAAGATTATTAATACAATTAATAAACTTCTAAATCTAGAGAATAACAAATATGGTACATAATTATTTGTGAGATCTTTCAACACTCCCCCTCAAGCTGGCATGAAGATATCACTCATGGCAAGCTTGTTTACTAAATTCTCGTGTTGCACTTTGGGAAGACCTTTTGTTACTATATCTGATGTTTGGCTAGCAGTGAGTATGTAGGACATACATATCACACCACTCGTTTATCTTCTCATTGATGAAATGTTTGTCAACTCTACATGTTTTGTTCTATCATGTAGAACGGGATTATGAGCGATAGAGATTGCGATGCAGTTGTCACGATGAACTTTAATAGGTGTCGGTATAGGAATCTTCAACTCTTCTAGGAGTCTTTTTATCCATAACACTTCACAGAATACATGTGCCACCGAGCGGAATTCTGCTTCAGCACTACTCCTTGCCACCACACTTTGTTTTTTACTTTTCCAAGTAACCAGATTTCCACCTACAAAGGTACAATAACCTGAGGTGGATCGTCTATCATTTACATCTCCTGCCCAATCTGCATCTGTGTAGGCCTCTATTAGAAGATGTTCTGCCTTTTTGAACAAAAGTCTTTTTCCAGGAGTTCTTTTGAGGTATCTCAAGATTCTGAATACTGCTTCAAAGTGAGTAGGTCCAGGTGAATGCATGAATTGGCTCACAACACTTACTGCAAAAGCTATGGCAGGTCGATTGTGAGCCAAATAGATTAGTCGTCCTACCAATCTTTGATAGCATGCTTTGTTCATTACCTCACTAACTGCTGCTATTTTCAACTTTACATTAGGTTCAATTGGTGTATCTGCTGTCTTGCAACCTGTCATTCATGTTTCTTTGAGTAGATCAAGTACATACTTGCGTTGATTGACAAAAATTCCCTCCTTGGATCTTGCAAACTCCATTCCAAGGAAATATTTCAGCTTTCCCAAGTCTTTAATATCAAATTCGCCTTCAAGTTTCCTCTTCGAGTTGCTTAATCTCGAGAGAATCATCCATTGTCATGATTATGTCATCTACATATACAATCACAATGACTACTTTACCTTTGATGGAATGTTTGAAGAAGAGTGTGATCGCTCAGGCTTTGAGAGAATCCGTGTTTCTTGATAACAACACCAAAACGCTCAAACCAAGCTCTAGGAGACTGCTTTAATCCATACAGAGATTTCTTCAGTTTGCACACTTTTCCTTTTCCAAATTTTCCTACAAATCCGGGTGGCAAGTCCATATATACCTCTTTTGGCAATTCTCCATTTAAAAATGCATTCTTTACGTCCAATTGATGAAGTGGCCAGTTGAAATTAACTGCAAGAGAAAGAAGTACTCTAATAGAGTTAATTTTAGCAACAGGGGCAAAAGTCTCTTGGTAATCAATACCGTGAATTTGAGTAAATCCTTTTGCTACTAGTCTCACTTTGTATCTCTCCACACTTCCATCAGCTTTAAACTTCACGGTGAACACCCATTTACATCCCACGGTCTTTTTGTCTTTGGGTAGATCCATGACTATCCATGTGTTATTTCTTTTAAGAGCATTCATTTCTTCCATCACAGCTGCTTTCCAGCTCGGTTCACCTAATACTTCTTCAATGGTTCTTGGAACAAACATATTAGAAATCCTGGACACAAATGTTCTATGATTGTTTGATAATTTTTTATATGGCAAGTATTGTGTGATAGGATGTTTCATGCTTGTACGAATTCCTTTTTTGAAAGCAATTGGAAGATCAAGATCAAAAGGAGTGGAAGTTGAAGGAAGGTTACTCTGAGTTGTAGGGCCATTATTCGGTGAAGCTGATTGACCATCTGCTGAGGGAATAAATGGGGCTGCAGTAACTTTATGGAAATTCTTCCTAGTATATACCTGCAGCTCATGTTGAGGATTATGATCCGTTGGAAGTACTTCTCCCCCTGTTTTTGATAAAGTAATATCTGGCAAAATAGGATTAGTAATGCTGATCCTAGTTTCCATATCAGAATTAGTTACAGAAATGGGTAAAGTTTCCCAAAAATTATTTTCTTCAACTATGTTCTCCCTCTGAAGAAAATTATTTTGAAAGAAGGCATGATCCTCAACAAACTTGACATCCATGCTTTCAAAAAATCTTTTTGTGACAGGATTAAAACATTTGTACCCACGTCTATTGGAAGCATAACCAATAAAAACACATTTTTCAGCTTTGGGATCCAGTTTTGAGCGAAACACATTTGGGACATGCACATAGCGCACACATCTAAAAACTTCTAAAGGGAGATCAGTTATTAACTTAGATGTAGAAAAATAAATTTTTAAGGCTTCCAAAGGTGTTTTAAATTTCAAAACTCGAGATGGCATTCTGTTTATTAAATAACAGGGGGTAAGGAGTGTATTACCCCAAAGATATTTGGGAACATTCATGGAAAACATAAGTGCCCGGGTAACTTCAAGTAGGTGCCTATTTTTCCTTTCAGAATACCATTTTGTTGTGGTGTATCACGACAAGTGGATTGATGCAGAATACCTTTTTCTAGAATAAATGTTTTCAAATATTTGTTGAAGTATTCAGTTCCATTATTCGTTCTTAGAATGCCAATTTTTGTTTGAAACTGATTTTCAATCATGCGGAAAAAATCTTTAAATCGTTGTTTAACTTTAGATTTCTTTTCCAATAAATATACCCAGCAAACTCGTGTGTGATCATCAATAAATGTTACAAACCATTTTTTTTCCAGAAAGTGTTAATTTTAGATTGGCCCCAAACATCACTATGCAATAAATGAAAAGGTTTTGAAGCATAATATGATTTTATTGGAAACGAAACACGTTGATTTTTAGCTGAATTACAAGCTTCACAATGAAGTTTTGAACAATCAATACTTTGAAATAGTTTAGGAAATAAATATTTGAGATATGGAAAGCTAGGATGTCCTAATCTTTTATGCCATAACATAACTTTATCATAGTCAAAGCTTGAACTTGTACTACCTAATCCATGAGTTGTTTTATTCGCAGAATCAGTTCCATCATAGTAGTACAGCCCATTTATTTCTCTAGCAGTTCCAATCATCTTCCCCGAGTTCCGGTCCTGAAAAACACAATTGGAAGAAAAAAACAGAATTGAATAATCAAAATCTTTAGATAATTTACTAACGGAAAGAAGATTACATGTAAGTTTTGGAACATGTATGACAGATTTCAAAGAAATTTTTTCTGAAATTTTAATATTTCATTTTCCTGCAATAGGTGAAAAATTGTCATCAGCTATTCTGATTTTTTCGGAACCGAAATATGGATAATATGAATCAAATAATTGAGAACAGCTTGTCATATGATCAAAGGCTCCTGAATCAATGATCCAATGAGTGGTACTTCCTAGAACAGAAAAAGCCAGAGGATTACTACCTGTTTGTGTTATAGAACCGATAGGAGCATTAGATGATGAGCAAGATTTCAGCAGTTTAAGAAGATGACTTAATTGCTCTTTACTAAGTGGAGATGACTCGGCCTCATTTGCTGTCGGTGTGCTATGTTCACCATATTTCTTCCCTTTATCATTGGGTGGTTTCCCATGCAACTTCCAGCATTTTTCGCGAGTATGGCGTGGCTTTCCACAGAAGTCACATTTCAGGTTGTTTCTGTTTTCTACACGCCGATCGTGAGAAGTTTTCATCGCTACTGAGCTTCGAGAATTGCCGATCGTCGATCCTTCCACGGACACGGTTGAACCTGCAGTTTTCTTCCCTAGCATCACATGTCTCCGACTCTCTTCTCTTCTTACCTCCGCAAAAACTTCACCAATTGGAGGCAGTGGATTTCTTCCAATTATTCGACCACGGACCTCATCATATTCAACATTTAAACCTGCAAGAAATTTGAAGATTCGGCCAGTATCCACTATCTTCTTATACTGGTTGTAGTCATCGTTTGATTTCCACTCATGATCATTGAATAAGTCCAGGTCCTGCCAAATCCGCTTAAGAGAATTAAAGTACTTTGTTACAGAATCCTCACCTTTGTAAATTTCCCCAAGTCGTAGGGTCAACTCGTACACTTGGGATTGATTTCCGAGATCAAAGTACATTTCTGAAACACTGTCCCATAATTCCTTGGTTGTCGGGTAGCACAAATAATTTGCACTTATCTCTTCCGTCATGGAATTGACCAACAATGTCATTACCATTGAGTTTTCCGCATCCCAAATGTCATAAGTTTTGTCATTCACGTCAGGCTGCTTAGTATCACCTGTGATGTAGCCAATCTTTCCTCTTCCTCGGAGATACATGCGAACAGATTGGGACCATCGAAGAAAATTATCACCGTTCAGTCGAATTGCAGTGACTTGAATGGAATGATTTTCAGATGTATTTCTCTGAGGTTCGGATTGAGATGACTGGAGAGGCTGGCTTGACCTAGACGTGACTTTAGACATTTTTGAGATGAAGGCCCGTGAAAGCGGTCGTACACGTGCTGTCTATGAGTTTGCAATAGAGAACCGAGAAGATCGAGCAAGCAAGGTCGAACGAGCCACACGAGCAGGCAAAGCAGGCGAGCAGGCGAGCAGACAAAGTCGAATGAATGACCGAAGGGGCAGGCGAGCAGGCGAGCAGGTGCGGCAATCCAGACGACCGAACAGCTAGGTCGAGTGAGCAGGTGAAGCAGGCGAAAGTTTGGCCGAACCAAACAGGCCAGCGGCCGCGTCTCTGTTCACGCGGCGGACGAAGACGTCACGGTTTCGTGCGATCCCGTGCAATCTCGGACAAAGCAGGCGAAGATTTGGCCGAACCAAACTGGCCAGCGGCGGCGTCTCTGTTCACGCGGCGGAGGAAGACGTCACGGGTTCATGCGATCCCGTGCGCAAAGTTCGCTCGACAACAAAGGAATGCCGCAGGAGAAGGAGGTTTCGGCGTAGTCAGACGAGCCCGGTCGAGACTCTTGTTTGCCGTCGAAAAGGTGGAGATTGGACAATTGATTCCAACTTTGAGGACGATAAAGATTCAGACCTGAAAAGTTTGACCTATCCCTGATACCATGTCAAAATATTTGATAGAACATGCTCAATAATTTCTTTATTGATGTACAGCTATTTAAAGAGCTTTCCCCAATGGAACAAATATGGCAGCTAGTCTCCCCAATTAAGGAGAAATATATTATGTAACTAATTACCCTAAAATAGGAAAAAATAATTAGAGATTCCTAAGATTATTAATACAATTAATAAACTTCTAAATCTAGAGAATAACAAATATGGTACATAATTATTTGTGAGATCTTTCAACACTTAAACTATCAAGTTATACATTCTCTTGAACAAGGCTTCTTGTCTATAGGTCAAGGTTGCAAGTTTTATTTTATGTACGATCATTTTTTCTACAAGGATTTGAGTTGATGAAATCATTTTTTTTACAAGAATTTCACTTGATGGGATCATGTCCCACTTGGTCGGTCCGATTCTTCTTGAAAGTACTGGAGTTGATGAGACCGGTGGTTTGATAGGATTTTAGTAACAAATCTTGATCTAATTCGTGTGAATAATTAAAATAGTTTTGACCTTAATAATCGCCATGTTTTATGCTTTGTATAACCGAAGGGGTTCACTTTTAAAATTAAAGTTCAATTTTGTAAATTTAAATGGTATAAACAGTTTTTACCCTTATAATGGGCACATTAAATGCACATCACAATCAGAGGGGATGACTTCTAAAATCAATTTTTTAAAATTACAAATCTATATGATATAAACAGTTTTTAATCCTAATGATGGCTTTGTTGTCATAAAAGCTCGATGGAGGGGATTCTTCATTTACAATGCTTCCAAATTTCAAAATTCTAAAATTTTCATGAAATATTATAAAATTAGACGCTGAAGTAAAATTTTTTCTTCAAAAGCTTAAAGAAAAATTTATCCTCCCTTTGTAATAGTTTCGTCAATGATTATAAATTTAAGATTAACCTAAGCTCACAGGATTTAATATCATATCATGTGCATCTTTATAGTCATTCTCAAAATATCTCATATTTGCAAGGAAGTGACTAATGTCTTTTATGCAGGATTTTGCTATAAGATAGTACAATAAAAAGTAACGATTATGACTAGAACCTTTTGAGTGGATAGTTTACTGCAAAATAATACTAATATATTATAGTTATAGCTGGAGCCCGTATATTCTCTGATGTCCTTTATGCATTCTGATAATGTATTTAGCCAATTATTCTTAGTCGTCTGCTCTATGAAATTATTCATTATTGTAGAGTGGAAATGAAGAAGAGCCAAGGCAAGAATATACACCTGCTGGCCAAGCTCTGAAAGAAAAATTGTGAGAATAATGCTCTTTGCTTCAGTCAATTAGTCAGTCTTTATAAGTGGCTAAATATTTTCTTACGACAGTGCGAAGCTCCGCGCCAGACAGAAAGAACGGATTGCTCAAAGGCAGATCGCTGGGATTCATTCTTCTATTGAGAGATCTGAATCTTCTATGCAGTTTATTAATCCCTGTGTCAAAAGAATGCTAAATGGAGATATCAACAACAAAAATGAGGAAGATGCACATGAGCTAAATCTCTCGGTCAAACCTGAGGAGCCCAATTGTTCTCAGCTATTTGATTCTATGGTTAAAAATGGAGGGATCGCAAAGAATGGGCGCAAGAGAGTTCATAGCAGTTATCTTGATCTTCCAGTTACTAATCCTGAAAATCTCTCTGAAGTAATTTCACCAAGCAACGACTTGGAGAAAACAGGTTTGGAAACTTCCGTACCTTCTAGTTCTCTTTTACCTGTTCTGGGTCTCTGCGCCCCTAATGCTAGTCAGAGACATTCAGCATGTCGAACATTTAGAACTCCGGTTAGTAAAAAGGTTTCCCACCGTGAGAAAAGGCCTGCCATTGGCTTGCCAGAGTTTCTATCAGCACCATCAGTTGTCCGTGCAAGGCCTTTCACTGACACTAGCAATGGCGAAGCTCCTGCTGATCCATCAAAATTGCCAGACACAATTACAGAGGCGATGAATTCGCGTTTAAAGAATATCATTCCAGACAAATACTTTCCCTTTGTTCCTGTATGCATTTTCATTTCCTTCAAATTTTTGTACCAAATTAATCCATTCCTTCCATTTGTTTTGACCATTTTTGTTGCGATTCACCATTTAACAAAATCTTAAATTTAAGTGTGATAAGATGGTGCTTCATTTGCAGCCTCCACCGCCAACTTTAGGAAGAGGATTTTCGAATTTGGGTGAAAGTTTCGATACATCTTTCTCATTTCATCAAAATCTTGGTCTACCAAAATTAAATTTTGATGATAAGTTTCCAGTTAAGTTTGCCTTTCCACATAGTACTTCATGGAAACAACAAACAGACTTCTTACCAACCCTTTCGTTGAGCACAAAAATGGAACTTCCTAACAGTTGTAGTTCAGACTTATCAAATTTACCACCAGTGCCAAAGTTCGGACATGACTTGGATAACAAACTGAAACAAAAACAGCAGCTGCCAGATTTTTCTCCAGCGCTGAGTCTTGGAACTTTGCATAATTCACCCAAATTACCTGAAAATCATAAGAAAGTTCTTGACAACATAATCATGAGAACTCATACAGCTGCGCACAAATTTTGGAAGAAGAGACTAAAGGTTGATTCTTGGTCAGAAGATGAACTTGATGCCTTATGGATCGCAGTTCGTAGGCATGGCAGAGATAACTGGGATGCTATGCTCAGAGATCCCAAATTTAAGGTTTTAAAGAATAAATCAATTGAAGAATTGTCATCTAGGTGGAGTATGGAGCAACGCAAGATAATTGATTTGCCTGCACCTTTTCCCCAAAACTCCAATCTTTCTTCTTGTCTTTCTGATGCTACGATGGCACAGACACTGCATGATGGCAAATTTTCTGCTACTGAGCAAGAACCACCTGGATCTCACTCTCACCTTACAGATATTAAATTGGCTTGTGGGGATTTATTGCCAAAGTTCCATTGCCTCGAACAATCTAGTCAACCGGGGCTGGTTAAGGGAGGCCTCCCTCCACTTCCGTTTGAGCTAGCCGACAGGTTTGGATCCTCTTATTTCGAAACTTTGTCTGCGGATATGTCAAATAGACTTGAGAAGACCATATTGCCTTTGAATCAGTTTGTACCTCAATTTGGAGCCCCAGGGAGGATTTCAAGAAGTTACCATGGTCTACCTTTAAACAATGATGGCTTGTTGGCTGCTACTAAAACCATGAAATTGCCAGTTTCACGGGACAAATCAACAAACATACTCCAATCCAGCTTTTTTATGCCATTTTATGCCAATAGAAAGATGGAGTTTAATCAATTTCCGTGTGATGATAGCATTCCCAGCAGTTCAAAAGCTAACAAGCTTCCTCATTGGCTTCGAGAAGCAGTCAGTGCTCCATCAAACCACCCTGAATCAGTGTTGCCACCGTCTGTTTCAGCCATAATGCATTCTGTTCGTCTTCTTTATGGTGAAGACAAATTAATGATTCCGCCATTTGTGGAACTAGGACCTCCGCCTCTGCAACCTAAAGATCCTAGAAAGGATTTGAGAAAGAGAAGGAAGTTAGATCGGCTTCAGCAAGCAATTCCTGATGCTGCTTGTTCTATTTCTGCTTCAGGCTCAATTCCAACAGAGCCTCCTTCAATGGCTTGTTCTGTTCCTCCAGAATCACCATTAATGGGATACTGCTTTCCGTCTCATTCCTCCACTCCTCCAGTATTTTCACAATCCACAGTTTCATCATTCCCGCCATTATTGCCACCTTCCATTCATCCCATACCACCATTGTTTCCATTCTCCATTGCTCCAATGCCACCATTGCCTGTATCTTCCATCCCTCCTATTCCACCATTTTCCCCGTCCTTGATGGATCCAATGCCAATACTGTTTCAATCATCTTCTTCCTCATCCACTGCATTATCAATTCCATGCACACTTCCCTCTGCACCTCCATTTTCACAGGACTCTGTTCCTGCGAAACCTACACTAATTCCATGCTCCTTTCTTCCTGCACCACCACTGATGCCTTCTTCGCCATCTCTCACCACAAAAGAAGCTCTCTTTACCCTTCAGTCCTTGAAATTGAATCTTAATTCTCCTTCCTCTTCACATGGTGGTCTGGGACTTCAATCCCCAGCAACGTCATCACCATCTTCTCCAAAGCTTGGTTTAGTAGCTCCTCATGAACTGGTAACGCCATTGGCGAGCCATGAAATCTCTGGAAATCCTCTACCAAAGCTTCAAGAGCCTTCTCAACCAGCTCGAGAGGATTTGATTAAAGGTTTCAAATCCTCTCATATGGAAGAAAAGGCTGACATAAACTCAAATGTAGGTTGTGAGGAGAAGATGGAGAATTCAGACTCGAGAAATGTGAAATTTGATTCATCTAGAGCTGATGTTGTTTTAAAGTGAACAAGGATTCTGAAAATTTTCTTTTCTTTTTCTTATTTTTAAACTCTGGTTAAAGTAAATCACTTGGAAGTTTAAGTTTTCACTTTCCAAGGATATGGATTTGTAATCCTTCTATGAATTATTGCTATAGTTTTTATGTAGAATTAGAAGTGTCCAACACATCCCATTGTAAATTTTCTAAATGAGGAATATATAATATATTATTTTTATATTTGTATTTTTTATAGTAAATTAAAAAAAAAAATCATTTTTACTAACTTCTTAAAATAGGAATACATAATTTTTTTTTATTTATTCATTCATAATTTTTTTCTTCAAGGGTTGTCAATATAAATATTAAATTTTAGATATTATATATGAAAATAAATAATGTATGTAAAAAATAAAAAAGAAAAAGAATCATATTTTGTATTTTACTTTTGTTGTTAAATTTATATGTTAATATGCCGTGAAGGATTAACGCAGTTTTAATTAAAAGATGGGAAGATTTACATACATGTCACTCAATTCATATGTATTTACATGTAGAACACCTAAACTTCAATTTTTTCTCATATGCCACTTTAAATATGCTTAAAAGGTTAAAATAGTGGTACTTTTTATGTGACACAAAAGATATAGGTGGTATAAATGTAAAGAAGTAAAGTTTAAGCTTGAAGTATGTAAATATTTAAAAAACTGGAGATTTATCTAATGTTTCGCTATGAGAAATATTCATATTATTTGATTTAACTATGACAGTATGGTTATTGGCATACTCGTCTAAACGTTCAACGCCTGCTACTAACAACTTCTAATTAACTGTTAGTAGGGTTAACACTATCAATGGAAACTTTCTGCAATGCAGCTGAAAGAAAGGGCGACTACTTTAATTTTCTATTCTTACTATGGTTATTTCTGTAAGAGAATTTGCGGTTAAGTATGATGTGATAATATTAATTTTAACTGTGGCTTTTTGAGAATACGGGAGAAAAATAATTTTATGAGGCAAAAAAAAAAAAATGACAACAAAGCAGCACAGCGCCACCCCAAACCATCGAAGACATATTACCTTTGAAGTACGCGCGTAGAGTTTCGTGCGGAGCTCAATTCACGAGAGACACGTGAAATTCCACAATAACGCGGAATAACACGGAAAAAACATGAAGAAATATTTCTCGTGTTACTCCGCGGTTAGCGGTGTTTTGGGCGGAATAACGCGGGGAATATTCCTCCGTGTTATTTCGCGTTATTCTTGTGTTATTGCGGTAGTATTGTAACATCGGGAATATTCCTCGTGTAATTTCGTGTTATTCCCGTGTTAATCCGCATAGTATTGATGTGTTATTATGGTGGTGTTATAATATCACCACAATAACACTTGAATAATACGGAAGAATATTTTTTATGTTATTCATCATTATTCCCCGTATTATTCTGCCCAAAACACCGCTAACCTCGGAGTAACACTAGGAATATTTCTTCGTGTTATTCCCATATTATTTCACGTTATTGTAAGATTTTACGTGTCTCCCATGAATTAAGCTCTACCCACCACTAGTCATACAAATAAAATCTGTAATCTCTCTCTCTCTCTCTCGTGACCCCTCCGTTCTTCCTTCTCGTTGCTCGGATCAACCGTAGTAATGGCTTCTTCCAAAAAAAATTTTCAGATTTTCGTTGCTTCCCCTGACCTCGGCCTCCCTTCCCGATCCCTAATCCTTTCACCCGATCTCACCCTCCACAGCTTAAAGCTCTCTCTATTCCCCTCCCAAACCCTAACACAAACCCTTAACTCCCTCTACTTTTCCCTCAATGGCAAACCCCTCCTTGACTCCTCCACGCTTTCCTCCGCTGACGTTAAGCCATCCTCCCTCCTCACCCTACGCCTCCGACTTTCCGGTGGCGGAGGAGACGGCGGCGCTACCGGCGCCGAATCTCGCGATTGCTACCTCAACATGTACGCTGTCAAAAAGCCCGACAAGGTTGACCCGAATGAGACCCGACTTTCGCGCTGGACTACTTGCGCTTTCTCCGCCGAGCCGCTCGCCCCTCCCTGCGTGATCGATCGCATCGGTAATATCTTCAACAAGGAGTCACTCGTAGAAGCTCTCATACACAAGCGGCTTCCCAAGGAGTTTAGCCATATACGAGGGTTGAAAGATATGATTCCTGTCCATCTTTCACCGATACCTGATGCTGGTAGACAGGAGATGAGGTTCCAGTGCCCAATTTCTGGGCTTGAATTCAATGGAAAATATGGATTCATTGCTATTAAGGGATGCGGGCATGTTTTAAGTGTAAAGGCTCTAAAGGAGGTGAAATCTGCATCTTGCTTGGTTTGCCATAAGGAGTTCTCCGAGTTGGATAGGATTGTGATTAATGGTACTTCGGAGGAGGTGGCTTTGTTGAGGGAGAGGATGGAGGAAGAGAGGGGAAGGTCGAGGCAGAAGATGGAGAAGAATGTCGGGTGTACTTTGAGTGGTACAAAACACGGGGTTGGTGAGAAAGCTGGGACCTTGGAGTGTGTTGGAAAGGATAGGAGTGCGAAGAGATTTAAGGCAGTGGATATTGCTCCTGTCAATGCCACCAAGGAGGTTTATGCTTCTATCTTTACTTCTTCTAAGAAAGCAGAGTTTAAAGAGACTTATTCTTGCCGATCGCTGCCTCTTGGTAGGAATTGAGGACGTGGAAGGTATCTCTCTCTTCCTCCAGGTTATGCGGTTGGTAAGAGTTCAATTATATTTGTTAACAGCGTCACCGCAGTGTGTTTGGAATACTTTGTGCTATATGTAGCTGTTATAAACTTTTTCATTTTAAAATGTATGAAGGTACTTCATAAAATAATGTAATTCTTTGGGTTTATATTCATAGAGAACATACTGTCAAGTTATTTTGAATTGGTTTTGATGTCTTTTCCTCTACATTTCACTTTTAATCTAGTGTCATTGATTTTTTGAACATTTTTGCCTGTATATTTTTGCTGTTATGGAGCATAGCATGAGTTTGTGATGAAATGTGGAAACAAATCTTGGAGCGTAATTAAAACTCTTGCCTTTATTTTGACATTTATACCACCCAAAAATTTTCATATCACATAAAAAATATCATTTTAACTTTCAAGAATTGAAATGCACCTTTTCATGCATGGGTAAGGTGGCATGTATGTAAATCATCCTATACTTTATTCACGCAATGAAACAAGCGTTAGTGCCACTTTTGTTAACATGGGTGTGGACAAAAAATAAGTGTTCACCAGTTGTTAAAGTCTTGTGTTTGTTCTTTTTTTCTCACAATTTAAAAGAGAATTCTAAGCTTGCGTTAGTCAGCATTATTCACATAATTCTTCTTTTCTCACAGATCTTTTTTTTCGCGCATTTCGATCAATTTTACCAGAACCTTACTTTAGTTTCATTGAATTTGTCCTGATATTGGTTTTAAAAAACATTTTTTTATGTTTGCACTGAGATTTAATATACTGGTAAAACTGACTCATTTCGTTGCTTTTAGTAACTAGGGGTTCTATATTTTGTTGAGCTGGTTCGAACTTGTAAAATTAAGCTCAAGCTCAAACTCAATTTTAATCAAGCTCAAGCTCAAGCCACGGTGGCTTGAGCTCAGCTCAACCCGACTCAACTCACCTACACCCCTATGATCATGCCTTTAAGCTTTCTTTATCCATTTGAATTTAAATTGTTGGGAAGAATGTTTTAGTTCTTGCACTTTTTTTCACTTTCAATCATGATTCAGTCTTGAACTGTGCATGCTATGTTATAACCTTTGATGCGAAGATTTAGAGTTCATGCTTGGTTGAATGTTTGACATAAAACTTATGTCAAAATTCATTAATGAATCCAATTTGATGTTTTGTAAGTGTTTGAGCATTTTCGAGAATGGATTGTGCTGAGAAGTAGAGAAAGATTTGCTAGAACATGAATATTAAGAGGCATGCCAAAAACTAGTTGTGATGAAAAATAGTCAAAGGTTTTAGAATGTAATTTGGAAATTGATGCGGCTTAACTCAAATTGTATTAAGTTTGTATGGTTTAACTCTGTTTAAAAATAAGATAATATTTTCAAAATGGAATCTGGTATGTATGAATGGAAATATTATAGAATTGATGACACATTGATAAGAGGAGGAATAAATATTGAATTATTGCAAGATGCGAATAGAGAGGTGAAATTTTTTAGGCGTATGGGATTGGGGTAAGCTATTACATTTTAGGGTAGCAATATGCGCGTAGAAGTGCGTACTAGTTAAGATTTTAGAGTTTATATTCTTAAAATGAACAAGTGGAGCAATGTGATTCTTCATTTACAGTGAATATTTGTTTGTACATTATACGTAGTCTTTATGCTCTAGTTGAATTAGATTTTGAATGTTAATTTTGAAAGATATTTGTGTGCTATTACAAGTATGCATTAGAAAAACAAAAAGAAGATTCCTTTTTTTGGAAAGCTAAAAAGGAAATTAGATTGTGGGAGTATTCATGTTGATTATTGATTGTAGATTGAAATGTAATGAACGACATCATATTTGATTTTATAATAGCATGTTATATAGCAGTAAAATTTTTTTAAAAAAAAAAGTTACTTCAAGGTGTAGTTGCTAACGTACAACTGAATTATTATTTAAGGAAAAAAATAAGATTTTCTTTAGTAATAATTGTATGGTGACTCTAAAAATAAGCTTAATTACACAATATGCTCTACTTGAATTAGGTTATGGGAGTATACTTTATGCTCTAGTTGAATTATATTTTGAACTCGTGTGCTATTACTATACATTAGAGAAACAAAAAGAAAATTCCTTTTTGTGGAAAGTTAAAAGGAAATTAGGTTGTGGGAGTATTCATATTGGTTAATGATTTGAGATTGATATGTATTGAACAATACCATCTTTGATTTTGTAATAGCATATGATATAGCAGCAAAACTTTTCTTAAAGAAAAGTTACTTTTTACAAAATGTAGTTGCTAAAGTACAAATTAATAATTTTTTAAGAAAAAAATAAGATATAATTTAGTAAAAATTGTATGGTGACTCTAAATAAGCTTATTTACACAATATGGTTGTTGTGGATTTATATCTTAGAGGTAACAAAAGGGTTAATTATGGTATGTTGGATGGTTGAATTAAAAAGGTTAGAGTAGTTAATTGTTTTAAGTTTTTTTTATTAAAAAGAGACATTGAATTTTTAATGTGGGATAAAAATACTAGCTGTATCGAGAAAATTTTGAAAATTGTGATTTGGTTTTTTAAGGGAATCTAAAATAGGTATTCCGCAAGGAACTTAGTTATAGAGCGAGGTGCTAGAAATTCTGACTATCATTACTATTAGCATTATATTGACTATTTGAGATCAGCTTTATGAATTCATATTTTATTAGTTATTCTTGTTGAATTTTGCGTAATGAATTAAACTTATTCTTCTTTGATTTATTTTGAATAACTTTTTTCTTGGAATTTAGGATTAACTTGTCCCCTTTCTAATCTCCTGATATTAATTTCATCTACCTTGAGCATATATTATTACTCGTTGTTGTACACATCAAAGTCATGAATGTTTTTAATTGCTTTATATTGTAATTATTCCTAGTTCTTCTATGCAGTCATCTTAATATTTTTATTTCTACAATGCTAAACTTAGATATTCTTGCCTCTATTCAGATCCATACAACTTTTGTCAACTTAATTACACTTTTATAGTTTCTTTTTTATCTTTTAGTGTTATTGTTGTTTCTTTTCACACAATCTTGAGACACTTTTATATATTAATTAGGGAAATTTACATACGGACAACACAAATCTTATGAGTTTACATATCTAACACTTAAAGTTCTATATTTACATTTATAACATCTTGGCGATATAAATCTATACATAAAGAGATGCATTTGACTTTCAAAAGGTCATTAAATGTAGTATTTTTTATTTAGTGTTATAGATTTGAGTATTATGAATGTAATTATTAAAGTATAGGTGTTAGACATGTAAATACATAAGAATTGTGTAGTATGCATGTAAATATCCCTTTTAGTTATCTGGCTTTAACTTTAGAAGATTGTATGTATAATTGATTCTAAATGTTAGCCATCACATCTGCATGTCACAATATCTTTTTTTAACATTAAATGATAATTATTAATATCACACCTACTAAAGTTATATATATTATATTCATTCTTTGTTCAACTAATTTTAAGTCATTTATTTTCTTTGCAATAATAGCTCTAGTGATAGAAGTGTAACATTGGGTGATCAAATTATTAAAAGGTGTGAATGATTTAGATATCTCGGGTCTATTGTTCAAAGCGATGGTGATATAGATGGGTATGTTAATAGTAGAATTCAAGTTGGTTGGTTGAAGTGGAGGAATGCTTTGGGCCTATCGTGTGATAGAGAAGTGCCGCTTAGACTGAAAGAAAAATATTTTAAGATGGTGGTGAGACCTGCAATGCTCTATGGCGCCGAATGTTGTCCGTTAAAAGAGAAGCATAATACTACGTTAAGAGTTACCCGGATGAGAATGATTAGGCGGATGAGTGGCCTTACACTTAGAGACAAAATGCAAAATGAATATATCCGTGATGGTGTTGGTGTAGCTCCAGTGACGGACAAAATTAAAGAGAGTCGTCTTAGATGGTTTGGTCACATTAAACGTCGACCATCTGATGATCTGATTAGGAGAGTTATTGTTGTTATTTTCTAAACATTTTCATTGTTTGTGTAACTATTTATTTCCTTTAGTGAATATCTCCTTAAATTGGAACTATACTATTTGCAAAAAATATGCACTGGGATAGCTCGTTTTGAGTCTTTTATACGCATCTCCATAACCAATACAAAAAGTTATGGATGTAATTTTTAACTTTTCAATGAGTGTCATTAGTTTTTTTAAGGTTTTTTTCCTGCATGTTTTTGTCGGAAAAAATGAGTTTGTGATGAAATTGTGGAAAAAAAAAAATCTTGGAAGGTAATTAAAACTCTTGCCTTGATTTTGGTAAACGGAGGGCAATGATATATTGAGTTATTACTAATAGTCCTTAGGTATACATACTTTTGAGTTGATAACTTTATTATTGGGAATGCAGATACCCTCTTATTGTTTCAAATGTCTTATAAAAGTTTTAGTTTTAGGAAGATTGTTAGTGGATACTGCTATAGTTTATTTTTCTTTCTTTCTTTCTTTCTTTGTTTGTTTGATTGCGAAGTTATAAAATTAGTTCTTAAGCTGGCCAGTTTATATTATAGGAAGGAGTGACTTAATAAATGGATTGATCAAATACCCCTATGTATATTTACTCCATGCACGCTATGAAACAAGCTTTAGTGTCACTTTTTCTAACAAGGGAATGGACAAGAATGAAGCTTTCACCAGCAGTAAAAGTTTTATGTTTTTAATTATTATTATTTTTTCTCACATTTTAACAATGAATTCTAACTTGTGTTAGTCAACATTTCTCACATCATTCTTCTTTTTCTCACATATTTCACTTATTTACACATATTCTCTTCGAGTATTTACTAGAAACTTAACTTTAGTTTCATTCAACTTGTTCTGATACTGGTTAGAAAACATTTGCGGTGTTTGCACTGAGATTTAATAAACTGGTAAAGGTGACTCATTTCGTTTGCTTGTAGTAACTAGAGGTTCTTTATTTTGCGAATTGAGTTTAAATGGCTGGGAAGATTGTTTCATGTCATGCCCTTTTATCATTTCAACAATGATTTAGTCTTGTACTGTACTTGCTAAGCAATAACTTTGGATGTGAATATTTAGAGTTCAAGTTTGATTGACTGTCCAACATAAAGTTTTTGTCAAAACTCATGAATAAATCAATTTGATTGTTTGCAAGTGTTCGAGCATTCCTTTGAGATTGGATTGTGCTGAGTAGATAAGGATTTGCTAGAACATGAGTAGTAAGAACATGCCATAACCTAACTGTGATGAAAAATATTCAATGGTTTTAAGATCTTATTTGGAAATTGATTTGACTTAACTCAATTGTATGGAAGTTTGTATGGTTTGGTTTGTCTAAGTTTAAAAGTGAGATAATAAGTTCAAAATGGAATCTAGTCTGAATGAATGAAAATGTTAGGAGAATTAGTGACACATTGATAAGAAGAATAAATATTGCATTATTGCAAGAATGAGGATATATTATACTCTTTGTTGTACATATCTAATCTCCTAATACTAATTTCATTCTCCTTTTTAATGAGCACATATCATACTCTTTGTTGTACACATCCAAATCATATGTCTATTTTTTAATTGCTTTACCTCTAGTAAATGTCACTCCAATTATGCCTGATTGTTATTATTCCTAGTTCTTCTATGCAACAATCTTAACAGCACGTGTTCCGTGACTTGTTGGTAGAACAGTGCTTTGTCAGTCATAGGTCCCCTCAAGTCCTAGTTTCGAATCTCTCGCTGGTGTAGTTGTATCACCTTAAGGCAGGTGGTACTCGAATAATTTGTACACCGCGTCGGCAGACCTAGCGGGGGTTAGCGCTTGAGCGTTGATCGGCAATTCCGTCTGTCGATCAATCTTTAAAAAAAAATTACAACTATCTTAACAGTTTCATTTATACAAAGCTAAACTTAGATATTCTTGGCTCTATTATGGACCAACATTCAAATCCATACCTTTTTTTTATGACTTAATTAAGATTTTTTATTTTTTATTTTTTAGTGTTATTGTTATCTCTTTTCCCATAAACTCCAGACATACTTCTATTTTATTTAAGGAAATTTATATACGCTCCCCACAATTCTTGTGAATTTATGTATCTAACTCCTAAAGATTGATATTTTGTTTTATAGCCTCTTGGTGTTATAAACCTATACATAACAATGTGCATTTGACTTTAAAAGATTAGTAGAAGTGGCATTTGTGATGTGAAGTGAAACATTTGAATGTTGTGAAATGTAAATATTAAAGTTTAGATGTTAGATATTTAAATACATAAGAATTGTGGTGTGCATGTAAATATTCCTTTTTGTTATGTTTGTAATGTTGATTTTTAATATAAATATACTGCAATTGAAAATCTTTAGACAAAGATTTATAATTTGAGGCCTTATTTATGTAAATAACATGAGATTTATTTTTTTTAATTGAAAGATTGGTAGGCGGGCGGAACCGCCAACCAACTCCTTATGCGCGCAATCCGGTTAGGTTTGGGATTGGACCTCATGAGCCAACCAATTCGAGTACTACTTTCATATAGCGGACAACTCGTCTTGAGGGGATTTGAACCCCCGACTTGAGGGAACTTACACTGACGAGCAAATGCTCTATGAGGATGCGGCAAATGTAAATAACATGAGATCTTTCCTACGAGATATGCCATATTTTTTTTTATTATTATTTTAGGAATCGTAGTTTAATTAATTGTTGTTTCTTCACTTGTTAATTTGTTAATCTAAGATATAAGAAATATGCAAGTACCTGTTTGAAAATAAAATTTCAGAATTGTGTATCATGCAGTTTGAAGAGAGCAAAGTAGTTTGTATGTTGGATTCATTCGTTAAATAAGTAAGGTGATTATAAATATATATATATATATATAATTTTAAATTTTAGACCTCATTATGAGAGTGCACCCTGAACCATTATGTGATGGATAAATATATATAATTGTTACAAGCGATAGAAAAAAAATTGTAAATAGAGGTTTGAGTGTGCGACCTGACACAATGATGTGAATTAAGACAACAGCTCTTAGGGTTTCACAAACAAAGCGTACATCCGCTCTCAAAAGGCCATGAAATCCTCAGATTGATGACGAGCTAGTCCGTGAATCACAAGAGCGGCAATCACCGGACTAGCATTAAGCAGAGTCATGCGCCCCTTCCTCAGTTTTATATTTGTCCCCGATTTATAAGCCCCGCGGTGTCATTTTATCATAGTATAAAAAAATTATATAAAGCTACATAATCATAAGTCATATCCATCAACTTTATGCAATTTTCAATAGTTGTAGATCATTATCAGTAGCTTTATGTCACGTTCAATAGTCTTATGTCATATCATTGAACTTTATCTCATATCCTGTAATGTAGTTGAAATGTTAGTTCAACAGTCTAACAATTTGATAGTTTGTCATTTTGTCAGTTTGTTTGTTAGTTTGACAATTCACCAGTTCGACAGTCTGGTAGTTCGACAATTCAACCACTTTAGCAATTAGACAGTTTGAGCAGTACTCTAGCTTAACATTTCGATGACTTCAACAGTTAGACAATTTTGCTAATTTGACAGTTGGGCAATTCAACAACTGGGCAGCTCAATTACGTAGTTGAGAAATTTTACATCGGAGCTGAGTAATTCAACAATTCAACATGTGAGTAGTTTCTGCTAGGGCTATCAATTTGGCTCGTTGTTCGCGAACAGCTCGTGTTCAGCTTATTAAGCAGCTCGTGTTGGGCTCGTTCGTTAAGCTTAACAAGTCGAACACGAACAAATTTTTAAGCTCCAAATATAACCGAGTCGAACATGAACAAATAATTGTTCGCTCGTGTTTGGCTCGAATTGGCTCGAAAAGAAATAAATATTACATATAATACATGTTCATAAAATTAAATATTATAAATTATAATTAATAAAAAAATTTAAAATTAAAAAAAAAATCAAATTTAAAAAAAATTAAATCTTATAAATTATAATATATAACAAATTATTGATAAATATTACTTATATAAATATTATATATTAATATAATATAAATTATATAATTAATATAATATATAAGTATAAAACTAAAGAAACCCTAATTCTAAGCCTCGACCTCCCTCCCTCCCTCTCCAATATTATCGGGCTCGATTGCCTCTCTCAGTCTCTCTCTTCCAGTTCACTCCTTCCTCTCAAAATTGCGAAAGGCGTTCACGGCGAGAGGTTCCAGCGTCGAGCTCTTAAGGTTTGTTGTTTAAGCTCACCTCCTCTTCCGATTCATCTCCTTCTCCTCTCAAAATCGCCAAAGGATTTCTGCGGCGAGAGATTAAGATTTCCTCTTCCTCTTTCGAGTCTTCTCCTCCAATTTTGAGCTAAAATCGAGCTGGAAAATATTGGTCGATCCGAACACAAACACACCCTTCCCGAGCCATTCAAACACGAGCCGAGTTTGAACAGGAGACAGTATCAAACGAGCCAAACACGAGCCGACCCTGATCTCAAATTTACAGCCCTAGTTTCTGCATTTAAAGTAGTTGGGAAACTCAAAAGGTCTTTACAGGTGTATACAAAATCGAATTATTTTTTTTATTTTCATAACAAAAAATTAGTACATTAGAAAATTCAAGCTACAACTGATCTCAAATTTAAACTCCAGATAGCCCCTTAAAACACCACTTATATACCTCACAAATTTAATAATCGTTATTGGAAGGCGTATCACCATAGGTCCGCTAATAGTCCCACATCGATGGCTTCTAACTAGTGCCGATAGCATTTACTATAAAAGGCGTGGGAATGTGCCTTAGCAAATCACGCAGCTGCGTAGTGGGCACAAAGCGAACTATTCTTTCGCCTTTTACTAAAGAATACCGTGTGCCCGTTACATAAAGCAGCATACGCTCATTTTTGGGAAGGATTTCTTATTAAAGAAATTCTTATAAATCAAATTAAAATTATATTTTATAAGTATATTTATTGTTTATATAAATTAAATTTGCAAAATTTCATTTAGTATGAGGAAATTTTGTTGTGTGCATTTAAATTCTCGTCTGAAGAGAACTATTAGTTCATGGTTGATTCAGTTTGATTTTAAAATTAAATTTAGTTTTTTATTTTCAAAATTTTGAATATTTAGATTTTAATTTTCGATTTAATTTTAATTTTTGTTTAACTGAGCAAAACTAAAATTTTATTCAAATTGTTTATTATATTTTAATTTAATTTTGAATAAACTAAATAAATAAATTTTTATAACAGGTAATATTTGATTGAAATTAAATTGATATCATGTAGATATAATGTGTAATTTTTGTTCTTGGATTCCAATTAAAAATTAATTTTTGATTTATTCATAATCATCATTTAAATGGAATTAAATTTAGGTCCAATTTTATTAAAATTTAGATTAATTCAATTTTCTAGATTAATTGGATAATTCATATCTTGTTTTTTACAGCCTCTCTTTCTTACAATTGCAAGAGTAAGATTACTTGGTTTTTCATAGAAAATGAAGTGATGAAGTTGAATTTTATATACCAAAAAATATATATATTGCAAAATGGTGACAAAACATAATAGAATTTACTAAATTAATAAAATTAGATTTATGAAAATCAGGGTGAGAACGAAATAAATTTGCCTTCCAGTCAGATTTATTAAATTTGAATTTATATTATGAAAGAGGGGTATTCTAGAAGAAAAAAAAAAGACGAACAAACAGAATTCAACTAAAAATTATTTAATTTAATTTTTTTAAAACATTAATAGCTAGCTACGAAACACTTGTAAATCAGCATTAGGGCTGTAAAAGAACCGAGCATGAGCGAGCACAAGTGTTTGGTTCATTTGAAATTGCTCATGTTTGCAATTGACTCGCGAACATCTTGTTCGTGTTCTGCTTGATTTAGATATTTTTGTTCATATTTTGCTTGAAATTTATTTTTTAAAATTAATTGGAAAAAAATAAAAACAATGTATTGGATTCTAAATTGGACCAAATATATGCATAAAAAGACAGATAACCACATTATCATACGAACTATTATGATTTAAATTTAAATATAAATATATATATAATATATTATTATATTTATATAATTTTTTTATTTCGAGCTAATACGAGCCAGCATGCAACAAAAAAATAGTTGTTCATCGAACTTAAAAAAAATTATTCATGTCCGAGTTATTTACTTGAAGGAGTCAAATATGAATTACTCAATGAATGAGTCGATCACAAATTATTCTCGGACAAAGATATTTGTAACTGCCCTAATCAGCATGCAAAGAATACTCAAAAGCTCTCAGAAGAATATTTACACGAATACGAAGTAGCAGCAGCAGAGAAGCAACAAAATCTCCTCCTTTCCTTCAAGCGCTCAAGATCAAGAGGAGAAGCAGGCCAAGGGGAGTCTCAAATGTCGAATCTTCAGCTCAATCTCACACAAACCTTCGGTGTTTTCTCCTCCCGAAAGATCAGAGCTTCCTCCAATGGTTACGATCGAATCATTCGCCCCTTTTTTTTACTCCTTTTTCTATTCCATATCAGAATCCATTATAAGGTTCCCGTAAATGAAAAAACTTAACCCTATTCTTTGGTTGGAACTAGGGTTTTTGATTGGAGCGAAAATACGTGTTCTCGATTTACTTGTGATGGAACTTTGTATTTGAGATTTGATTGTTTATAGGCCTTTGCGTGTAGGAATCCCATTCTCCAAGCCAAAATCAGGTCCTCTGATTCTAGATTTGCCTCTTGAGAAGATAAGACGGCCATTAATGCGTACTCGAGAAAATGATCAAGAGAAGGTGAAGGATCTTATGGAGAGCATTCGAGAGATTGGACTTCAGGAACCTGTGAGCATATTCTCCTTATTCTCTCTCGAGCTGATATTAATGCTAAACTGTATCAGTGATTTCTGGTTGTTCTTATATCGTGTTGATTCTAGTGAATGATTTCTTATACTCGATTTGCTTTGTAGAGGAATTATAGTCATTTTTGTGCATTTAATTTACTCTAAGATTGAAGGATACATATAAGTGAATGTGGTAAAACATGCAATTTTTTATTTGGTTTGAAATATGCAAGATGTACATACTTACCACTCAATTCCTATGTATCAAACTTCAATTTTGTGCATACATAAGACCTTACCTGTGCATTATAATGTGTATTTCACTTGTAAAGAGTTAAAGTGGTGGTAGTTTTTATTTGATATGAAATGTCTGGCTGGTATAAATGTAAAAAAGTAAACTTTAGCTGTTAGATATGTAAGTAAATCTATAGGAATTGGATGGTATGTATCTAAATGCCCTAATCTCGGTGTGAAAATTTTTTGGAGGTTTCATTACCAAACTTGTGGAAGGGATGAAACAAAACAGGATTTTATTTCTTTTAGTAGAAGATGAATGGATCATCATATGGATAAGTTGGAACATTTAAACTTCAAAGAGAAGCAAGTGAGATAATTTCATAAGAATTTTTGCTCAACTGATATTCCGGTATGGTAAGGTTATTGTTGAAGCATTTTCACTGGGGATCTATCATTTTGTTTATATCTATTATGTAATGTCGTGTTTTTGGAATATACTAGTTATTTGTTTTCCTAGCATGTTAAAATATTAAATATGGTAAATTCAAGGAGTGAGGGAGAAGAGGGGTGTTTGAATCCCTCACTTCATTCTGAGCTGGGTTTACTGTATCAATAAGGTGTTAGCTATGTAAGGTAAATTTTTTCTAGGCTAGTTTTTCATATTGGTATTTCTCATTTAATGCTTTGACTTTTCTTCTTTTCGGGCTAAGAAGATAATTTGATGTTTTTTGGTGGGTTATGAAGATCTTGTAATATTTGGAGAGTTTTTGGATATACATTTGCCCAAATATAGGGATTCAGCACCCATAAATTCAGGGAATCACTAATCCATGGGGATTGGTCACTCATTACATTGAGAAATTATTCATCCATACAAAAGGACTCTCTCATTGTCTCATTCTCTGAGTTCTCTTTGAAAACCTTAGTTGGTGCTTTGGAGGTATAATTTAAAGAGGTGCTTTGTGGGTGATAGGTGATCTTTGGAAATAATAATTTAGTTCTAATGAATATTTAATCATTCTTCACTTCTTGGAAGAAACCCCATTTCAATTCTGATATTTAACATCCATGTTAATCAATGTTTATAAAAATGCTTTAGTTCAAACATGGAGAAACCGACTATGACGCCAATTTGATATTGCCTAATAAAAAAAAGTAGAATTGGAATTAGATTAGGAGGGATTTCATTATCATTGATACACCACCAAAAAATTCATTTGATCATGCATGAATCTTGATGCATTTTGAATAAAAAAAAATTCTTAGAGTTGGTTTCAAGATTATTCAAGCTTTAATTTCAATAATTTTACAGCTGTGCATTGATAATACGAATCCATTAACACCAAAAGTTATCTGATTTGAGCTCAAATCAACTCGGATCAAGTACTTGCAGTATGATTAAAAGTTTTAAAGTATTAATTAAAAGATCTGATGATTTTTAAAATTGACACGTTTATAGTCAAACTGGGCATCTAGATAAGTGAAATCCAATTAGCTTAAATTCACTCAGTTATGAGGTCATTAAGAAACTTAAATGCTAAAAGGAATCATTTATGATTAAAGGGATAGACACGGGCCGGCTGATGGAGTGTTTTAAAATTTTGGTTAAATTTGCAAAAATATTTTATGAAAATTATATAAATAGAATTTCATTTTCAACATGGAGGAAAAGGAGGAGAAAATTGAGAGCAAAGTCTACAATCTTAAAAAAACTTGGTACTGACAACCTCCAACAATCATTGAACGCCACTAGAGACAGTTATAGCCCCACTACTTCCTACAACTTTTATTATTTTCAGATTGTTGTTGTATAATATCTGTAGCTCTATCAAAACTTCATAATCTCATCTTCTCCATTTAGAGAGAAGAGCAAATCTTTGCAATTTAAAATACATAGTGGATAGTTCTATTAGGTCATGGCCCATGTTTTTTTTCTTTTTTTGGGTTTTCAAGATAAAATTTCTTGTGTCTTCTCTTTTAACTCTTATTTTTTCTTTGTGCTTTGGATATTCATACAACACTAATACATTAATCTCTCACTCTATCACAAGAATTTTCTAGCGTGCAACAACCTTAAGGGGGAAAATTACATGAGATAAAATATAAAATTATATTTATTCACCCAAAAGTATGAGAACTCTCTTACCGATAACAATTGTGGAATCACTCGCCCAATTAAGAGGAACCTTTTACTCTCTTATCCTTGAACTCATTCCTGGTATTCTTTCACATCTTTTTTTTTTTATAACCTCAAATGCAAATAATTTGCCATGCAAATGATCTATTGGTTGTTTCTATGTGGGTGGCAGAAGGGGGTCGTATTTGAGGTTGATAAAACGAGTACTTAGTTAAGAAGTACATTATATTATCTAATGGATACTTTTTATCCTCCCATTCATTTGATGTCAGAGAACTCTCCATGTTTTGTTGTTTGGTACATATTGGAAATGCCAGAGCCATGACACCACCAAAGTAAAATTAAAAAGTAAGATTTTCATACATACCACTCAATTTCTATGTATTTACACATCTAACTCCTACTCTTCATTTTTAACGTACATGCCACCTTACCTATTCATGAAAAAGTGTATTTCACTTTTTTGAAAGTTAAAATGGTGGTATTTTTAATGTGACGTGAAGGATTTTGGTGTTATGTATGTAAAAAGTAAAGAATAGGTATTAGATATGTAAATACATAGGAATCAGGATTTCATTATTATAATGTGAAAATACATAAGAGAAAGTGGAGATTCACTCACCGAAACTATTTTAGTTTAATTGTTAAATTAGTTTAATGTGTAATTTATATACATTAATTAAGCTTCCTATTTTGCAAAGTTTTGAATGCAACAAAACTTAAACATTGATCTTGAAATATATTAATCTTCAAACCATTAGATTGAAAGGGCTTTAGTTTAGCTTCACTTTGATTAAAATTTGAGCTTTTAAGCAATAATTTAAGACATACTAAATTTTAATTGCTTAAAGAAGTAGCAATAGAAATGATGAAATTTTTACTTGTATTCACAGATTTGTTTACAATATAATCTTTTCTAGATAATTAGTTGTATGATTGCTCTATTAATTCAGCTTTGGATCTTCTAAAATTAAGAATAACTCTGCTAAATATTTTTACAACAGTAATTTCCAACCATTTTACTTTATTTTTATCTTATATAAGTATTCCTTAAATTAGTTTTCATATTTTCTCCTTCAAAACCTCATGACATTGCTAATTTATTCCTTTTTTGCTGCATTTATAGCATTTCCATCTTTTGAAAATAATGCATAATTTCTCATTGCATCTATATGAAATGCTTCAATTTGAAGGCGCAAAAATTTGCACCTTTTTGGAACTTTTTAAATGCATCTTATTGCTTTGTTTTCAATGAAATTTGATAGAGGCAAATAGTTTTATAAACCTGTAAATTCTTTTATTATTTAACGAATAATTTCTTAATTTTTCCCTTCTGCTATTCTGCAGATTGATGTGCTTGAGGTTGAAGGAGTCTATTATGGTATTTCTTTCTTCAAAATTATCTCTTTTGTTTGAAACTACAGTGAGTGCAAAATAAAAGAAACAAGGCAAATTTTCAATTAACAGTTTAAAAGTGCAGTGGACTGGTTTATTCACTTATGTTGATTAGTGTAGATGATTGTGTAATGAGTATTTGGATGTTAGCCTTTTGTAACTAACATAAATGAACTCGTCTTCTGATGGTTCTGAAGACATTATGATGAGCTCAGGGTAGATTTGCAAAAGCAGCATATATCATAGAAGTCCCAATATCATAGCAAATTCCTCATATCCTGATGAAACTTCACTTTCAAGTCTCCATAACATTTAATGAAATCCTATTTATTAATAAAATAATAGAGACGACCAAAGGTCTGTTCGGGGCAACTTCTAGTTATTTTGTTGGAAGGTTTACATACATACCCCTCAATTTGTATGTATTTACATTTCTTGCACCTAAACTTTAACTTTTACATGCATTCCACCTTACCTGTGCATGAAAAGATGTATTTCACCCTTTTTTAGTTAGAATGATTGTATTTTGATGTGATATTAAAGATTTTCTTGCTATAAATGTAAAATGTAAAGTTTAGGTGTTCGCTTTGTAAATATATAGGAATTTGGTGGGTATGTATGTAAATGCCCCTATTTTGTTTCTCTGATTTCTACCACGTTACTGTCTGACTACTGTAATTCAGAATTGTTTTGTGGCGATAAACAACGTTAACTCGACCGGATCTGATATTAACAATGGCTTTAAAGAAGTTATTGTCATGCTGTTAATATAATGATTTTTCAAAAGAAGTTATTTTCTCCACAACAACACTGATCATAAAATCATCTTGATGACCCCAGCTCGAATCATATAGTATCATTCATGTGTACCTTAGTGTGCATGCATACCTTAGTGTGCGCTTCATCTCATTTTTTTCGCAGGTTTCTCCGGTTGCCACCGCTTCGAGGCTCACCAAAGATTGGGTCTGTCGACAATCCGCTGCAAAATCCGTCGCGGGACGAAGGAAACTTTAAGGTACTTTCCCCTCAAGACTTTAAGTTAATTTTCTTTCAGCAACTTCAGTTTATGAGCATAATACTACATGCCTTGTTTTATTTCAGGCATCATATGCGATGAATCATGAATGATATAATGGATTTATAGAACTCTCACTATATTGCATGGCTGCAAAAGGATAGCATTCTCCTCTTATATATGTAAATGTGATTGTGTAATCTATATGTTATTGATCAGATGTATATGGAGATGCTCATACAATTATCAATCTTAAATGGAGCCTATTTGCTATGAGTTATTTCTTTGTATGATGTGATAGTCCTCTCTATATGTGATTGAGTTAAGCTATTATGTTGAGTAGGGTTGTAAAAGAGTCGAGTTTGATTGAACTCAGGCATGGCTTATGTTCGATAAGTTAAAAATTAATTACGTTTGAAATTGGCTTCAAAATTGTTTGTGAATATTGTGTACGTGTTCCACTCGATTTATAAATTATTGTTTGTGTTCGACTCTTGTTTGGCTTGAAATTCACTCGTTTAAATTAATTAAAAATATATATGGAGGTTTTTAAACACAAACATGCATCATTCCTATGTATAAGAATCACATGACCACGCGAGTAGTGGTGATTTAAAATAAGAAATAAATATATATCATATATTATTATATATATAATAAATATGATTTATTTCGAGCTAAAACGAGTCTAACATGATCAAACAAAATGTTGTTCATGTTCGGCTAGTTTATAATCAAGCTTAAAAATTTTTTGTTCGGTTCGCTTAACGAATGATTCAAACTCGAGTTGTTTGAGAACAAAGAGATTTTATGACATCAATCGCACTTCAAAATAATCACAATATTACTACGATAACACCACAAACTACTACAATATCTATTCTAATAATAAAACAACACCACTACAACACTATCAAAATTAGATCATAACACCAACTCAAAATCACCATAATACTAAAAAAATTAACAATAACAGTAAATACCACTAAAAAAACATTACAACTAGAATAGTTTTATAATAACACTACAGAAATATCACAAAAAATGCCAGAAAACTAACATAATACTATTGATTCAAAGTACAAAGGAAATCAAGCAAACAATAAATTAATGTCAATATTTGAAACAGAGCACCTCAATTTCAAACTTGTTCTATTATTTTCAGATTTCATTCTCAATGTTTCTCACTTGACATATTGTTTATAAATAACACAAGGTTGTCGTCTAAACTCCAATCGGAGAACTATAAGAAAACCTTCCAGCCACAACCAAAACCCTAGCTCGAAAAGAGGAAATGAAATAGTGCACCATATTTTGAATAGTGTACTGTATTATTTCCTAATTTTCGTTCTGGTTCACCGCAGTTCACACACCAAGATACATCTTTTTCACTTTCCATTATTTTTTTCAGTGGACCCGGCACTTTACAGGTGAAGAGATATAATTAGAGTTCGGACATAGCCACGTCCAGCTCCTGATGCGATATTTTTTCCAATTATACGGGTTTTTGAAGGAGGTTGAAATTTTCAACTAGTATGAAATGATGTGGTAAATTTATTGAAGACGAAGTATAATTATTTATTTAAAAGTATGTGATAGTGATATTTTTTTATTTGAAATTAAAAATTTGATGTCTATCCATGTAAATATAAAAACTTAGCTTTTAGATATGTAAGAATTGTGCGGTCTGTTTGTAAATACTTCATTATTTTAATGGCTTAATGATCCTATAAGCCTTTATAGAAGACTTGCTATAAAAATCTAAGTTAACTTTTACATTGATTTATTTCACTTTCATACTTTTTTTATCTGATATATAGCACCAGAAACATTACTATTTACAAATCTAACGCCTTTCATCCTTTTTTAAATTCTCACTCAAATAGCAAAATTCGTAACAAAACCCCAATCTATTTTTTTCATCTCTATCAAATTCTCAATGATTTTTTTCGTAGCGCATGTAAATATATCAGTTCGGCAGTTCAAAAATGACACATGAATGCCGCATTTTGTAATTTTTTTTTTTTTTTTTTTTTTTTTTGTGTGGAGTTTTTGATGCCCACCAACGGGAGCCTAAGAGACCCTAATAACAATTTTCGAGTCAAGTATGAAGGCTAACTGAGCCAGGAGAAGAACAAAAAGAACGATTTGAGTTCGAACCGATCATACTATAACAAGACAAATAAGCATCTGAGCAAATCACCACTGGAAAGTGGAGCCAATGCATTAACCTACATCTCGATAGATTTAACCTGGAGAAATAATACAATTCATTGGCATCAATAATTCTCCCATGAATGCTCCTAAGGTTCCTTCTCAGGGACTAAGAATTGACAATGTATCAAGGAATGAGTTATTTATCAGATTATTGTGATATTTCCTCTATATAATAAGATAATCTCATTTTGGTAATAAAAGTCATTCATATAAGGACCGAGGGTCAATAGTCGACCTAGATCAACTGATCAACACGTCATGGCCAACCGAGTCAATCTTGCTGACGTGAAACTGATCACAGACCAGCTAATCGATAATCGATTGCATCGACTGGCTTAGCTAATTAAATCGACCTTACAGAGTCGAAGTTATCACAGCCCAGCAGACGAAATCATAGGCTTGCCAAGCAATGGGATTATACATGTGAAATACATAGAATATCATGTAGCACACATATTAAAGCATGGGCAAAAATGTAATATCACATATCAATAGACAAGATTTTACTATTTATTAGTATTTATTTATCTATGTGATATTCTCTCTTTTCTTATATTTTAATATTTAAATCAGAATTAAAATAAATATACTAATTTTACATTAAATTTAATTATCATATAGTTTCTAAGCTGTTCGCACTGACGCGTTTCAGCAACTCCACCAGATGCATCGGCAACCATCCTTCCGGCGGCGCTCCTCCTACGCGCCGCAGCTATGCGTCGCCGGCTCGGTCGTCCTTCTTCTCCTCTCCCTCTTGATCCTCCACATCCGCCTCTCTTCCTCCCCCCTCGTTCTTCCTTTCCCCTTCCGCTCCTCTTCTTCCAACAGTTCCGCCAACTCTAACTTCAATCCTCTCTTCGACGACGCCGCTAACGACGCATTCGATGGTGGCTTCGACGACCGGATTGACGAGCTCGACGTGCTCGACGACGACAAGAAGCTCGTCACCGCCGCTGAAGATGCCGATTCCGATGCAACCGACTCCCGTTCCGGTTCCCGTGCCGGCTTATTCTGGGACCATGCTCTCGGCGTGGCACGCATTTCATTTGGTCGCTCAGCGTCGAGATCGGAGACGGAGGTGGATTATACGATGGATGAACTGGGCCGGAGTAAGCTTGCTTTCGGTTCGGACGATGAGCCTGTCGATGAGGCTGTTAGGACGAAGCTGGCTTCGATTCGGCAGATAGAGGATGCTCTATTGCTGAAGGTTGGTGGGCACGGAGGGAACTCGCCGATGCGGGATGGATGGGCCCAATGGCTCGAGGGCAAGGGTGATTTTATTCGACGGGATCGGATGCTTCGGTCTAATCTTGAGATGCTGAATCCGAAGAACCATCCCTTGCTACAGGATCCCGATGTTGTTGGTCTCACGGGGCTAACCAGGGGTGATCGCCTGATGCAGAAGGCGATCTTGAAGGAAATGGATAAGTTGGATTCGATTGGGTCGGATATGAAGGGGACGGAGGGAAGGAGGACTCTGCATTTGAAGGTGGAAATGGAGAAGAAGGAAGAGGGGAATGGTAGGAGATGGGGTAGTTTCCCCGGCATTGATTCGAAGCTGGATTTTTCTGACTTCATTGATCAGTTTCTTGCTATTGGTCAGTGCTCGCTCAGGATTTTCATGGTGTGGAATAGCCCTTCCTGGAGCTTTGGAGTCCGGCACCAAAGGGGGCTGGAGAGCCTTTTACATCACCACAGAAATGCTTGTGTTCTAATGTTCTCCGAGACTATTGAGTTGGATTACTTCAAGGATTTTGTCAAAAATGGGTAATGTTGCTCTTCATTGTCAAGCTGTTGGTTTATGATTTGAATTTTGTTTAACGGGCAACTCCTAATAACTGAACATGTCCGGCGATGACAATAGATGGTCTCAATTAATGACATGTGAAACTATGAACCTAAATTAGAGGCAATCAGCATGAAGTAGAGGATACTAATTCAACAGCACTAATGATTCAAAATTCATGGGATGATTACTTTTAAAGTGCAACATCCACTTGACCAGAGTAGGAAATAAGGGATGCATCAATCCAAACTTAAAAGGAAAGTAGTACGAAGATATGCTGAAGAAAGAGGGTGGCATATGCAGTATAATAGGGAATTTAAAACAATTGTGCTAGGGAATCCAATGAGAGTTGAATCAAAACAATTTATAGCAATAATCCTAATTTATCGAGGTAATCAAAACACTAAAGAACACGTCCCATTTTCATTGACACCAATATCATATGCGTTTTACAATTTACCATATCAGAAGAAAAAAATGTTATAGAGAGAACTAAAACAATATTATTTCATATAGTTTGTACTTTCAATGGAAAAATTACAACAGAAAGTTTACTTCTATTATTTCACTGATGAAATTATAATTTAGTAAAATACTTTTTTAATGTTGATTTTGATTAATTATTTATTTATGTGGAAGTGGGTGAAGTTGATTGCAAATATTTGACTAATTTAGAGGAAGTGCTAAATGTATGCACAGTTACCTCTTTTGAATTTACATAGGATCATCATTGAGAACTTCCCTACCCTCCTCTAGTCAATATCTTATTTGTTATTTGGCGTAACTTTTCTATTGCTTTATTTCCAGAAGGCTATCACAGATCTATTTGATTTTTTGTTGTTATGGATACTATATTTATTGCAACCAGACCTGCTAGAGTTTAATAACTATAAGAAGACTGTTGTTTGACTTTTTCAAAATTTAAAATCATAATACTCATTACAATTTTTAAAAGGTTTACTTTATTTATAGCAATTCTATATCAACTTGTAGTTGCACCAAACGATAGAACTCCTTTTTGTACCTTCTTTATATGTAATGTTTAAAAATGAGAAGATTCTAACAGGAAATGTAATTTGCGTGCAATTATGAAATGTTTGTTTATGACAGAAATGTGCATCCTTGAAGCCTTTGAAGCTTCTTTTCTAAGCACACTTTCCTTTTCGCAGATTCAGAATTGCTGTTGTAATGCCAAATCTTGATGAACTACTAAAGGATACTCCAGCTCACTTTTTTTCATCTGCTTGGTTTGAATGGAGAAAAACAAAGTATTATCCTCTTCACTACAGTGAATTAGTACGCCTTGCTGCCCTTTACAAGTAAGCTTCTTATTCATGTAATATGGTACTTGTTCCATGTTCCAGATGTTAATGTGCTCTTGACTCTGCTATATTTATTTATGGAAAATTATACTTGCCTACATCTAAGCATATCTGACCTCTTCATAAAAGCAGGTATGGTGGGATCTATCTTGATTCTGATGTTATAGTTTTGAAGCCACTTTATTTACTCAAGAATTTTGTTTGTGTTGAGGATCAAAGGGATGGAAATTCTTCTTACAATGGTGCAGTTATCGCATTTGAAAGACGCAGGTTACTCCAATTATTTATCCTTTGAATATTACTTTAACATTTAGCTATGTGCATTTGCCTCCTGTTTGTTATTATATTCTTTTATTTTGAACTTGTTTGTTTCAAAAGATATGCATATAGTGTGTTGATTTTGTAGATGTGCTTTGTCTTTTCTCTTAGCTGAATAATTTATTTTATGATTATTATTTTATTTGACAGCTTCAGCTGTTTCTTACAAGGGTTATAATATATATCTTTCTTCCTAAATGGATATGTTTTGAAAGTCTTGTCAATGCTTGTCGTTTCCTCTGTTTTTCTGTTCTATACTTGTCATTTTTGTTATTTGCTTGATACTTTAATTTATCCTCACAAATGTGAATATGCAAAAATACCAAAAGTTTGTCTTTAGAATTATATTTCTTAGCTAATTACTTGTCTGTATGTTGATGTAGAAGCTTGGCTGTTTACGAATATGGATAATTTTTATAACTTAAGCACGAGTTGATGTTTGATTTCACTGAACAAGAATGGACAACATGAAAACGCAACCTTGGGTTTAAAGGTGATGATAATTGTTGAGATTTGTATCTTATTTTTAGGGCTTTAATTGTAGATAGGAAATATAGAAGTGCAGGGGTTATTTGTAAAAAGTTTATAAAGCTCTATGGAAGCCCTACTCATGAATGAAGGAAAATAGAATTTTTGCCAAATGTATTCATTTCTTCATGGTATCAGAGCCTAAACCTAGCAGCTCGCCGCCATCGTCAGGATTGACGTGGGAAGGTAATGACGAGATTTGCAACTTGATCGGTGCAAGCAGTCGCGACTGGGAGCGTATCTTATGCTTCGTCATCGCGAAGCTGCCGCGACTTGGAAGGCGATGAAGGGATTGCAGTTCTCTGGGAAGGTAACGAAGTGACCGGTACTTATCGTCGCGGCTCTCTGGGAAGGTAACGACACGATTGTGGCTCACTGAAGGCAACAAAGTGACCACTGCTTGTTGTCGCGGCTTTTCGTGAAGGTAACAACGTGATCATGACTTGCTGTGAAGGCAAGGAAGGGACCACGGCTTTCTAAGAAGGCAATCAATGGATCGCGGATTGAACTGTTACGACACGGTCGCAACCCCAGCGAGCTGGTAAGTCGAAGACACATTCGGGTGTGCCCTAGGAGTGAACCGACTACACCTTCGACTGTTTGATTGTCGTAGAATGGTTCGAGCGGCTCGGTGGAGGGTAAGGGTACAATGTGCATGAAGTTAGAGCAGTGGAGGAAAGAACTTTGGTTCTACATGCGTGAGAACCGATGAGGCTAAGGAATAATTAAATTGAGGATGGCAGGAGCAGAGATAGTGTGAGAGGTCCGAGTGAACTTCCAGGTATGCAGCCAGCTTTGGCTGCTCGAGCTTAGGTATGACAGCTGCCAAGGGGGAGGCCCGTAGGTGCTACCACTTTAGATTAGTGGGACACTTGAGTAAGATTGTTCAAACCCACCAAAGAAGAGAGAGCGGGTGGATGTGATAGTCCAGAGACCGTGGTCATAATCGTAAGGGCCCTAGGGGCAAAGTAGGGGGTTGTCGGGCAAATTTGATGGTTGCAGAGAATGAGGAAAAGACGGGCGGTCTTTACAGATGATGATCACAAGTTACTGAAGATGTTGAAGAGGAAGTAGAGCGACAGGTGATGTGACTAAGGATGCATCCACCTTATCATCATCTAAGGGGAACATTGCTAGTTATGCTCACTCGGCCAAAAGTACTCGTGATACACTTGCTCTTGCCTTTATATCCTCTATAAGATCACTAGAATGGATAGTAGATACTGGTGCATCTCGACATGTGACAGATGCATCTAGTGAGTTCCCTTCCTATACTCACCTAGCTGTTTGAGAGAGCATTCATACCACTAATGGTACAACATAGCTTGTGGTTTGTAAGGGTACAGTGAGGTATACCAATTCTATGACTTTGTCCAATATTTTGCATATTGCTTCCTTTTTCAGTGAATCTTTTATCCATTGATGTCATTATATTCCAACTAAAATGTGTTATTCTATTTAATATATCAAAGGTGAGTCAAGAGAAGGGAGACTGGATGGAGAATTAGGATTAACATGTGGCATAGTAGCCTCTAGTGTTTGGATAGAAAGGGGATGAACTCAACCTTGACTTCCATGGTTGGGAATGTTGGAGCTAGAGGATCTGAGAGGAGTGTGGAGAACGTGTTGTTGCTATATCACAGACGCATGTGACACTCTTCGTCTAGTCTATTGAGTTATTTGTATCTATCATTATATGAAAAAACAAATAAATAAAAACTTGTGTGTGATGCATCTGAGTTTGGTAAGTAAACTAGGAGCTCTTATGCTAGTTCTGGTAATAGGAGCTCTTATGTTTTTATTTGGTGCGTTCAGATGCCTGAGGATCTGTTCTACAACTTTGATGAATAATTACGGATATTTTGTTACTTTCATTGATTGTTTTTTTCGTGTTACTTGATTATATCTGATGAGAAATAAAGGTGATGTGTTTATCGGCTTTAAAGACTTTCACAGGGCGATTTAAACTCAATACAATGCTGTAGTGAAGGTATTTAGGTCTGATTATGAGGCAGAGTATACCAACAATGTTTTGCAGAATACATGTCATCCCAAGGGATACAACATCAAGCCACACGTTCATACATACCAACATAAATTGGAGTAGCAGAGAAAAATAATAGACATCTTGTAGAGGTAGCTTGAAACATGATGATCACGATGAATGTCCCAAGGCACTTATAGGGGCAAGCAGTTTTGACAGTGGCTCAATTAATCAATAGAATGTCCTTGGGAGTGTTAGATTGGAAGTTTCATTGTCAGATGTTGAAATGAGATAATAGTAGGATTCTCCCATTGAAAGTTTTTTGCTGTGTAAATTTGGCGAAGAACAACATACCATCAATAGGGATGCTGGATCCCAAAACTGTGAAGTGTGTTTTCTTGTGTTATTTTGCTACCCAGAAGAGGTTGGATTATGATAGTGAAGAGATTGTTTATGAGCATGGATGTGTCCTTTAGAGAGTTTGAACCGTACTACACCCTAAAAGTAACCTCCCATTTGATGACTCGTCAGATACCGGAGACATGAGGCATGAGGGAAGAGTAGAGATGGTCAGGGATTGGTGCATGTGGGAACGATGCCTTGTCCCGTTATGTGGAAAGGTTTGGCTGAGGAAGAGCTGAAAAATGAGAAAAATGAGCGCGAATGTAGAAGGTTTCAATGTCTATCGTGTTACTCGTGCCATCAAATCCCTTGTCCCGATCTATCCCGACTCCTGAGACACCTACATCTTCCACTTCAGAATCCGATTACCTGGGTGATATGATTCCTCTCCCTTCTCCCTCTCTTATGGCTTTAAGGGGGACCTCTCGCAGCCATGCGGGTTGCTCTCTTAATTGTTATTCTCCTTATTGTTTTGGTTTCTCACGTGACATTTTATCTCATACTCTAGCATATTGTTTGCACACGGATTATCCATTGCATCTTTGGATCTTGTCTCTATACCCAAGTGTTGGCAGGTAGTTGAGTATCCAAAGTGGAAGGTTGCTATGTTGGAGAAACTTGGTGCTCTCGATAAGAACAGGACGTGAGAGTACTATTACTAGTGGGAAAAAGAGCAATTGGGTACGAGTGAATCTTCACAGTAAGACTAAATCTAGAAGGGAAAGTGGAGTGTTACAAGACACGATTAGTGGCGAAAGGATACAATAGACACGTGACATTGACTATGACGAGACCTTTGCACTGGTAGCAAAGATGAGCACTGTGAGAACACTAGTTTCTCTGGCTGTGAATGGTGGTTGAAGGTTACACCAACTCGATGTGAAGTATATTTTTTTATGGTAAGTTGCTGGAGGAGGTGTATATGGACATACCACCAGGATTCGTTACAAGTAGACAGTGGACAAGGTGTGCAAGCTCAGGAAGTCAATTTATGGTTTAAAAAGTCTCCTCGAGTCTGGTTTGACAAGTGTAGAAAATCTATGGTGGGCGTGAGATATTAGCAGATCATTATCGATCATATAGTGTTCTTTCGTAAAAAAGATTGTCATATCACTATGCTTGTTGTGTCTGTTAATGACATGATTTCCATTGTAAATAATGAGACTGAGATTACTCAACTAAAGGTAAGACTGAGCAAATAATTTGAGGTGAAAGACCTTGGATTGCTCATATATTTCTTTGGGATTGAGATGGCTCATGGACCAGAGGGGTTGTCTCGGAAAAAGTATGCACTAGATCTCCTCATAGAAATAGACATGTTGAATTACAAGCCTGCAGTCTCTCCAATTGATCAGAAGGTCAAGCTGAAGGCAGAGACAGAAGAGTCAGTTGATCATGAGAGATACCAGAGATTAGTGAGCCATTTGATCTATTTTCGCACGCATCCCGATTTCTTATTTGCAGTGGACGTGGTGAGCCGCTGTATGCATGATCCAATGAAGGGTTATATGGATGCAGTGTATCAGATTCTGAGATACCTTAAGAGTGCACCAAGGAAGGGGTTGATTTCAGGAAGAATGAGCATGTAGACATTAAGGGCTATTGTGATGCTGACTGTGCAAGTTTTGCAGATGACAGAAGATTCACCTCAGGATATTGCATGTTATAGGAGGCAGCTTGGTCTTTTTGAAGAGCCAGAAACAATTTGTAGTAGTGAGGTCAACAACAAAGGCAGAGTACAGGGCCATGGCCTTAGGAGTTGCTCAGTTGATGTGGTTGAGAGCATTGTTGGTCGAGCTCAAGGTGAATCAAGACACTCAAATGAAGTTGTGGTATGACAATAAGTCAGCAATCAACATTGTCGACAACCCGATGCAACATGATAGAACCAAACATGTGAAGATTGATAGATTCTTCAAGAAAAAGCTGAATAACTGGTTATTGGAGCTAATTCATGTAGCGACTAGAGAGCACCGCCTCGTTAAAAGACTTAGTTCATTAGATATGTCTAGATTATGTGACAAGATGGGCTTAAGTGGATATCTTTTGCCCATCTTGAGGGGAAGTGTTGAGATTTGTATCTCATTTTGAAGGGTTTAATTATAAATAGGAAATATAGAAGCTTGTAAGGCTCTATAAAAGCTCAACTTTTGAATGAAGGAAAATAGAATTTTTACCAAATGTATTCATTTCTTTAATAATTATTCTGATAATGATTGTATGGTGTGGTTTTACATTGTATCACATGCTTATTGAGTAAATGTAGCCAAACATTAAAGAAGTAATCAGTTGATATATGTTTATGCATTCCAAACCTCACACATTTGAACTTCGATTTTATTTATTTTTTTATTTTTATAAGGGGTTATCCCTCAACCTTTAAGCTTGGATTATTACTTGATTAGCTTATTTATTGAGTTGTAAAAGTGCCATAAAACCCCTACCGCAGACAGCCCAACGGAATCCCATTAGAAAGAAATTAATCCAGTTCATCCTTTGCCCATTATTTCGCAAGTATGTTTGGTCCTTTTCAGCATTTTTACAGGATGCTCTAGACTCTAGTGAGATTTGGGATAAATTCTTTCGGGCTTTTAATCCTTCAGTGATCCAAACAGATATCTTTTTTTGATCTTTCAGCTTACACACAGCTTATTAAGATTGCGTTAAAAGGTTATTTCATATATATTGATCAACATTTTTTACTGATTTTCTCGTAGTATCTATAGTGGTAGTAATGTGGCCTATTATTTCTCCTCTTAGCTGTTTCAGCAAAATATTCTCCCAAAACTCGGGAATATCAGCAATGCAAAAGCATTATACAAAAGTATGCTGCAAATGTTGGTTCTATAATGATTTTTTTATGATGGAGATGTTTTTGGCTACATGTGCTTGTGATGACCAGCAACCAAAATGTGTGAACATATTCTTTGAGAAACCAAGATATTGCATTTTATTAGGATATAGATTTAGGAAAATCACTTGAAAACCCTTGTCGCTATCTTCTTCATTTTAATGAACGACCCCAGAATTTGATGCTTTTGTTATTCTTAAATTAAATGTATTGTCATCTCTTTCATTCTTTTTGCAAGAGGTTACTGTTGTGACTATGTTGGCAAATTTGATGTGACGCAAGCTTCTTTTTTTTTGGGGGGGTGATAATATTGACTTTTTCTTAATAGCTATTTCTGTTTCTTTTTCCGCTGTCATGACCTATTCAAGCCTTCCACGGCCTTACTGACATTAAGGTCATATTCTCTAGTCCTTTAGTGAAGGAATGCTTAACAGAGTTCTACTCAACGTATGATGATACCCTTTTAAGGTGGAATGGAGCTGATCTGTTAAATAGAGTGATTAAAAGGCTTCAGAGGAATGGTGCCAAGTCCTGGGAAGAGCTTAGAGTAAATATAATCTCTCCCCAGTTAATCTTTCCAATAAGTTCGACGGACATTACAAGGTATTCTTCCCAGCCTATTTCTCGCTTTATTTGAGCACAAACTCACATAGTATTGTATATGGCTTTCTAACTTGGTCTAGCAAGATCATCATCATTGCCATTAATTTTATTAGTAATTTAAGTTGGTTTTATTATCAAAATTCTTCATTTATTTTTATTCATTGCTACATGATGCAAATATTTTTTGTCAATCCTTTTTGACCTGTCATTCACTTTTTTTTCTCATCCTTTCACACTAATTCTGTTCACTCAGTAGTTGGTGCATTTTTTTTTATCTTTGTTTTTAACCCTTTCGTGTATTCCTAAACCATCTCAATTAATTCAACAACCTAATTTTAAGTAGGTTCTACTTTCTGTCATATAATATTTCTCATCCTATCCTTCTTAATTTTTTTATATTTCATCTTAGCATTTTCTTTGGTATCACACTCCACTTTTTTGTTAGTGACATCTTCATAAACTAACAGGCAAAGAATTCTATAATCAATCAAATTGTGGTTTTATAAAATTTCTCTTTTAAGTCCTCTTGATATTCTCTCATCAAACATACAGTTGAGTAATGTCTATATTTTAGGTCCTTTGTTAAACCTCTTCATATTCTTTTGCTTTCCAAAATTCTAGCGGTAGTCTCATTCTATGATCACTTTTTGTACTTCCCATACCCAAAATAGAAAACTCCAGGTGCTGTTTATATCCCAGCAATAACTCTCTAAAATTCCAGTGAGCATCCCTATCTGTTTTTTACTTATATTAGTGACACATAATCTCTTGCTTTTATCTACTTTATATCTAATTCATCACTTTTCTCCCTAAATGCAATGTGAATTATACAGGTACTTCGAAGTGGCACAAGAAGAGTCTGAAAGGGCCCATCATGAAAAACTTTTCAAAATGATTCTGAATGAATCATACACTTTCCATTTCTGGAATGGCATAACATCTGCACTTGTGCCCGAGCCTGGTAGCCTCGTAGAGAAACTTTTAAATCAGTACTGCCTCCGTTGCCTTGAGATGTTGTGATCTACATGGTAACGAGGAATACTTTTCAGGGAAGAATTCTGTCCTTTCAGACTGAAGTAGCTGGATTCCAGACTGCTGAAGAGTTTTGGCTATAATTAAGCTTGATCCGAGTCTAATCTAAGCAAAACTATTTTAGATCTCAGTCAGACTCGGGCGCCTATCTGATTGTGAACGAAGTATCAATGCAGATGTGCACTTTTTTTGGTGGTGATTTCAGTTCATAAAACCTGGACTTGTGCTATTATTTTGTAGAAAATTCGTTAGGCTTGTGTATATTTCTACAGTGATGAAAGCACCCCAAACTTGCTTTGTTGGCTTCCCATCCCATCATGACAGCTTATGTTCATTATTATGAAGAAATCTGAGGGTGTGTGCCTTGTGTAGAGTTTTTTTTTTCTTTTTTTAACATGATTGAATTATGGTTTGAATTGTACCTCTAGGCTCTAGGTTTAGTTTGCTCTCAATTTTTCATTTTAATAAATATTTTTATTTTATGAATGGCAAAGTTTGATTTTACCCTTTATACCTTGATCACCTCTTCTTGATGCAGGGACTGAGCAAGTCATTAAAGTAGCGTGTTGTCATTTTCAAACTTATTATGGCTATAGTGTGAGTTGTTTTGTTTGACCATGGAGATAAAATGCTGAATATTCAGGCTGCTTGCGGGCATCGGTGGATTGAAGAAGTTAAAATCTAAAATTTCAACCTAATAGAGAAGATTGAAGGTAACATGAAGAATATAAAAGTGAAATTATGAGGAAACTCTTTTATGTGAGGAACCACTGATGGCGTTTACACCTAAAATGAAATAAGCTATATTATTTGTCTAGTAGATTCTTCATTTGTCTGTTTTAATAACCTAGAATCCATAAAATGCTGTGCGCATCTATTTTATTCATTACCGAGGACTAGCAGTGTATCTTTGTTGTTGTATTGTTTCTGATCCGGCAAGCGTCTCAAGGGTAACCTGTACATCTATTGTTCTTTTCCAGATTACCTTATTTTTTTGCCTAACATGAGCATGAATTTTATGTGCCTCATCATGGATCAATTTATTTTTTTATTTTTTCATTTTTTGTAGGAAGTCTTCAGCCAATAAAGATGATGACGGTGCAGCTCCCATATGTTCAGTTTTGAGGTAACCCTGCATAGTTTCGACTAGCAGTTATAATGACAGATAGCATAGTTCTATTTCTACTTTAAATGATTTATTTTGGCCCTGATATGATATGAAATGTTTTCAACATTAAATCTAATTACCATAAGACCCAATTAAACACATCACCTTGATAATTAGTAGTAACAGAAAATACACACTAAGAGAAGTAATAAAATACAACAAATATGAAAGTACGTACACAATGTTTTTGAAGTTTTGTTAAGATTCAGCTAGTTCTAGTTTGTTTGTTAAGAGTTATAAAAGTTGCAGTCTTGGTCTTGGGTTCAATCCTCATCTGATTCATAATAACTTCCATCTTTCTGGTTGCTTTTATTGTTTTCTAATTGAGAGCTTCTCTAATTATGAATGAAAGCTTCTTTTGATTGAATTTAAACCAATTGTACCTCCTTCTTGAAGGAGCAAAAGACATCCTTCTATACTCTTAGAAGGTAATCGCTCTCCCTTTTCCCTCTCACAACATATCTTTATTTTCTCGTGGTTAGGGCATGTTAAATCCTTGCCAATGACTCCACTTATAATAGTGAGGAATGAGTTTGTAGGCTTAAAACTTATACATTATTTCTCGGGAAGTTGCAATATCTCTTTTAACACAATATCTGTCGATCAATAAACGATTTCTTTAAGATCTTTTCATTAATAATGGATGTTTAAAAAATTCTCGTGGCTTACTAAAATTGACTCGTTTGACAATTTATATTTAAAGAGGAGATTCAACCATTTTTCATGATGATTTTATTCTGAGAAGATTTGGCTCCATAGATCCTACAATCTCACACTTGAAGATAGATTTGTTATTTCTCATTTAGTAATCTTAGTTGATCTCTTCTTTACACGCATCTTCTTTAATTGGCCCTAGAATTTCACTAAGACTCATGAAGCCTTTGTGTACCTTAGGACATTACTTCAATGAGTTTCCTTTCATTTAATTTTTTTTAGCCATAAAGCATCCTCTTTTAGCAAACTATATTTTAATTGTCACTTCATATATATGTGTTTTGTTTTAAAGTGGAAGATAACACTATATGTCGAGTTCATTGCTCTTGGGCTACCACAAAAGAGTTCCGATTCTCCTATATTCTTCCAAGTTCGTCTAAAAATAGTTTTAAGCAAAATTATCTTGCTGTTGGCTTTGGTATCTATTATTTTTTTTGCTTTTGTTGTTGATTGTGCTACCTTTTTAAGACGTATTGGCAACTAGCTAATTTTGGTGCAATCCAACTTGTAGATGTATGTCGTGCTGCCTTTCACATGTTTTGGTCTTCCTCCCTCGAACCACATTATCATGGCCCATGATTTTAGATTTTTTTTTTTAAATTATATTGAGTGATTTATTGCATCTTTCAAGTTGCGTGAGATTCACTTCATGACTTCTCAACATTTCCTTTTTGAATTTGGCATTTGCATGATATGAGTTCTTGTTGCATGAGCAATATTAGGAGTCGTGTAAACCATTGTGATAACACATCAAATAACCAACTATGGAGTCATAGATCTGACCCTTGTAGTGATTGTTTCTTTGATACCTTAAAGTGATTTATCGGTGCTTTTTTACTTTATTTTCATCATGTCAAATCACTATAACATCTTTTGATTATATTAAGATCGTGATTGATTTAGAATACTTATATCTCTATTATGGTTAATTCCCAAATCCAAATTTCTTTTTTATTTCAAGATCTTTCATGTCAAATTCTTTTTATAAAACTCTTTTAAACTATTGATTATACAACGAAGAAAACACTCAAACAATAAATCTAATATAGCAAAATATATAAATGCACAATATTTGTATGGTTTGATGAAAATATATAACAGTCACTAACATTCACATTGCACAAAAGATCAAATAATTCAATTAGTTTAAAAAGAAGTGAAAAATTACACTTCATTTATGGTTGAAGGTTGAAGATAAGGACATAAGTATCACTATGTTTGTCACTGATTTCTAAATAATACAACTACTCAAAAACTTTCCTTTTGATGAACTCAAAACCAGCATCACTTTAAAAGAACGACCTCCCTCTATTCTCTTTGTTGATAACCTCTCTTCCCTTTCCTTCATTATTATTGGCATTCATAGAATGCAAAATACTTTCTTTTAATACTTTTTTTTTTCATTGCATATCTATCCTAACATTTTATCTTCATAATATTCAAATTATCTATAAATAATTTTTTCATACCTCCAACACTAGGGCTGGCAATTTGGCTCGTTGTTCGCGAACAACTCGTGTTCGGCTCGTTAAGTAGCTCGTGTTCGGCTCGTTCGTTAAGCCTAACGAGCCGAACACAAACAAATTTTTAAGCTCGAAATGTTAACGAGACGAACACGAACAACTGTTTGTTCGCTTGTGTTCGGCTTCGAATTCGCTCGAAATAAAAAAATAATCATATAATTATTCATATAATAATTTATTATATATATTATTATATATTAATATATTATATATATTTATATTTAAGTTTAAATCATAACTCGTTTGTGTGGTAGCGTGGTTATGCTTCATTTTTCCATTCATTTGGTCTGTGTTCGAATCCGCGCTAGACATATATTTTTCTAGTTAATTTTAACGAGCCAATTTCGAGTCGAACACGAGCCGAACACGAACAAGAATATTTAATTCGAGCCGAACACGAACACACCTTTCACGAGCCATTTCGAACACGAGCCGATTTCGAGCCGAGCTAATTTCGAACGAGCCGAACACGAGCCAAGCCTGAGCTAGCTCAAGCTCGGCTCGTTTACAGCCCTATCCAACACAAACTATGCATATAATATTGTAATCCAAGAGCTCTAGCTTTTTATGTGGAACTCAATATATAAAAGCTCATATATCCTCTTTATATGTAATTGATTTTAATGTATTGAACTTTCAATCAATAAAATTTTTAGAATATCCTTTTATTCTTCAAAATAAAATCACATAATATTGAATCCAATTGGTGTCTTTTACTTATCAAAAGCAAATAGATAGATTGAATATCTTGCTTGAGCTGCTTCTCTGCAAATTCCACTACATTATTCATAATATACTTCATTCAAATTACACAAGCTCTCTCCTTTCCTACTGTACTTAAAGAACCATGTAGTTAGTTCTCTATTAAAGAAATCAATCTCCATTGGTTTCAATATTTGGCCAACCTCTCTCAGCTTGTAATTTCACAAACTCAGCAATCTGTTTGATCTCTTCCTCTTGAAGCCGAGGCCCGAACGTGCATTGTCCTCTTGGTGTGCATCTCTCTCCAAAACCCTAAACGCATTTATATATAATTAGTTGGAACAAAATTTGGCCTCAAAAGTGTCCAAAACTAAGAAATAGAGAGTGTTTTATAGTTTTAATAATTTCTAAGAGCCTCAATAGCCTTTAAATCTGTTCTTTCTTATCTGAAGCAGCTGTTGCTGCTGCATCTCATTTTCCAATTGAAACACTTCATATGCTTAACTGGCATTCTTCCTTTGCCATAATATGTTATGTTGTATATCTCCTCTTCTGTTGCCAATCCATTCCTACATGAAAATATATATTAAAAATATTTTAAATAAATTTTATAAATAATATATATATATATATATATATATAATTTTTTTTCTAAAAGGAAATCAATATTTGGTAGATGCTCAAATATCGGTTTCTCATGCTGTATTGCTGACAGTGATGAGGCGCTGACGCCTCGTGCTCGTAATTCGACTTCCCACGCACCAAGGGAGGATTCGAACCCTGTGTGTGAACCCTCCTGTAGTGCGTGGGGTGTCGAATTACAGGCACATGGCGGCAGGCCTCATCATGAATTATAATTTTATATAAGAAAATATTAAATTTAACTATATAACAATTATGTGATATGTATGTAATCTTTATATTTGATTTCAGAGTTCAAAGAAGGGGGATGATGACATGGTTACCTTTGGAGGTCTTTTATGAAAAGAGTGGCACCCTGCAAATGCAAAGCAAATATTTAAGAATATTAAGGAAATAAATAAATAAATAAACATTTAATTTATATATATATATATATATATGGAAAATAGTATAGTCTGAGGAAACTAAACTGGTTGCAGAATGTTTCCTCCCATATCATGGCAGCCAATGCATGCCTTCTGAAATAGTGCTGTTCCCTTAGGGAATTCTGGCTGGGAAAATGTGGCTGCATAAATGGGAAGGCCAAATAATAAGAATTTTTGGAATAATAAAGAAAAAAAAAATCTTTTTTGGAAATTTTACATTGCATGATACAATTCTTTTGTATTTGCATATCTAACACCCAAAAATTAATATTTACATTTTTAAGAACTTGGTGTCATCACAATAAAGTATAAATAATGATTACTATCATCCCATTGAATAGAAATTAATAATGATATACGGCTCTAATCTACTATTTCAACTATGATTGGGGATAAAATTATTATCATGATAATTTAAATATAGCTAGTTTTTCTAGTAAGATTTTATCCTCACTTTTGGACCGATTCATGGTTAAATTGGTTGGAGTGTCAGACTGATCGATCTATTTGATCCGATTTTAAAATCATACTGGGCAGGGTATGGTCGAGGGGGTGGCTAGCCTGTCGTAATCGGCTAACCACTAAGAAACCCAACTGGCCCAGATGTATTGGACATAACTAGGGTGGTGGTTAGTAGTTGAAGCTGACTGTCCACGCAAAAGCTATGTCGATAAATTAGACAGGGTATGGCTAAGAAAAGGCATGTCTGACCTCTTTCGAAACGCAGTCCAACCGTCAGACCTATCTTTCGAAATGATATAATCGATTAAAACCCAGTACTGTAACGGTACGAGAGTATGCTCGATCATCTCGTGTGACCCCAATTCTCATGTTATGCGTCTTCTGAAAGGGGCCCAATTGCGAGTCTAATCGATCCCCTTGGATAAAAGTACTCATAACTTTAATCAGGTGGCTATAAAGCGCAAGAGCTCTTGATTATAACTATGTTGTACTCTCACGCGAAGAACTCTAAAGTGGATTATTTTTCTTCTGTAATTTAAGATTTCTCTATATAAATAACAAAATGTAATATATATAGAGAAATAATAATAATTTGATAATTATGAAAATATTTTTTAATTGATAGCTGATAAATAAAAAAACTATATGTTCTGAATATAAAGATGCAACAAATCTTTTTACAGGAAAATAATTTTTGGGGGGATTTACATAAATAATACTCAAAATTTTAGGATTTGCATAATTAACCTTTAATTTTCTCTATTTACAAATATATGTAAATCCTATTTAGATCCCCTAATTTTTAATATGAAAATTTAATGATGATGATGATGGGGGAGTAGTCGATCCTTCCAAAGATTTTAATATGGAATTTATTTATAAGGTTTATGTTCCAAATTCCACGTAATAGAAACATGCTATTGCCATTTTTAAAAAATAAAGGGTTTAAAATGTAAAATTCCATTATAATTAAATTTTATTGCAAATATAAAATTCAATCGTTTTCCATAACTTATCTCACAATATATTAGCACGTAGCATTTGGAAATAAGAACTCTAATATGAACATCTCAGCAGGTCCACTTTTATTTTTTATTATATAGATATCCACTATAGTTTGTTCTATGTCAACATTTAAAAATATATTAGTGATGTGTCATCAATAATTTTTTAGGGAGCGTGAATCTCGATGCATGCTCGATGAATGTTCCTCTAAATTCAAATTCAAGATCATATGGTCAAACTAATCGTCTCGACATGATGAACTCAGTGATATCAAAATTAGTTCAATCCGGGTTCAATCAAGCCTGGATTGAGTCATCAAATCACGTTTATTGGTTTTAGATTGTCCATTGAATGATCAAATGAACTCTAAATTTGATATATTTATAGTCAAATTTAGCGTCTCGGAGAGCGAAATCTGACGAGTTTAAATCACTCAATTTTGATGTTATTAAAGCATCTAAATCTCTGCAAAATCACATATTATCAAGGGAGATCAACAAGGATCATCCGATTAGTCTCTTAGAGAAGCTACTCACCACAAAAATAAAAATATCCCTCTCTAATAGGCTATAAATAGACCTCATCTTGTTACTCGAAAGAGAGAAGAATAAGAGGAATTTTAAAGTCTCTTCTAAGAGAAAATATGATGATATCCACTAGCCACCATAGTTGTCGACCACCGTCTGTCACAAATGATCGACAACCACTAGCCATCAACATCCGTCGACGACCTTCTTGTAAACTTCGTAGCTCATCTATGGTCGTTATGTCTAACAAGTAACACCTCTGTTTTTCTTGTACTATACAACGACAAGTGTAATTTTCAATGTAATTGTATAACCTCATTTCTTAGTTGTGAGAGAAGGCGGCGCCTTGTACTTACACACTTATAATGAATTACTTTGACTAGGTTAGGCACGTGGTTTTTCACTTTTCGTGTTTTTCCATCTAAAAAGAAAAATTGTTGTTTCCACTTTTCGTATGTGTGCATGTTAGGAAATATTACATCAGGGTTCCGCACGTAGTACAATAAAATCACGTCACGTGGCGCGTGGCAAAAAAGAATCGCCCAGTAACACAGGAAATATTCCTCCCGTGTTATTCCGCGTTATTCAAGTGTCATTGTGTGATATTGATGTGTTATTGTGTTATTATAACACCAGGAATATTCTCAAAAGAGAATAACATTTGAATAACACACAATAACATCTGAATAACACACAATAACACCTGAATAACGCGGACTAACACGAGGGGAATATTTTCAGGGCTACCGGGCGATTTTTTTTTTTCCACTCGCCACGTGGCGTGATTTCATTGGACTCCGCATGTAGCCATACGTGCGCAGTCCTAATGTAATATTTTCTCGCATGTTAGACCTCAAGGAAACACTTAAACGTTAAATAATCATTTTACTGTCACAAATTTCTTGGCACACACCAATGAGAAGATGATATAAATTAAAATAATCCAAGGGTTATTTACTAAAAAATAAAATTGATGTATTGTACCATATATGTAATTATTTAATATTTTGTTCAATTTTGTTGTATTTGAAAAATGTCGAAAGTGCTAATGCGGAGTACTAGAAAATAGTCTGACTTTTACTAATTTAAAATCCTTTTTAATTTTGTTTTATTGAAAGTTTTTATAATAATGACTACTAGTACTTTACATTTATCAAATTAAACTTCAAGATAGTGCTTTCTTTATGTATAAGGTCAATTTAAAATGTTATTTTCATGGTAATACTAAACACCATTTGCCAGCTTAGCCTTAGCCTAGTATATTGTCTATATGTGTGTGTGTGTGTGTGTGTGTGTGTGTGTGTGTGTGTGTGTGTGTGTGTGTGTGTGTTTTGTGCAATTTAGGGTGAATAAAACGTAAATCCAGAAGAAGAACACAGATTTAACGAGGTTCAGCAAAGATGCCTACATCTTCTGGAGCAGAGCGGCGAATTCACTATTTCAGAGGAGTTACAAGTTCGGTTCAATACCCATAGGGTTACACGTCTATTTATAGATAAAACCTACAGATAAATTACTAAAACGCCCTCGCTCCCCTCAACCCACTAAATTCTAAGAGATACTCCTTTTCACCAGGAGACACCTCTTTAGTTAAAGAGACTCCAAATTTCCGGTATATGAGCCATACCTAGCAAATCTCCACCTTGGCGAATATCTAGCCTCTTAAGAGAAATGCATCACCCGGTATATTAACCATACCTAACAAATCTCCACCTTGGAGAATATCCAGCCCCTCAGGAAAAATGCTTCATGGAGTTTCTTACACCATAGTGGGTTGGTCAACCATGCCAATTACAACATTTATCATGTTCGCACCGAAGACTCTGGCCGATCGTTGTCTCGCGAGCTCCTACTCCCTTCGCGCCTATTCACGAAATACCTTTGCGAAACCCCTGTTCACAAATACTCACGAAGGGCTTATAGTTGTAATCCTGTATTCTGTACTCTTTTCTAAATAGTGAAAAGAAAGTTGACGCTCTGCTCCCGAGGACGTAGACATCTTTGCCGAACCTCATTAAATCTTTGTGTTCTTCTGGATTGCGTCGATTTTGTGTTTTCTTTGTCCTAAATTTCTCAACAATATATATATATATATATATATATATATATATATATATATATATATATATATATATATATATAGAGAGAGAGAGAGAGAGAGAAATTGCCAACACGGATCTCGAGGAGATTTAACTGTGCAGATGGGACAAGGTGTCGTGTCTTAGCCATCCCTCAAGACCTTCTCATGTAAGGGCGACTACCTATCGGATTATGGTAATTAACCTTTTGCCCGCTAGCCTAGCTCTGTCCTACCGACAGAAGCTCATTGACAGTGATCGAGGGTATGCGGCCAGACTCAACTAACCAATCGATACAACTAGCCGACCAAGGTATACTCGCCTACCGTTTGTCAATAAAAGTCCATCCAATATACAACATCAAATCTAGCCGACCGGAAGTCTTATTGAATCAGGCCGATTGATGCCTCTCTCGCTTAGCCGATGGAAACAACTACTAACAACTCGCCAATCCAACCAGTCGAGCCTTAGAAGGCCTTCTGCTTACATATGTAAAATACTTATAAGATCATGTATAGCCCCAACTAAAATAGGGGCATAAATGTAATTTAACGTATTGTACCCCATTTCTAGGAGATTATTTTGTGAATAAAAGATTAAACAACTCTCTCAAATTACTGTTCGCTATGTATTTCTCTTTCTCATTTCTTACACTCTATTTCGTGGTTGTAATTCACGGATATCTATTGATAAACTGTAATGAATAAGTCGTAGTGATATTTTTCTCTGTGGTATGAAAGATTTGTATGATATAAATGTAAAAAATAAAATTTAGGCGTTAGATATGTAAATACAAGATCAGCAATTAGAGAAACTTTCTTTGGTCCTTTTCAAGGGTTCCATTCTATGGTGCAAAAAGAAAAAATAATAATAAAAACCTAACCTGGAACAGGGACGAGAGGATTGGATAAGGTGAGGATTGCAGAGAGGATAGGAGTGGTTAGAAAATGTACAGTTCCCTGTGGCCTCCTGTGCTCCTCATCCTCCTCCTCCTCCTTCCACAGCTGCTTCTCCTGCGCATATTTTAAAGAAATATTAGCATATAGTTTTATACTTTCTGCATTAATAACTTGAGATTGAACAAAATAAAATAAAATTTCTTTTCATGATTTTCTGTAAGAAAAAGAAGAATGAATCTATGAGATCTGAAGGAGAGCTTATTTACTTTTACTGCCTTCTGTGAGGAGGAATATGAAGAAATCCATGAGGAAGATCTGAGCACAGTTAAAGCTTGCATTTTTATAATAGAGAGATGGAGAGTAAGGGTTAGGGTTAGGGTTAGGGAAAGGGGAAGGAGGGGAGAAGCTGCTATCATGTTACAAAAACAATAGGAGAATGACAAATTCTTAAACATGGGCTAGCTTTTCTGGGCTAAACTACAATTCAGTAGGCTTCATGGGCCTGGAGGGTCCATTTACCCGAAATCCCATCTAACAGCTACCAAACTGACTTGGCAAACTGGTTTGCCGAACTTGTATTTTTTTTAGCTTTTGGATTTCAATTTCAATATTTTCTAATTTTTTTTAATTTGGTACATATAGGCCCCCAACTACTTATGCAAAATTAATATAATGAAAAATCAATTAAAGACATTAAAATTTGAAAAAAACATTATGAAGATGCTACGAAAAAAAATTATTGTTCAAAAAGTTGTGGTGGGCATTATATTTTTTTTTTATTTTTTAAGTCAGACCATAGTTTTATGCCAGCCACTACACATAGCCAAGTTAGGATGCAAAAAACATTTTTAAATATCAGCTTTAAAAGTAAAAAAAATAACATAATTTTATCAAATGTTACAAAGTGTGGTGCGACATCGCACCGCTGACTCAAATGCACAATTAACCCAGGAGCATACTAAGAATTAACAGCATTTTAGCTGTCATTTGGTTGCCATAATGCTAACTGAATTATAATGATCATAAAATAACATTTTAGAGAGAATAAATAAGCTACAACAGTCGTATAAACGTAGTTGGGTAATAATAGCCAATAATGATGATTGGCAATGATAGCTAGTCGTCATTGGCTTCAAACTTTTTCTCAGTAGTTTGGACGTAGACACTAGCTTCATCATCCCCCATGTTGAAAATGAGGTGTTATTCATAGAGTTACCGGGAAAACTTCTTGGAATTTTAGTCACAAAAAAAAAAAAGGTTTGAATTTGAGCCAAATTAAGCACTGGTCAAGCGATTAAATTGTTTTTGAAAACTTTAAGAACATATTTGAAAGAAACAAATTCTGAATCTGGCGATCTTATAGTTGATTTGAGCGTCTAGACAAGATGAATACAACAAGCCGAATATCACTTAATTCTCACATCAATAAATCACTCAAATGTCTATCAAATAGTGTCTAATCGAGAGTGAATCCCTCTGGTTCGTCCTATCGGAGTAATTTATATTCATTCATCAATTCCAACTAGGATTTTATAAATAGAGCCCAATCCCTCTCCTGAAAGAAAGTGGGGGGAGAAAGCTTGAAGACTGAAGGAGACTGAAGTTTAGAGAATCATCTAAAGTTGAATCCTACTCTTGCAGTTGTCAACCACCATCAACTACCACTCGTTAGCCGCCGCCGATCACCATCGGCATCCGCTCACTCCTTACAACGAAGCATCATGAAAGGTAACAACTAACGTTGCGAAGTCACGAAACAAGTTACGAAGCAGTGCATTATTCTGAACACCAAACTAATCCTAAAGATGATGCAACAATTTATCTTGAAGACGATGTAATAATGTACCCCAAAGACAGTGCAACTACGAATCTCAAATATGGGTAACGGCACACAAGACATTCACTCGTGTAGCTTCCGACTCTGACCCTCGTGGCATGCAGAAGTTATTACTACTCTTCACTCCAGTCTACGTGACCAACTACGACCTACGTGGTTCACAACTCATGCAACCCCTAACTCATGCCCCTACGACTCACAAACATTATCGTGATTCACCATTATGGCCTATACGACCTATGCAGTCCATAGATCTCGCAACTCCCCTACTACGACCTTTATGACAACTCGACACAACCATCTACAACCCACCTAGCCGTACTGTCACGTTTATTAAGTACCACCTCTACAACAAGCTGACACTATAGTCATCGTCTACAACACTCACGATGGACATCTACCTCCATGGCAAATGATTATGGCTTTTATAGCCTACTGTCACAAGAACTACTGTCAGATTACAAATATACAACTTTGTAATTTCATCTTATCTAATTCGGAAAAACAATGGTTTTATATACTCATCATTCATAGTGGATTATTTCAACCTAACCTGACCTCGTAGTTTTTCGTGTAATGTTAATATGATAAATAATCATTACTCTATCACCACGAATATTGTAGCACACATCAATAATAATAATAATAATAATAATAATAATAATAATAATAATAATAGTTATTAATCCCCAAAAGTAGTGGAATGTGTGCATAAATAATATTTTTGAATAAATTCAATGGGTCAATTCTCTACTATTTAAAAATTTGGTTTGTTCACCTAATGAACCCTATATAAATATATACCTCAAATGTTGCAAATTTAATCATTTGTCTCGAGCCAATCAAAGCAAATGCGACAAGCTAAATTATTCAATTCTATCTTGATTGGACTTTACTGCGTCAATAATTTTGTCATGAAATAAATATATATTTTTACAATAAAATATCATAAATTCGGTGCATTATTCCATGCCTGTTATCAAAGCGACAGAAAACAATATGGTGCAAATGTTTCTTGAACGAGCAACATTATGTTTTAAAACTTAGCCAGATGGAAATTTAGTTCCCTAAATTGTTATTTAATATGGATGCAATTGTTTAACTTTTAGAAAATTTTTAATTTGAATGAGTTACATAAATTCCATTGATAGTGCTTGATTTATAATATAAATAAATACCAATTTTTTTCGCTCTCATCTTTGAGGTGGTAGTTAGGGCGTCATTTCTCATCGGTAGATTGGGTTTGTGCGGGGGATATGCATGTTAAATTTTTATTTGTCTGTGAATCGCACCCCATGGGTTAGAGCATGAGAAATGAGAGAGGGAGACAGAGAGAGGAGCAAACAGTAAAGAATGGTAAAACGTCTTGTCTATTAGTCTTTTCTCATAAAATATTCTTTCTATTTATAGGGCAGATGGTGCAACATGTGATATTATATTTTTGTCATCGCTTTAATGGGAGCTATACAAGGTAGTATAGATACTTGAAATGTATGAGTCCATTGCTCGACTGCTCTATGACTCATTCGGTTGAGCTGAAGAGACTTTGGCTAGGTAAGACCAATTTTGGTTAGCTAAGCTGAGTTGGTGTAGTCGGTCGGCCGAACTTAATTAGCTTCAGGTTGCCAAGCCTGACTTGGTCAACTTGACTTTGCTGATCGGTTGATCTTGGTTAATCTAGGCTGGCTATCAACCTCGATCCCTAAATGAAGAGCTTCTGTCAATGAACGAGACTAAGCCATCAAACATAGGATGAATCACTGTAACCCAATCAATAATTCGATAATTGATGAGGGATTCCTTTGGGTCGATTGTAAGATTTTATTGTATTGTCGATTGTTGGTCCCAGTTGGAGAGGAACTGGATTCTTTCGTCTGGACGGATCTACCGAGAGGTAGGTCGTTGTCTTGCTCGGTTTTACGGTGGTAGTTAACCCGAGTGCTTATCTACCACCTAAAACTTCAATCTCTACATAAAAATGTCATCTTACAAATGCATGAAAAAAGAGTACAAATTTATGGTACATTTTTAGTAAATAAAATAAAAATATATGTGGCTGTCCAAACTTTACTGATCATTATCCATTCTTACCAAATTCTTCGAAGAGATCGATTGGTTACATTTTTTTTAAACAAATTTAATAATTAATATGAATAATTTTATAGACAAAGTTTGTAATTAATAAGCAATATGAAGGAAACAGCACCAATCTTAATATTCTAAAAAAAGGACATTTACATATGTACCACTCAATTCCTATCTATTTACAAATCTAGCACCTAATATTTATTTTTTATGAATATTTTATATCATATAAAAATATCACTTTTATGTCTTTTAAAAAGGTGAAAGGATAAAAATTAAAATTTATATGTTAGATATGTAAATAATTAAGTAGTATTTTTGTAAATATATAGAATTGAGAGGTATTTTTATAAAAATAGCACTTTTGCCCTTTCTTTTTTTTTTTCCTCTAGTTCTATAAAACATATAGCATCTTCAAATTTCAAATTATGAATCATTAAGGACTATTTTTAAAATTTTATAAATGCCCCCTAATGTGCGAGGCAAGAACATTATCTTATTTTCAAAAAAAGTTGCATTTAAATATATCTCTCTCTTCATGTTTAAGCATACTTAGGTTAGGGGTGTTCTAATCAAGCCAAGTCGAATTGAGTTTGTTATTGCTTCGATTTAGTTTGGTCAAATTTTAAGTTGTTTATGTTTGGTTCAAGTTCGAGATGGAATTTAGCTTATTTATGATGGCCAAAGATCGTCGGTTATTACATTTCGATGGTTAACTGATGATTTTAAGATCGTCGATAATTTATAAACGAATGAACTTTCAGACAGCTTTTACTTACCGACGATTTGCCAACACACTTTGATCATCACTTTTGAATAACTCTATAACCGCTGGAAAGCTATCGGTTATTGTCGGTTTCTGATTATGGATAAGTTAACCGTTGATATTTTCCTACGAGTTAACCGTCGAAAATTACTGACGGGTGCACCATCGGTAAAGTGTCACGGTCGTCACTTTTATTACGCAGTATGATACTTCAATTATGAGCCGGGGTGCATCGATAATTTAACCAACGAGAAGACAATCAATTTATATCGAAGTCACCCCCATCCATTACATGCTGGTAGTGTGGGGGTAATATAATCGACGTTTTATGCATTCGGTTTTGACGAAAATAACTCGATTTATCATCGGAAGACCGACGGTAAGCCGTCGAAAACCTGTAAAATATAAAATACAAATTTCCACTTTGATAGTTTCGATTTCCACTCCTACAATCAATACACATAAAAATTACAAAAATCACAACACAGCTTAACATTTATGAAATTAAAATTACAGCCTAATAATAAATTATCCAATCGAACAGATAAATAAACAAGATGCATTTAATTCAACATCAGAACTGCTCAATAACAGAATATTTACTCAAATGTTTAACAATAACATATACAAACAAAATGAAAAAAAAAAAAAAAAAAAAAAAAACTCCGCTTAGCCTCCTCCATCTCCTCATTTTTTTTCATTTCTCTTTTTATTTTCGAAGGAGTCATCAGTTGGCTCATCGTCTTATACTTTTCTTTTTTGAATAAGTGTCTCCTTCGTATCATGTGAATGATCAAGAGAATAGAGAAAACATAAAAGGTGGACATACGACAAAGGCGGACACACAAGTGAAAGAAAGTCGAGAACTTTCGTACGGTAAATCACGCTACGATAGATCAAGCATATACGTCTGAAAAAAATTGGATCAAAATAGTTTGTGCCAAATATCCGCAAAAAGAATGCCAACAAAAGCGACCCACAACCAGAGATTCAAGTATGTTTGTCTGTTCTGGGGTCCAGAGTGCTCCCAATATGACATATCCCACTAGGTTAATTACATATTGGGGGTTGCACAAGAATACTCTTGATCCAATGATTTTTTGCTTACATTTAAAGTGAAAACAAGCACAGGGTTATCAATGGACCGTTATTTCGCATAGGTATGCTCCGATACTTTCAAAGCTCCCGCTAAGCCACATGACGAAAAGTGAGTCTTTCACGATCCCGCATGGGTAATAGACTCAACGGCATATAGAGCATGTGAAATAACCAAATCCTCCAAATGAGGAATCTCAATATGTTAAAGCACATCTGGGCCATAAAGGTAGAGAATAAATCATTGTATCCCAAAAGAACGATATCTCATCAGTAATTTGGCTGTCGAGAAGATATCAACGACAACAAGAGGTGTGACAGAACTCATAGTGGGTAGTCAAATGAAATGAGGAGTCATCCCTAACATGTAAAGGTAGCTAGGTCGAGGCACTGCAGACCCATTCATTACAAGCTACTATAAACCTAAGTCTACCTGGTCATAAAGATATTCAACCTAACAAATCTAGATATCCCCGATCAGCAATTTGCAAATTGCATTTTCCACATGCTTCACAATAGCCCTATGGTCAAAGGAATAAAACTTTTCCTAGGACTATTAGGTGGAGCTCTAAGAAGTTGGACTTGTACCTGGCTAAGTGGCGAAGATGTAGTTGGAAAGAGGATAAAGGGAATATTCAACTACAAAGTTGGAAACGCTCCCAACAAAATGGAGTTCACTACTTCTGGGTCGGGGAACCTTCGAACGACCTAAGCGTGCTAGACAACGGCCTAAGTAGAAATCTATGTTGGGATAGTCGAGTGAATGAAGCGTGGGGGCTTTTCCTCGGGACATGCATATGATGTAGTTAGCTAATAAGTCTTAATGTGGAGACACTATTAATTATGATTTGGGTGAGAGTCATACTATGCAACTCGTTTAAATTCTGGCCCGAATGCCTTGCAAGAAGATAAAGGTAGATTTTTGAAATTTCTGACAATTTTAATCCTCTAAGACTTTGATTATCTCAATCTTTGATTATTATGATTTTGAATAGAAAATTAATAATTTTAAGGTTCTTAACGGACCAAATTTTAATTTTCATAGCATCTTAGATAAACCAAAAAGAAATATGGAACACAATCAAAGCATTCAATAAAAAGTAAAACACGCTAACATGTATAAAAAAGACCAATATCATTGTGTCAGCGACGTATCCTAAGAAAATCAGAAAAGACAGTCAGACTCTGCATATACAATATAAGTACAAGAATATAATAATTTAAATGTATTTGTTCCTTTCATTAACATTTTAAAATTTTTCAATCATACTTTAGATACTTAGGGTCTGTTTGGGAGAGCTGCAGCTTATCCAACATGCTGTTGATACAGTAACTTATCCTGATAATCCGATCGATACGTAATGATTCTGGATAAGTTCGTTTGTTCGTTTGGTTTGAGCGTATACGTAACAGTCGATTTGCAGTCCGTTTGTGGATAAATGATCGTTACGCCTCGAAATGAATAAGTTGTTTAATTGTTTGGTTTGTACGGTTTAAAATAGCTTTATATTCAATCTGTTCGTATAAAAATTACATATTTAGGGTCTTCTTTATTAATAATATGCTATTAAGATATAAAATTTTAATTAAAATATAAATAAAATTAATTTAAAATATTAAAATTTTCTTTTAAATATAAAATCTTATTTAAAAAAATTATATCTTATTTTCAAACATATTATAAATTTATTTATTTTATTTCTTTAAAAATTATTCACATATACACCACCCAATCATTTCCTAATTTAAAACCAGACCAAAAATATATATTAAAAAATATTTCAAAATATAACAGTACATTTAAAATACAAGTACAATCTGAAACAAAATAACTAGCTTCATGAAACCTAAATACGAAAAACATACAAATCACACCTAATAGTAGGTTTCATGAAACCTAAATAAAAAGAAGAAATAACATGATAAAATTATAAGGAGAACAATGACAACATTCATTTTATAACGTAAGAAAGCACGTCACGACTATCGTTGTCTGCTTTCGACGGGACAATAGTGGGAGCAAACTTGTTCGAATGGGAAGCAACCGAACTAGAAGCAATGTCCCGATCTTGTGATCCCACGGATCCCCAAAGAACGGTGTTGGGCCGAGATAACGTAGTCGACGGACGTACTTTCAACCCACCCGAAGAACTCGACAGTCCTCTGGTCCTTGTCCCCACCGAGAGCATCTGTAGAACTGTCGCCCGTAGCTATGTTCCTTACGTGACGTGAGTATTAAGGAAGGCAATCCGCACCGGCATAATACTTGCTCGGACTTCATTGCAGACCTGTAGCTCATCTTCCTGCAAATATTTAATATGTTTTACAATCATTTGGATAATAGAGTAATGGAAAATTTGCATAGCATATCAAGAGTTTTGGCCCATATAAAATTTATCCCGATGAATTTATGCTACGATTGTCAACATTACAAAGTTAAGAACAGCTTATCCTCGCATTTGCACTCATATGCACGGGGTGTCCAATCGCTTCAACGCCATTGCACGAGAAAGTAGAAATGTAAAATGTTTCACCAATCAATAAATAAAAACAAATAACTAGAAAAGGGACACAACAAATTACGTGGTTCGGTCGAAGTGACCTACATCCACGGGGAAAGAGCAGTAAAATTTTTTATTACTCCAATACAAAATGATTTACATGAACCTCTGGAACCTACTATTTACATGAATTTCTAGCACATTGCCGTTACAAATCACAGCACCTAAACACCCTTAAGTTACAATTATTTCCAGCTTCCCAATAAAACCGTTTACACAGGCAAAGCATACGATAAAATTTTCCTAGCAAGCAATGCACCACTGAAAGCATCCTCAAATCGAGCAGCAGGCACCAAACAAGTGAACAGCTATAACCTTAGCTTGAAAATCTTATGAGTTAGGTGCTGCAAGATATATGCCCTTTAAATGTATATATTATTTTGCAAATATGTAGCTGTACAGTAGTTAGCTGGGAGCAATATATATGCCTTTAAAGAATCATTTCTGCTGCCTTTCCCCAACCTGGCCCTTTACGCATATTCAAAATAATATCTAGCATAAACCAGCTAGAATGAACCTTGATATTGATAACACCATAAATCAACTAGCACAAACAATGATTAAAGACAAATATCTTACTGCAGAAAACAAACTTTACATCTATGCCCCTTAATTCTTATATATTTATGTAGCAGAGAAATTCTATTGTTGAAGCAAAGTAAGAACTTGATAACATTAAATTAAAATGTAATTGTTTGGCACATATAATGAGTTATTTATCAAGGTGCTACAAGTAGAATAGAAGGAAATTCTATTGTTGAAGCATTTCTAAAAATTATAAGAGGTCCTATCTCAAAAGTTGGGGCTGAGTGCTTTCATGATTGCCTTGGGTTTGTATGATAATGCAATGACAGCAAGTAATACTTTATGCATTTAAATTGCCTCTAAAGTTTAGAATGCTCATACGGTCATTTTACATTGCCACTCTATGGTTTGTAAGCAATATTAAGAATAATATAAAGCCAATGTGAAACATCCCTACCTTCTGCTATTATATTTAAAATTTCTTGATACTTTTGTAAACCATAATTTCATCATAGCAATATATGATATCTAACAGTATGTGTAAATGATCTTCAAGCTCCAAAAATGAAACCAAACCAAGCCGGGCATTTAACATGTTCAGAGCAGTGCCCTCCAAATCATGAAACCAACCCAAAAAATAGAGACAGCATAAATTAAACAAGAGATTGTGACAGATTAAACAAGAAAGCTGCATTCAAATCTAACCACAACTTTTCTTTTGCCTTTTAGCTTTAAACAAAGCTCATATATTTTTGAAACACCCGCTGATCTAATCTCAGCTGATAAGATTAATAGAATGTATCTAATATTTATTTCAATACTAAGAGCTTCATTGGAATTCATTTTCGAATATTTTAGCCATTCTTGCAAGATAATAAAACATCCTCTAACATTCAATCCACATTAAAAACATATAACACAATATATAATGCTCGTAGGAGTAACAACAAAGGTTCATTCATGATTGGCTGATGGCATTGGGCTATTTCTTCTCTTAAAGCCGCCATCTCTCGAAGCACCTTCACCATCTCGATTGCATGCACTACGCGACTCATTTTGCTCATGTGGAATTGTACGGCCCAAGTGATACTCAAATGCTTCGGGCGGGATATCATGTGTATCGTCATCTACGGCCGCAAATTCTTCATCCAAACCGGATTGGTGACGTCGAATGAAGTTGTGCAAGTGCTATTGTTGACACTACTATCTGTACTTGTTTTGGAAATGAGTAGGTCGGCATGTCCCGCAATATCACCCATTTCTTTTTCCATACCCCAAAGGCTCGTTCGATCACACCTCGCAAAGAGGAGTGTCTTTTATTAAATAATTCTTTCTTGCCTCGTGCCACCCCGCTTGATCGCTCAAAATCGGGTATATGGTACTTTGTATCCGGATAAGGCTTCAGATATCCCCTTTGTAAAGGATATCCGGCGTCTACCAAGTAATATTTACCTGTGCATTTGTTCTTATTAGAATATTTTAGAAAATATTTAACAAAAAATGAACAAATATAAATACTCGGAGGTGGAGTTGGGAAGCAGTGCCTACGTTTTCTAGTGGCAGCCCGGAATACTCGACTGTCGTGAGCACTCCCTTCCCATCCGGCCATTACGAAGGTAAAACACATATTGAAGTCACATACTGCCATGACATTTTGTGTGGGGAAGCCACATCGACCTATGAATGCCACCTTATCTGTGTCGGAGACACGTGCATCCACATGTGTTCCATCAATTGCACCGATACAGTCCTAATTTTGGAGGTGTTAGCATACTGCATGTGAACTTCACTGTCATAAAGAAATGTAATGCTAGATGCATACTCAAGAACGGCATGTACCTTTGGTCATTGGCAATTTCTGGGGGAACTGACTCGAATGTTGGATCATCGGGCTTTATTATCTTGTGCGACAAACTAACTAGTGCATTCAAACCGATAGAGAAATATATGCTAATTGTTTCAGATGAATGTTGGAATCTCTCCATTGTATGTCGAATAGATTCATTGTGAGATAGAATATAAAGAGTTATTGCTAAAACTTCCTCGGCGTAGTTCTTCTTGATCCATGCAACCCATGGTGTTGACGGAGTTCATTAAGTAGGTCACGTAAAATGACTTTCGTCATGCGGAACATGTTGAAAAAACGAGTCGGGTGACCTTCGAATAACTCACCTACCCATTTATCACCAATCTGTTTGGATGTCATGCAAGGGTTTCTCACAACGTACTTAAGATGGTAATAGTATAAGAGCGTAAGGCATAATGCCACTCGCGATCGTGTATAATTTCTTCCTCATCGTGATTAACTTGTTCACCATCCATACTACAAATCGTACAAAGTAAGGCAAGATTGAACTTTGCAAACAAAATTAACTGAAACTTTAGGAAAAAATGTACGAAGCGTTAGGGAATAAAGCACAGTTTAAAATAAACAAGGGTTCGTAGTCGAAGACATTGAGTTCTACAACAAGAAAGAAGTAAGAGAAATGTCCATAACAATAGTACTACTAATGACTTGTCTAAATGTAATATTAACGGAGACAATCAAGCATCCATGTATTTTCCCAAATATGCCAGTCGGTATTTTGGGTCCAACTTTATAAAAAAATGCCTGATGGTTGGGTCTCGCAAAAGCTTCACATAATTAACATAGATGTCTGTGTCTGCCGCAACATCAGGATATGAATCAAGGATCTTTATGCATTCCTCAATCGAGTCGTCAATCGAGGAAACGGGCTTAGATTTGCAGCTTTCCGTAAGTTCTTCAATTGATTCTTTTACGAATGCCACACCTTTTTTCTTCTTTTCTACTCTCGGTCGCTTCGACGCGCTCGTAGATTGAACATCGGTGTGGACTTGGGAGGGACCTCCCTCGAATCACCTAAGTGGATGGTTTCAATTTCATCGAAGCCGCCAAACCCCCGTTCACTTGGGGTAAAAGCATAAGTACTCGGCTTGCAACAACACCTTCGAACATTTCGTCCAGACTTCTCCTCCAAATCCGGATCAATCCCGCAAGCTTTAAATTTTTCGGCTCTCGGCATTACCTATAATTATTAAAATTATATGGTTAATGGAGTGAGTTAATTGAAGCAAAAAATAATGTATGATGAAATGATAATACATATTCCCTTACTTGTAATTTTTCGTCCCACCAGCTGCTCGGGAGCAGACATAGTGCGCTTGCTAGGATCCCATCCTGCACCAGGCTGATCCACCTTTTAGTTCTTTCCATGTTTTCCAGATCTTTTTAATTGATCCCATTTATTTTTTAGTTTTGTCCGATCGTAAGCCCTTCCAAGAAGTTCATTGAATTTAGTCAATATGTTTTGCCAGCCTTCCTTATTAAAATGACTATTCAGTCCGTTTCCAAGTCGAACTTCCTTTACACAGAGATCACAAAATATAATAAGATAGCGTTTCTATCCCACATACCGAAGATCCAACCTCTTTAACCATTGTGTACTGCTATATGAATCGATTAGGAAAAAAATTTATTTCCATCTACATCATGTACATAACTTCGTATTGATAGCGTGTCTTTCATGCAGCAATTGCAAGCAGAAGAACAACATATGAAGCTAAGCATAACTTTGAAGAACATACAAAAAATTGTATTTCATTTGTGATCATTTGCACTTCCATCATTTCTATTAATAATGTTTTGAAAATAACAAGAAGCCATTAGATTCTTTGCTTTGGTTTACTTCGCCGTGCCTCGATTTAAGTAGTAGAAGTAAGAAAATAACATAAAACCAGCAATTTCTGTATCAATATAGATCAAAATTCTGCTCATTTTTCAAAATATCTCATCAAATGCATAACATGTCAGAACTTATATCATCATATTTTTTATGCTTATACATATTTCTTTGGAAATTTTTTTCTACTCCCATTTTTTTTCCTTAATTGAGCTATTAGCACTTTGTAGAAAGCAACCTGACCGCAATCGAGAGAAGAAGATGTTCATGTTAGCAATACGAAGATTGATCTAACTTGTGGAAGAAATAACCCTCAGAGAGGGGGAGATACTAATATTTCTGAAATCACTTAGCTAAGATACTATTATCTTCCTTCGTTGCATTTCTTTATTGTGCTTGCCAGAACCAGTTATTTTCAAACCATCCATCCCTTTCATCAAAAATTCTATGCTTTGAAATGTGAAAAAGAACTTCCATAAATAAAATTGCTACAACAGAGCCAATCTTCACTTTTTGGAACCAAGTAAGCAACAAAAAAAAAATTCATAACGCAAACCCTAAGACATCGAGTTTAGGGTTACCAAGAGAGATCGAGCGAGATCGACCGAGATCGAGCGAGATCGACCGAGATCGGAGAGGAGAGAAGCGAGATCTGAGAGGAGGGAAGCGAGATCGAGCGGGATCGAGCGAGATCGGAGAGGGGCGGAGCTAGGTTTACCGAGCGAGATCGAGGGGCTTCACGCGGGGTCACGGGGGCGAAGGGTAAATTTTCACCGCATCCGCGAAAAATAACGCGAACGCGCCTACGGAGCGCGCGTATCGCCGGTACCGTAAAAGTAAAAACCGGTTTTCGATCAAGCACAAATAAGTGCTAACCAAACAGTGAGGCGGCGTTTTTAAAAACGCCGCCGCACTTATAAGCTTTCCCAAACGGACCCTTAATGTAGGCTTATTTGGACTCAAATGAAATTTTTTTGGTGTTGTTATATTCATTTTGTAAAGACAGTGAATTTAATTGTAAATTTTGTTGAAATAAAAAATGGATGGTCCTAAGTTTCTTAATTAAGAAAATTGTTTATTTAAAAAGTGCAACAAAATTTATGTTATGTGAAGAGGATTTTTCCAAGACATATCATACAAATATAAACCTATAATGATTCAAATTCAATGATTTTGTCTTGACCAATCAAGACATAGAGCCAGCTACAACTATTCAACCAACTTTTGTTTGGCCTTTAGTGCATCAATAATTTGGACCTCAAATAAATATATATATATTTTTTAAATATCATTAATTTGGAAAATCAAAATAATTGGTACTTGAAACATGCTACATTCATGAGATTGTTCACCCTACTTAATTTGTCCTAACATGGATTAAGTTTCTTAAATATGTATTTAATGGGGATAATCTTATAAATTTTGGAAATATTTAATTTGAATCCTTCACATAATTACCATTGATCTTGTGCACTATATAATTAAATATCCCCTTCATGTTATAAGAAAAAATTAATTAAACTCAAATTAAAGTCAAAATTAATTTAAAACTTTTTTTTTTTTTAATTGGTTAACGGGTGGAACCTTTAATTAATCCCTTGGACTCACAATCCCGGTAGGTTTGGGATTGGACTCATTAGCCAACTAATTCGAGTAACACCTTCATATAGCAGACAACTTGTTTGGAGGGGATTCGAACCCCGACCTGAGGGAACATACACTGACGAACAGATGCTCTACCAACAGGTATAAATTAGTTGGCTCTACCAACTACCAAAACAACTACTTAAATTTTAAGTAATTACATATTTCACTTCTTTTGATATTGTTTTTTTTTTTTTTTTTGAAAAATCATGGCAGTATTTTAATTATATATTAATATGATTATTATTATTATTATTATTATTATTAACTTCCATATTTGTAATAATAACAGTTTGGTGCCGTAAAATATGCATAAAAATGTGTATTTCATTTTGATGTGTGCTAAAAAATTCACGGCAGTAGAGTAATAGATTATCGTCTTAGCATTGTACAAGAATTTAGCACACACACAGATGCAAGAGAAATAAGCAGTGATAACCCCAAAAAAATTTTACATTGAAAACCCATAAAGAGAAAAACCAAGAGGCTTAGCCCAATTGCGAAAATTCATTATTGATTGATGATTGCATGAATCTTTTATCCTATAGACGGTAAATAGTAACTATATTTTTCATATTACAGCGTCATTTATTGGTGTCTAGTTGGTGGTGATTGACGATGATTGGTGGTGATTGATGGTGATTAGCGATGGTTGACGATGGTTAGCGGTGGTAGACTGCGGTTGGCGGAGGTCAACGGAGGTCGTCCATGGTCGATAACGGTGGGTAGTAGTTGACTGTCGTCAGCGGTGGTCGATAATGGTAGACGGTGGTAGACGAAGTTCAGCGATGGTCGGCGACGATTAACGGTAGTCGACGATTCTCGGCAATAGTCGACGACAATCGGCGGTGATGCAGAGCTGCAAGTTCTCCTCAAGGCCTCATGTTCTCTCTCTAAGCTTAAGTTCTCTCTCTTGTAAGCTGTTGTGAGTCTTTTTATAGTGTTCTTGGTGCAATTATTGCAAGAATATGGATCATTTTAGTCGGGCGGTTCAAAGATCTTTCTTCAATCAGACGGCGTTTAATGGACATTTGGATGCATACATAACACTTGAAAATATTGTTATTTGCAAAATGTAGCATCAGAATGATACTTTTAAACTATCGAAATGATGGATTTACTCGTATCAAAGCATTTAGAAATTTGATAAAAATTAAAAATATGATTTGAAATTTTATCATGAATTTTAATAATTGAGTGAGAATTTGAAATTTGGATGAAAAAAAAGGTACTAGATTTGTAAATCGCAATGTTTTTGGTATATGCATATGTAAGTAGGCTACTCAACAACAACAACAACAAAGCTTTAATCCCACTAAGTGGGATCGGCTACATTAATCCTTTTTCTCCATTTAGTCCTATTTAGTGTCTAATTTTCGTTTAATTCTAATAAATTAAGATCATGTTTTATGCAATAAGCCCAAGTTTTTCTAGGTCTACCTCTGCCTCTCTTAACATAAGTTGTATCTAAAACATCTACTCTTCTAATCAGATCATCAGGTGGTCGACGTTTAATGTGACCAAACTATCTAAGGCGGCTCTCTCTAATTTTATCTGTCACTGGTGCAACATCAACCCTATTATGTATATTCATTTCGCATTTTGTCTCTAAGTGTAAAGCCACTCATCCACCTAATAACTCATCTCGGCAACATTTAACTTAGCATTATGCTTCTCTAAGTACGCCACTCAACAAAAAAAAAAAAAAAAAAAAAAAAAAAACTTGGTTAAATAAAATAAGGGAGTCATTTAAAAAAAAAGAGCTGAATCGGAAGCTCTCCGAAATAATAATTTTCCGAAACAGCCACCAAACGTGAATAAATCCAAGCACGCGACAAAAGGACGGCGGCTTCCCGACGCTAACGACGTCACCGTTTCCTCCACGGTGGCAGTAATTTTCCTCTCCCCGTTTTAGCCTTCTTTTATGAAAAAATTAATAATTTGGCACGTGAACGTCAAATTTAAATCAGATAGTCGATTTTGTTCTAGTTATTGATAATTTGACTAAGTAAACATCAAATTTAAATTTAGGAAGCTTTACATTCATATACATGTATGTAAATTAGCTATCTAAATGTAGATTTAAATTTAGATTTAGATTTTTCTTCTTAGTGTAGGATAAATTAGCCATCTAAATGTAAACATGAGATATTAAACATTAAAAATGTTAATCAGTGGCAGAACTCATATGTTGGTTGTTAATAAATATCAGACATTAGTAGTTTTAAATTATAGTTTACAATAAAGCATTGATCAGTGAGAATTTTGGTATTCCCCAATCATAGTTAAGCAAGCCTTAGATGTTTACATTACTAAACAACTAATGGATCTTGTTAGGCATTAGACAATGATCAATCAGGAACATCAAATATTGAATGATGGTCGATGATCTGCTTTGTTACTCTCCTTGTCAGTAAACAATGTAACAACTAAGAAGATGCTCATCATGCATTAATAGCTTAAAGCTATTAAACATTAGTATAATCAAATGCAGGCAGCTGGTAGATATCAAACATTAGCAGATTTCATAGTTGTGAACTACTTATCAATCTCCATGCAATAGGAAGGAGGAATAAGAGGGCATGTATTAGGGTTTGGCTAAAGATAGACTCCATACATTTACAAACCAGAAGATGACTAATGGAAGTTAGTAGAAAGAGTGACTAATCAAATAAACATTAGGCATTAATGGCAGAAAAAAATGGCACACAAAAGCAAGCAACATGAAGTGATTAATGGACTTTAATCATTTGTATTGCATGAAATAATTGACCTAAGGGCCTAAGGTTGTAATAGCATCATAAAATGTTTTTTCATATAATAACTTTTAGTGGGAATTTGATTTTGAGAACCATATATGCTAAAATGAGATTGTATAGATTGTACTTTGATTTTTTTCTTAAAAAAAAAAAGTAAATATTTATAATATATAATAGATTTAAAAACATATATAATTTTCCCCACATAGAGTCTAATTAAATTAATTCAAAATTTTATTTAACAAAGAAATTGATAAGGATAATTTAACTTTTCAAGCAAATATATATCTTCAGACCATGCTTCACCATGAAAGGTGTGGGGCCCACTTTTTAAATATATTAATAAATATTATTTAAACTAAAATTGAGTTGTTACCAACTTATTAATCAAGGAGCTGATATATAAAAATGGATCTGATAAATATGTGTGTATACCCAAAAAATGGTATACACGGATCTCAAGGCAATCAAGTAATCAGCCATCTCACTTCAGTAGACCGGCCAAGTTCTCTCTCTCGGTCATCTCACTTCAGACGACCAGCCAAGCTCTCTCCCTCGATCACCTCACTTCAATCAGCCGACCAACTTTGTTCTTTGGCCAGTCGGAATTGGATTTGGGACACTTCGCCCTGACAGAGGATTCAGTTGAATGACTTTTTAGCAAAACACATCAATACAAAAGACTAAAATATCACCTACTACCCTTTAAAAGCAAAGGTAATATTGTAATTTGTTTTTTGTCCTATCATCTATAAATATGTTGGTCCTTTCTTGTAAAGGAGGCTTTTGAGCTCCCCCTGAGAGGAAAGTTACACACACACACACACACTCTCTCTCTCTCTCTCAACCGACCTTATGCTCTATTCCTTAGATATGATTTATTGGTGATATTCAAAACTCTCATATATTTACTTAAATTTTAATTGACTTGAAATTAAAATTTAACTTCTTCGATTAATATAATTGTGATTTGTGGAATCAATTTTGAATGTAATGTGACCCCCTTTTTCCCTGTTATGTGCGTTTTAGCGTTCCTAATTTCACATAAATTATTATTATTATTATTATTATTATTATTATTATTATTATTATTATTATGAGATAGTTTAACAAATACGATAATTACCAAATCCCAATCAAATATACTAAAATTTGACCCTATCATAATAAAATAAAATAAAGTATAATTACAATGGCAAATCACGTAACTTCATACAATTTAACTTGAACGAATTAATTAATTCATAGTTAAGTAAATTAAGAAGTTGAATTATCAACGATAAGCCCAAATGTCTCATAATTATATAATCCAGTCCCATTTCTTAGAAATGGCTTTATGATGTTGATAGAGTCCATTTAATTGAAATAGACTACATAACTTCAGAATTTTACTTGCCACGGTCTCATTCTCTTAGGGCAACTATCTATCACTAATATAATTTTTATATATATATTTTTTATTTTTATCAAAGGTTTTGAAAGTTAAGTTTAGGATCACGTGCAATCTGAATTATGATCAACAGAAAGGGCTGAGGGAAATGAATTAGATGATATCAAAATTGACTCCACCCGAATCCAAATAGTCCCAAATCAGTACTTGAAGCGTAGTTGAAAGCTTTGAAATATATTTTGGGACTAAACGATATCTGAATCTGACATGTTAGAAGTCAAATTAAGAGTCTTGACGAGCTCAATCCAACGAGCCCAATATCACTTAATCTTGATATCACTAAAATACTTAACACCATCAAATCAAAGTACTATGGGCCGTCGGATGGAGTGGCCGAGTTCATGTAATATGAACAGAGCATGCCACCCTTAAAAATCTATAAATAGACTCACACTTTTCAATAAGGGATACCTAAACATGAAATAGAAAGCTGAAAGAGCTCTAAGCTCTTGAGGTTTCCCGAGCTCTGCCACTTCGGATTGTTGTCCGCTAATCTTGCCACCGTCAGATAATTGTCGTTGGTGCCCGGCCACTACAATCGAATAGCTGCCATCGTCTCTAAACTATCGTCATTTATGCCTCGCCACCGTTATTGAGTAGTCATTAAAATTCTGCCCGAATAGCACCACCGGACCGACGCCAACTAGCCATTACCACTACCACTGTCAAACCACCTTCGCCGCTGCTCAGCCACCGTCAACGAGCCACCGCCATAGTTGGAACACCACCAAATCAAGCAGCCATCTCTGTCAGAACAGCGTTGCTCAACAATCACTATCTGACTTATACCATCGTTAGACCATCATCACCTTCACCAAGCCAACATCGTCTGATCACTACCGCATTTGCCAAACCACCGTTCCCATCACCAAACCACCACCATCCGAGTGTCGTCACCCATCGTCAAACTACTGTTGTCTGGCCTCCACTACTAGGACATCAGACTACCACCGTCACCGCCAGACTACCACCATGCCACTACCTGACCTCTATTGCCTAACCACCTTTGTAGTTGCCGCTACTGTCGATCATGGCATCTGACTTTCTAGCACTTGACCTATACCACCGGTTTTTTTTCAAGTAGCTCGGTCATCGCCACTTTCTCAACACTTTCTGTCACTTCTCTAGCAAAAATCACATCTCCCTCGTGTAATATTGTTTTGGGTTATTGAAGGGTCGGTAAAGTTTTGCAACCTACATTGGCAAAATGGAATCATTTTAACTAGGCCAAGCCCCATGGCTTTTGCCTCTTGTGATTTTCCATGTAAATTCTCATGTTGTCTAATTGTTAATTTCTTTTTATCTATGTGTGTTGAATATTCTTATAACACTAAGACGTTAATATATCAATCTATCGCCACGAGTACACAAAACGTTTATGAATTTTTTTTCCAAATATCACTTTTATTCAAACCAAAAGTTAAAAAGAGGCATGTAATGCTTGAATATATTATATATTGATTGGAAATAGAGTGAATAATCACAAGATAATGGGTTTGAGTGCTCACCCCACCCATGCAGACATTAATACATTTTTAAGGGACCTCACAATTTCATTTCGACTAAAATTAGAGCTATAAATGAGCCAAATTTATATAGTACTAGTAGGTCGACAAGATAAGAGTTTATTTATGATTATTTGAATCAATTAATCAGATAAATTTGAACATTTTTATTGTTGAATTGTTCTAGGATATGAGATCTTGTATAATTCATTAACTCATATAATTGAGAACAGATCTTGAAGGAGTGAGAAGAAGCTGAGGAATTTAAAGAGTTTTTTTGAGGTTGTAGGATCGAGTTAGAGTAAGAAAGTGAGATCTCTCTACCAATGCAATGGTCTAGAAAATAAACACAAAACTATGTTATATATTATATAGTACCGAGTCAGAGCAGACTCATTGTTGACAAGACTACTTGTGTAAATTGTCATGTTTGTTAAAAAATGACGATATGAATGCTAACATTTGTAAATCCTCTTCTTTCTGTCTCGAAAAGCTTCTCGTCGAGCTTGGTGGTGTAGCCAGGTAGTTATAAACGAATTTGATGAGAAGGTTCACTCAAGATGTACAAATATGGAATATAAACTCGGGTAATGCAGACGAGTATGGTTGATAGAACTTGCTTGAAGATTGAAGCGGTGTAGACCCATTCAGAGAAACTCGTTAGAATGTTGACATACTTTAGAGGTACTCGTAGAATCCTTATAGTCAGTAAGAAGCTCTACGACTTATCACTTCTAGAGATACGACTAATGAGTATAATTGTTCTGGTCAACACCAGATCACTAAATGTATAGTGTGGGTTCGATCCATTAAGGTCATGCAGCCCATTTAGTATTTGGGTATTGGTGTTAAAATGAATATATTTCTTAAAACAATTAAAATAATTTATGGGTGTATTCAAAGATAACAATATCTTAATTAAACATATCAAATATATTTTTATATTTACATACATGCTCTCAATTTCTATTGATTTACATATTAACATCAAAATTTTATTTTTTTATGTGTATCCCATCTCACTCATGCATGAAATTGTGTTTCTATTTTATATAAATATAAAATGTAAAGATATGTAAAGTAAAAGAGATTTAGTGGTATATATATAAATCCCACTATTTAAATCTCACTGACTAATAAACAAAATCCTAATTTCGTATTATTTTGATTTTTTTTTCAAAGTTTTTTTTTTTTTGGGCAAAAAGAGCGACTGTAGGCTCCTTACGCGTTTCATCCAAAAAATTTTACAAAAGATAGGGAAGAGATTCTATCTACACCCCACAAACAACTCGCGCCAAAAAGAAGAATATAAGTTTTTCTTCTAAAAAAAATAAAATACAACTCACACCACAACACAAAATAAAAAACAACGAATTAGGAAATATCATGAAAAGTCAAAAATCTCAATTTATCAGAAATCAATATAGAAATGACAACATTAGAAAGATTATCACCAACAGCCCATTGAGCAGCTTTATTATCTTCTCGTTTCGTATGAGACCAATGAAGAATAATGTCTTTTACCAGAGTCATAATTCTTCTCATCTACATATTAATGCTCAAATGATAGTCCTCGAAAAATCTGCAAAAATTCAAAATAATCAAATTAAATTTAAATTTTTTTTACACTTAAATTTAGCTGACAAACCCTTTTTAAAATGAAGATTCACGTGTGCCTGCGCCAAACACACGTGTGCTTAAATGGTACAAATATTAATATTAAATAATATCGCATCAAATATGTAATAAACTATATTCATGTAATCAACATTTTCACAATGCACAAATAAATTTTCATTTATTTTTACACGTGAAATATTATAAAATGTAAAACTGTTAAGTAATTTATTCATTTTTTAACCAATAATTCATAGTTTTATGCTTTTGCTACATCGTGTAAAATATGTAATTTGTGTATGACAGTAGTCACCCTATTTTATTCGCGATGTCTTTCAACATTATTGTAATTCAACTAACAAAAATGTAATTTAATGCATTTGAAATATTAATATTTACAAAACTACCGAATAGACAATTTTTAGATTGCCAATCTAATGCATTTATGTTTGTGAAGATCAAACTATTGAAAAAATTATAGAGATGAGAATTATGGATTTGGGTTTTATTATGATTTTTGATATTTGAGTGAGAATTTAAAATAATTAATAAAAAAGGTGTTAGTTTTATAAATAACATTATTTTGAATGCGATTAACCTCTTAATATCATAAATATTACCTTTAAACTTTGCTAACATCATATACAAAATCTAGACACTTATAATATTGATTATGTGTTTATTTGAGTAAGTTGCGGCTGTTTGAAGAAATAGTTGTGAAGTTGTTGCAAAATAAATTATTTTTCAAAACGTTGCGGTGGCGTGACTATTAGAAATTTATTTTATTTTTAAAAAATAGATTAGTAACTTCCTGACAGTCACTACACTTTAACAGCTTAGATTAAGAAAAAAAACAGCTTTTTACAACAAAAATTTTTAAAAATATTAAAGAATGAGATCTGTGATGACAATCTTAAATGCAAAGCAGACAGAAAACTCTCTCAAAGAGACAATAAAATTTAATTTGAAATATTTTCAAATATTAGATTTAAAAAAGTATCCTTAACCAATATAATAATAACTATTAATCAGAATAAAGCATCAAAATGAGCAATTTTAACATCAGAATTTAAAGATGTTCAAAATTTTAACATCGTAATCAATATTTTTCCCATCTAATCCTTCCCCATCAACACATAACCTCAAAAATTATTAAAAATTAAATATTTATTTATAAGAACAACCAGTCAAACACTCAACTGTACCCTGTCCTCCTTCTCTGTTCCTTCCAGAGAACCCTCTCTCTCTCTCTCTCTCTTCCACCCCCTATTGCCCATCCTGGACCGCCCCATCCCACTCATCATGCTTCAAAGCCTCCTCCCTCAACCCCCCATCAATGGCATCTCCTCCTCCGATGCCGCTCCCGCGACCACCATGAAATCCTCCAAACGCTCCTCCCCTTCCTCCACCTCCGACGAAATTCCCTCCGTAAAACGGCCCCGACACTCTCCCACCGCCGCCTCCTCCTCCTCCACCCCTACCTCCCCCTCCCCTTCCCACGAACAAGAATCCCGCATCCTCCGCCTCCTCACCCTCCTCCTCCACTGCGCCGAATCCGTCGCCCTCGACAACCTCTCCTATGCCCTAACCCTCCTCCCCGAAATCTCCTCCCTATCCTCCCCATTCGGCTCCTCCCCCGAACGCGTCGCCGCCTACTTCTCCGACGCCCTCCACGCACGCATCCTCTCCTCCTTCCTCGGCACTTACTCTCCTCTCTCCCTCAAACCCCTAACCCTGTCGCTAACCCGCCGCATCTCCCGCTCCTTCCAATCCCTAAACTCCATCTCCCCACTCCTCAAATTCTCCCACTTCACATCCAACCAAGCCATCTTTCAAGCCCTAGCTTACCACGATCGTGTCCACATCCTAGACCTCGACATCATCCACGGCCTTCAATGGCCGGGACTGTTTCACATCCTCTCCTCCCGCTCTCGTCCCATCCAGTCAATTCGCATCACCGGCATCGGACCCGCAGCCGAAATCCTTCACTCCACCGGACGCACCCTCGCCGATTTCGCCGCCGGACTTCGCATCCCATTCGATTTCACCCCGATCGAAGGTAAAATCACCGACCTCACCGACCTCACTCCCTTCCTTCCCGCCGATCCTTCCGAAGCGATCGTCGTGCATTGGACGCAGCATTGTGTGTACGATGTCACTGGATCGGATCTCGCCGCCGTGCAAATTCTCAAATCCATTCGCCCCCATATCGTCACTGTGGTGGAGCAGGATCTCAGCCATGGAGGCGACTTCCTGTGTAGGTTCGTCGAAGCGCTTCATTACTATTCTGCTCTGTTTGATGCGATTGGAGATGGAGGGGGAGGAGGGGAGGATAGGTGGGAGGTGGAGAGAGGCGTTTTGGGTGGTGAGATTCGAAATATAGTGGCGGTGGGTGGACCGAAGAGAACGGGTGAAGTAAGGGTGGAGAGATGGGGTGATGAGCTCCGGCGAGTGGGATTCCGGCCGGTGTCGCTCGCCGGAAGTCCGGCGGAGCAAGCGAGACTATTGCTAGGGATGGTGCCATGGAAGGGCTATACTTTGGTGGAGGAAGGTGGGAGCTTGAAGTTGGGATGGAAGGATTTGTCACTATTGACGGCGTCAGCGTGGCGGCCGGCGGCCGGTGCCGGAGAAGTAGACGAGGAGAAGAGGGATGCCAGTAAGAAACTCGCTATTTGAGGAAAATTGTTTCCTTTCTGAAATTGTAAAATGTCATTAATTTTCAGATTGGAAATCATAGTTTTAGTTTTAGCTTAATTTCTTTACATTTTTTATATGTATATAACATTTAAATTTTTATTTTTATTTAGATGGTAAAAAATAAGAAAATATTAACAGATTTAGAAGAAATATAAAAAGGAAGATTTGCACACATACCCCTGAATTTTTATGTATTTACAAATCTAATACATAAACTTTAAATTTTATATATATTTAATGATATATTTCATTTTTTTCAAGTTATGTGGCAGTATTTCTTTTTTTAATGTATTATGTAAGATTTGTGTGGTATAAATGTAAAAAATAAAGTTTAGGTGTTAAACTTGTAAAATTGAAGGACTTCGGTGGTATATTTATAAATCGTCCTAGATTTTAAAATAATTTAATTGGATAGAGTTCCATTTGGCTGCTTTGCAGTGTTCATTCAAGGAAAACGTTAATTCAATGTGTGGTTACTTTATTTGTAAAATCTATATATTTTTTTAAATTGTTTACTTTATTTATCTTGGGTATGTAACTAAAAGTTTGGCTGTAGCTTTTTAAAAAAATAATTATAAAATTGTGGTGAAAAATAATTTTTAAAACATTTATGATTGGAGTTATAAATATATATTTTTTCAAAAAAGTTAGATAAATTTTTTTAGGATCAATATATTTTAATAGATTATATTGAAAAAAAAGAAGCTGATAGTATAAAAAAAGCTATCCTGTTTGGGAGACCGGACTACGACGGTGCGGCTTCGCATTGAAGTTTTGTGAGTTTGTAAATTTTGTTTTAACTTAATTTTCAAAAAATTATCACTGAAATCTGCATTATCTCAGCGATCTCAGCGAGATACGATGACAACTTTCTAACTCTTTTTCAAAAAAAAAAAAAAATTGTAATAGGCACAACAACTTTTCAAACATCAGATTATTTTTCAGCAGCTTCACAACTATTTTTGATAAGTTGCATCTGTCTTAAACCCATAATTTAACATACAAGGTAGATATAAAATAATTTGATTTTCATTTGTTTGGGAGTGCTACAGTTTATTAATAAGCTACTGAAAAATAATTTACTTATTAAAAAACTGCACTGACAATTATAATTTTTTCATTTTGTTTTGGAAAAACAAGACCGTTGTTAGAAAGTTGCCACCGTATCTAATCAAAAATGGTGTAAAAATGTTGATTTCAGCGGTTTGAAAATGTAACTTTTATAAAAAATATATCAAAATACACTTCAAGTAAATATGTATGAGAGCATTTTCAAAACCCAACATACCAATTAAGCTGCCCCATACGGTTAATAACAAAACAAAATCAAATTGTGGCGTCAAATTTATTGTCACAGGTGCTAACCATAATTATTGGACGTAATTATTTTTTAGGATTTGAATAATTATTTAGTTAACGGCTAAGACAGTGTATCATCAGCTAATATTAATTTCTCCTGAATAAAAAATTATTTAAAGCTTTCCTTTAAGCCGGAGATTTGTGGCTTATGCTGATGGCGGCATGGCGTCAGGGGCAGAATCATTAATATCATTCTTCACCCCCATTTTTTCAAAATTTCCATTTTGGGGATTCTTCACTTTTAAAAAGCCCTACATGTAATTAAAGGTACAAATATTAAAAAATTTGTATTTTCATGTGTATAAATTGTTATTATTTTTCCTTTGTTTAAATAGATTGGCGATGTCTGTGGCGATGTCTGTGATTCAATAACGACAATGACAACGACAATGACAGTGGTGGTTGGGAAAGAGCGGTCTGATTATGGTGGGGATCTGAAAGCAGTGGTCTTGCAAAGGCTATGATGGGTGCAAGACATTGGGGTCTAGCGATGATAGTGACCAGGTGATAGCGGTATGGCGGCAACGAATATGATTGTTGAGCAACAATGCTTCTAAATTGGCGGCAACCTGACAACAACGTTCCCGCTATGTCGATGGTGGTGGTCTGGCAACTGTAGTCTAGCAGTAGCGGTGGCTAGACTGTGGTCATCCTGTGGCAGTGGCAACTTAACGTCGTTGGTCTGACGGTGGAGACGGTAGTGGCCAACGATGATGGGTATTTGGGCCCTCAAGAGCATGGAGCTTCATCAACTTTCTCCTCCAAGTCCAAGTTAACCTCACGAAGAGAGCGTGTATACTTATTTTTATAAGTGACATCCTACGTAAATATTGCATGAATACACATCACTTTATCAAGACACAGCGAATCCCTTGATCAGATGTAGTGTTATGACTATTTGAATGCATTAATAATGTCTAAATTAGGTGATATTGGGTTCGTCGGATTCGTCTCACTGAGATATGCATTAAAAATTGAATTTTAGATATTACATATAAATATGCATAGGAATTGCATGATATATCTGTAATTTATATTTCTAGGGAAAATAAAAATTGAAATTAAAAACATCTCGTGGCTCTCTTTTATATATAGAGCTTTCATTCCTACTGACAACTAGAACTGGCCAAAGTCATGTAGCTTGTCCGAAGGCATATGGAGACAAAGGGAACATTGAATGAAATTGAAGGGAAAGGCTGATTGTCGCCGATCCCACCCTCTGCTCTCCCCCTTTTTTTTTACTTTTCAGGTGGCCTGCTCGCTTAATTTAATTTATTAAAGTGGTATTTACATACATACCACCCAATTTTTATCTATTTATATATCTAGAAAATAAATTTTACTTTTATTACTATTTTTAAGTTTTAAAATGCACATTTTTATTCATATATACAACAATTAAAATTTATTTGTGGGATATGTAAATATAAGGGAGGAATTGAATGGTATGGATGAAAATGTATATTTGCTAGGTATGAAAATGTATATTTCACTTCTTTTATATTTAAATAATTATAATTGATGTGTCTGCTGAAGATTCGTAACGATTGAGTGATAGATTATCGTTTTATTGTTGTACGAAGATTTAGCACAACTATCATGTGAAAGAAAAACAAATAGCAGAGACACTAGAAGCTTTTATGTGGAAAACTCGGAAAGGTAAAAAATCATGGGGGTCTAGCCCAGTCGAAGAAAATATACTACAAACTGGATGTTGTACATAAAATTCCTTTTCACACAAACGCGAAAAAGAGTAACACAATATTTTGGTTTACAATGCCGATGCACGAAGGCTCTTGTCGCCGGGAATGGGCGGCGACCAGTGAGTGGTGGCCGACAATGGTTGGTGGTTATCGACAAGTGTAGGAGTGATGCTGGACTTCGGCTCTTTCTCCAATATTCAAGCTTTCTCTTCATATGTCAAGTTCTCCTCCAAGCTTCATGCATCAGATCACTATTCAAGAGGGGGTTTGACTCTATTTTATAAAGTCATAGTTACAATTAATGAAGAAGTACAAACCAATTTCATCAAATGGCTCAGAAAGTTAAACTCGGTTAAACAACATTTGAAGGACATTTGAGTGTCTTAATGATATATTAATTGAGTGATATTGAGCTTGTTGGATTCAACTTGATAAGACACTCAATTCCACTATAAACTCACCAAATTCGACATTCGTTTGACCTTCTAAATATGTTGTAAAACTTTTAAAAATCATTTAATTGTTCAATTTGAGCTTGATTATACTTCAAATTGAACCAATTTGGATATCATTGGGTCTGCCTCATCGAAACAGTCGTTCTCACTATAATTATATAAAAAACTAATATACCTACGAGAGTTCTATAATATTTAAAAAATTAGAAGTGCCGAAATGATTCTTGATTATTTATATAAGATAATTTTAATCCCAGAATTTATAGAAATGCCCGTGCTATTTTAAAACTAAACTCTAAGAATCACAAACGTGAATAACTTCAACGTAGTTTAAAGAGTTTGAAAACTATTTCATCACTTATAAATTCTATTTAAAAATATTATGGTGTTGGAAACTTATCAAGCTTTACGACCATATTTATTAAAATTACAATATATAATGTTTAGGAGGATTAACGTACTTATCGCGTAATTTTTATATATAACACATAAATTTTAATATTTACGTATAAAACACGCAAAACCTTAAAATCATATACATACATATATATATATATATATATATATATATATATATATATATATATATATATATATATATATATATATATGTTCTTGTTGTACTTGAAGGTTAGGGTTTGTCTTTTCACCGTCTTAGTTCAGAGCCCACCATTGTCCTTCTCACCGCCAATAATTCATATAAAGCGCACATACGTTGAAATACATTATTTTCATTCAGCTTTCAACCTAAAAAATACAAAAAACATACGTTTATTTCGTGCTGAATCAAACAATTCTAAAGCATTTTGAATACAATAGATTATTTCGGAATTTCATTTAGTTTGTAAGGTATTATTTTCTTAGCAAATCAAATACTCATAAATCACTAAATTTATTTACTTCACATTGGCAAAAATAATTATAATTTTTATAGCTTAGATTTGTTATGAGCTTTGAAGGCAACTTATTTAAGCTAATTTAGCCCCACATATAACATAATTTGCTCAAATTTACCTATGATTTATTTAAAAGAGTTGAGAATATCAACTCAATATATTTTGAATTATTCCAAAGTTTATGGAAATGGAATATATTTTTGATTTTTTTAACTTAAAAATAATCATTTTATTATTATTATTATTTGCTCATTATTTATAGATGATTGGGCTTCGTTATTGCTTATTAAGCCCATTAGACAGCCCATTCCATGGGCATTTACATGATCTAACCTGGCCCATTTGGCCGCCCGGTTATTTCGAAATCTTATTAGATGAATTCATGCGAGGGGATAGCTTATTCCTTATATTACTCTAATTATTAATTACTTGGATTCAGTGTCACGTTTGGATTTTATATGATGGGTATGATATATGACCTATTCTTTTGGTCAACACGTATATATATTTGTTTTTTTATATTGCGTCTTAAATTACAAATTATTACGTAATTAGAAAAATCACAAGATCCAATGCATATAATTTCACCTAATTCCAATGACATTAAGACGTTTGAAAGCACCAAAAATAAATAAATAAATAAATAATTGGGGGGAATTATTTTTGGCACTATTTTCTGGAGAGTGTATAGATTTATTGAATTTGAACGATTTTGAAATATACAGTGTACAATGAGCTGGCTTTTTTTATCGGGAAAATTGAATAGTACATACAAATAAAATATTAGTAGAAATCATTACATGCTCCAAATTAATTATATAAATTTGTGCATGGATATAGACAGACTCCTTGACGAAGAACGCCTCAAATATAGTACCGTACATATCGATCAGACAAGCAAACCAAAAACACAAAAATATGCTTGGCTAGCATGAGCAAATCAACAAAGAACAATAGCAATAGCGTCGAAAAGGCTACATAGCATCCTAAATCCTAGCCTCACTTATAATCTAATGAGATTGTGTACTAACCAGCATCCAAGTGCTCCGGTAAGGTCTTTGGGTACGTACGAATTTGACAGGATCGTCACACCGGCCCCATCCTAAAGATCCAAGAGATCTAAAATGTGTCACCCATGATGAATTTTGAAAAGAGATGATCATCGTATAGTTTAGTTTGCTAGATGCATAAATTTAAAATTATGATAGACATAATAAATAACAATATACATATATATTTTTTAGTTTAAAAATAAGAGTCATTAAATGCGCACCTGCAACATTCAAGGCGACATGAGTTATATCGATCCCTAGCATAGTCATACTTGTGTCAATCCTGATGTTTTAACTTGGTTTGCTTGTCACCTCGCAAGCAATGTCGTTAAGACATTGCGACCAACATGGGGTCACTAATCCATCGAACCTGACTCGTTATCACGCGCACATGCAAATGCAAATGTAAATAATCATATATAAAAGTGGCAAGCGTATCTATGTCGCAGAGGTTGTGACTCATAAATGTGGGTGTGTCGTGGAGGCAGTAGTCAAAAAAATGGGCGTGTCATGGAGGCAGTGACCCGAAAGGGTGGTCGTGCAATGGAGGCAGCGACTTGAAAAGGTGGGGGTGTCGTGGAGGTTGCGGCTAGAAGAAATAGGTATACCGTGGAGGCAGTGACCTAGAGATTTTGACTCATCGTAGATGCAGTAGTCAAAAAAATGGGTGTGTCATGGAGGCAGTGACCCGAAAGGGTGGTCGTGCAATGGAGGCAGCGACTTCAAATGGTGGGGGTGTCGTGGAAGTTGCGGCTAGAAGAAATAGGTATACCGTGGAGGCAGTGACCTAGAGAGTTGGACTCATCGTAGAAGCAGTTGCCTGAAGAAATGGGTATGTTGTGGAGGCAGTAAGCCAGAGAGGTGCGTGTGTCGTGGAGGCAGTGACCCGAAAAGGGTTTGTGTTCCGTGAACGAAGTGGCCCAAAAAATAGGTATGTTTTAGAGGCGGTAACACATAGAGGTAGGTGTGTCGTGGAGGCAGCGGCTCGAAGGAATGAGTATGTCGTGGAGGCAGCAGTAAGAAGAAATGGTACGTCATTAAGGCAGTGATCCAAAGGTAGGCATGCCAGGAAAGCAGTGGCCCAAAGGAAATGGGTATGTCGTGGAGGGAGCAACCTGAAGAATGGATGTGTCGTGGAGGCAATGACTTGAAAAGTTGGGCGTGTCATGGAGAAAGTGACCTAAGAATATGAGTATGCAGGAGGTGCGATGACCCTATGGGAAATCATATGACAATCCAATGTGGTTCCAAAAGAAAGAAGTGGAGTAATTCTCCTTGGAGATAATTACGCACTAGGGGACTTGACACGGATGGTCGGAACAGGTGTGCAAGAACAACGAACCAAGTAAGACTCAAACATGCAGAACTATCGATATACAAGATGAAATGCAAAGCGAACATGTGAGAGTGCACTAATGCATATGCAAAAACCATGACGTGGGGCACCGTGACATGGAGATGTGTTGAAGCAAACATTTGGAGTAGCATGCCTATGGGAGGCATAAATACTTGATATGGGTAGATGAGGACATATGCCCACAAGTGCACAATAAGGGGGCAAGTGATGAATATGTTAATGCAACTATGCAAAACAAACACTATGCAAGTGAATTTGGTTGTTCGACCTGCAGGGTTGACTGAGGTGGTCAACTCAAGCAACGTAGCCAACAGGCTCAGTCGGGCTAAGGTGGCTTATTGAGCCAGAGTGATCGGTTGACCACGTCGGGGCAATCAGTCAGACTAAATTGATGGGTAGACTAGGCTAGGGCGGCTGGTCGAGCCAAAGTGGTCGGTCGATCTAGTCGAGGCGACCGACCAGACTTAAGTGATAGGTCGAGCGGGCCAAGGCAGTCAGTTAGCCCAAAGTGATCGCTTGACCGGGTCAGGACCGCCTGTCAGACCAAAGTGATCATTCGACTGGGCTGAGATGTCTAGTTGAACCACTCCGCGCACTTTGCGTAAACTAAATATTGCTAGAATTTGATATAGAAGTGTATAAAAATATTCAATAATCGCAGAGTTACTCTTATCAACGCAAGTATACGTATCGCTCAAGTAATAAAGAGCTCTAATGGAGTCCTGGATATCGATCCCACAGGGAATATTTCAGATACTACGGACTAGGATTATAGAAACCAACACAGAATCACAACCTTGTAATTCGATTTGCCTATTTGTCACTAACATGCAATCGTAAATAAGATGGAGTTTTAATAAACTAATTCTACTGACAATTAACTACTTTACAAATAAAGTGAGGTTCAAATATATAAGCAAGCATCCTTCTCCTTGTTACGAAATTTAAGTGAATGGATAATTATAATTAGTTTAGTACTGTGTTGTGTCAAATAGGAGCATACATATATTTTACTCTTTGGTCCAGGCATAAAGAACATTGACTAATCCTATGCTTGGTTAATGAATCTGCGGCTAGGCTGGGAGGATATCGGCTCTCACTACGGAGCTCCCACGTTCCCCTCGCATGAGGGCTAACATCTTCACTTCAGCACCCAACGATAAAACCAAATTGAGGATTTTAGTCTGTCACTCTAAAATCTCTAATTATACACCCGATAAATTATATTTCCTTATTTATTTTCATCATACTTTCAAGGACTTTGACCTCCCTGAATCTCGGATGTAATCTTCACTTTAGTTGTAAAAATCAACATATTTTAACAAATCAATTGGTCCGATTGAAAGTAAATTAAGATTGAAGTGAAAAGACTATCACAACTTCTTTAACATTCTCTTGACACAACTAATTCAAATCACTATTTCACAAAAATCTTAAAAACCAGGAGAAAGATAGAGATACTACTCAGATTTCATGGAGAAGATATGATAAAACTTGGATTTCATATATAGAAGCAAAGTTATACAAACTAAAATAAGTAAATAAAACTTATCTCGAATTCCTCCCCAAGCAAACTCCTTGAAGTTCCTCTGAATCTCTTCCTTTCTTTACATCACGTAGAATTCTCCTTCGAAACGGTAATCAGGAAGAAATCTCTCACTTCCTTCCACTCTTACAATCTCTCGAAGAATTCCTCACAATTAACACTAATTAAACTCACTATCTATAGCTATTAGGGAAACCGAGACATTAACAGACACACACGGACACACACCGGACACTGGACAACCTCCTGACAACACTGATTTCGGCCCCAAATTGTTTCTTTTAAAGTAGTTGAAGAGTTTCCAAGAGTTACTCAAGCATCCCTTCAAAAGTCGTCCACATTCAATGTATCTCGTGAGAGAACCGACTTACTCGCCGTTGGCGGCCTCGATCTCGCCGTCGACGGCCTTCTAGAATACTTGGTTTTGAACCTTCTCCCTTAAGGCTCGCTGTCGGCGGCCTCGATCTCGTTGTCAGCGACCTTCTTTGCAATTTATTTTCTGAACTCTCGGGAAAAATCTACCGTCAGCGCTGTCGATCTCACCGTCGACGCCCAAAGTCAAATCTTTATTTTTTGGTCTTTTTTGCTCCAAATTCGCACCTTTTTCATCTTTTTGCTCCATTGTCCATAAATCAACATATCTGCAATAAAACATCAAGAATATCTTTCTTTAAAATGTAATATCATCAAAATCAATATAAAATAGGCATGAAAAATTCAACATATTTTCAGTTGGTTAAAATCCCACAAACTTAACTATTACTTGTCCTCAAGTAATTTTTAGTACTACATAAAAGTTATGATTTATTGTGGTAAGGTTTAATTCAGAAATACTACAATTATGATTTAAATAAATATCATAGTAAGATTTCTTAGAAAGATTTTCAAGTAACCGCCATTATTCATCGTCTTCTTCCCTTATTTACCGAAAATTTCGATCTAGAGCTTGAGAGATCTTGGATTTGGGGCGATTTCAACTCATTTTGACACCAGATTTCATCTTCCCTCGGTAAGAGCTTGCCTCCTATGTAAAAATTTTTTATTTTCACCATGAATTTCTTCCACATTTAGGAATTCCACAAAAATTAAAAATGTGGAGAAAATACTTGGAAGAAATCTTACTATAATATTTATTTAAATCAAAATTTTAGTATTTCTGAATTAAAATTTTACCACAATGAATCATAACTCTTATGTAGTACTAAAAGTTACTCGAGGACAAGTAATAGTTTAGTTTGGGGGATTTTAACCCAATGAAAAAATGTTAAGATTTTCATGTTTATTTTATATTGATTTTAATGTTATTGCACTTTAAAGAAAGCTATTTTTGATATTTTTATGCAGGTATGTTGATTTATGGACAATAGAGTGAAAAAAATACAAAAAAGAGCGAATTTGGAGCAAAAAGGACCAAAAAGAAGAAAATTTGATCTAGGGCGCCGACGGCGAGCTCGACAGCGCCGACTGCGAGCTCGATGGCGCCAACGGCGTGTTTTTCACGAGAGTTCATAAAATATTACAAGGAAACCCACCGACGGCGAGATCGAGACTGCCGACAGCGGAGCCTTATGAAGAGGATCCAAGGCTAAGTATTCTAGAAGGCCACCGACGGCACGCTCGACGCCGCTGACGGTGAGATCGACGATTCTCTCACGGGATACATCGAATATGAATGTTTTTTGAAGGGATGCTTGAAAAACTCTTGGAAACTCTTCAACCACTTTAAAAAGAAACAATTTAGGGCCGAAAAGGTTGTTGTCTGTTATTGTCTAGAGTCAACTAGTGTCCATTGTTGTTATCTGTTATTTTCAGTGAGTGTCTGTTAGTGTTTTGTTTCCATTAGAGTTTTCGATAGTGAGTTCAATTAGTGATATTTAGTGAGGAATTCTTCGAGAGATTGAAAGAGTGGAAGGGAAGTGAGAGATTTCTTCCTCCTTGTCATTTCGAAGAAGAATTCTGCGTGCTGAACAGAAAGGAAGAGATTCAGAGGAACTTAAAGGAGTTTGGTTGGGGAGGAGTATAAGATAAATTGTATTTACTTATTTTAGTATGTAAAACCTTATTTTTATTTACGAATTCAAAGTTTTATCATATCCTATCTATGAAATCTGAGTAGTTTTTATGTTTTTCTCATTGTTTTGATATTTTCGTGAAATGGTAATTTAAATTATTGTGCCAAGAAAATTTTAAAAGAATGTGTGATAATCTTTTCACTTAAATCTTAATTTACTTTCAATTTGGTCAATTGATTAGTTAAAATATGTTGAGTTTTACAACTATAGTGAAAATTACATCCGAGATTCAGAGAGGTCAAAGTCCTTGATAGTAGGGTGCAAATAAATAAGGAAATAATATTCATCGGGTGTAAAATTGGAGATTTTAGAGTGACAGACTAAAATCCTCAATTCGGTTCTATCGTTTGGGTGTTGAAGTGTAGATGTTAGCCCTCATGCGAGGGGAACATGGGAGCTCCGAAGTGAGAGCCGAGTATCCTCCCAACTAGCCGCGGATTCGATAACCAAGTATATGATTAGTCGATGTTCTTATGCCGACCAAAGAGAAAAAAATAAGTATACTCCTATTTGGCACAACACCATTTTTAAACTAATTCTAATTATCCACTCACTTAAATTTCTTAACAAGGAGAAGGATTATTGCTTATATATTTGAACTTCACTTTATTCGTAGAATTAATTAATTGTTAGTAGAATTAGTTTATTTTAAAAATCTCATATTACTTTCGATTGCAGATTAGTGATAGATAGGTAATTCGATTTACAAAGTTGTGATTCTAAATTAGTTTCTATAATCCTAGTTCGTAGCCTCTGAAATATCCCTGTGGGATTGATATCCAGGACTCCATTAGAGCCTTGTATTACTTGAGTGATGCGTATACTTGCGTTGAAAGATAATTCTGCGATTATTGAATATCTTTATGCACATCTTTATCAAATAAAAATAATTTTTAATTAACGTAAAATGCGTTGGGCGGTTCAGTAACTTTACCGATCCCCATCGCCGAAAATAATTTTGCAGAAATGAAAAAATGCCAAAGTTTCAAAACAAGATTTAGAAGTATAGCAGAAAAACTAACATACTCGTTTTCTCTAACTTCCCAGTCTTCAGTTTCATCCTTTAAAAATTTGTAAATCTCATTCATCAAATTTCTCGTCGGGACGAAGTTAGAATAATGACAGACAGGAACATTCTTGATTATGTACAATTCATTAATTCGTGCAGAGTTAAAAGTTATCCACCAACCTCGCACATAGACGCTTCCCTGGTTGATTCCATGCAAATTGGCGTAGAACTCCTTCACCACAAGAACGAATACTGCGACAGTAGTGTAGCAAAATACTTCCCATCGTCGCCGCACGACCATTTCTTCAATCGCTGTCGAAGGATTATTTAATCCTCAATTTACAAAGTCTATTCTTTGATTAGCCTCCTCATTGACATCACTTTGTTGAAGAGACGTTGTGCCTCGGCACTGACGAACTTTCTCCGGTTGAACACTCGAAATCTAGGGTAATATATGGAATTGGAAGCCATTAGGGATGAATTCAAGGAAATTTCCAGTCATTTTTGAGAAATACAGAGTTTACGAACCGTCACTAGGAGTTTATAGGGGAAAAATTCCTCCAAAAACCGCCAAAAACCTCTTGTTGACCTCATTTTTGAGGTCATTCTTTTCTCTCTCCTTAGGGTCAAGGATCTAGCCTTAGGATTTTCCCATTTTAGACTCTCTTAGAGGACTAGTCTGGGACCCATCATATTTAGAAATTCGAGCTATTTCCTCGCTCCTCAAAGTTTCATATGGACGGCTCTAAATCCTCGACACTTAGTTGAGTCGATTAAAAGCCGATGTATTGAAACTCTTGTCGAGTTCCTATAAGGATTTAAAAGCCATAGGTGGACCCCATTGTGTGAGACGTTTGACTTTTTACTGCGAGCAATATGTTTGATTATGGTTCTCGCTTAGGCGAAGACCGGTTATTAATTTGCTCGTTAAATGGCTCCGGTCGGGTCAAAACAAATTCATTTTTGCCACGTTACGCAAATTTGGTTTAAATTGATGCGACCGACGGCGAACTTGTCCGAACGGCCCCGGATGACGAAACAGACCGCGCCGATGCGTCCGGAACGTCAATTTTAGCCGGGAAGGACATATAATTTGATAGGGTTTCGAGTCGACTCGAATTGCGCGTGAATCGACGGATTTAAATAAAATAATAATAATAATAAATGTCTTTTTTTATATATATATGATAAATTATATTAAATTCCTGACCCTAATCCTACAGTTCACGGGGCACGGGCACTGTTCACCGTCTCTTATCTCGCGCACATGGTTCTCTTTCTCCCTTCCCGTGCCCTAACCGGGCCTCTCCGTCCCTTTCTTCGGCGGTGACCGAATTCAAGAAGCCTCCCAACCGGCTTCCCGGTCACCTCTCCCTCCTCCGACCACAACCGACATCCTCTCCGGTTGTAACTGCCGGTCGTATTTCCTAACTGTTTCTCCCGCTCAAGCAAGTCGGGTGACCTTCCTTCTTGTTAATTTTGATTGTTTTCTCGCTTGCTGTGGGATTCCCCTCACCGCTTTGTTTCTCACCGCCGGTAAGTCTTTCCCCCTTCTTCGACTATAAATACCCCTTTACAGGGAGGATTTGGGGGATTTTTTTTTTTGCGCGCTAAGAAAGAATCTCGGGCTGGTCTGGTGCTCCTTTTCTTGCGATTCAAAGAAATCTTGTTCTAAGTCTGTTTTTACAGTTTCTGAAAGTAAGAATTTCCTCTTCTCCTCTATCTTCTCAACTACAGAATGAAATATTTGGTTTCTCGCTACAATTATCTCTATTAATCTTAATCCACCTATAGAGCCTATTTTCATTAATGTATGCCCTCATTTCTCACAGATTAAAAAAAAAAAAGAAAAGTTTTCTCATCTTTATTAGCAGACAAATAGGAAATTCATTTTGATCTATCAACAATTGGATTTCCTCTCTTGGCTTATATTTTAAGATGGCCGAATGTCTTTGATTTGCTTTGATGATTAATGGCCATGGATGAGTCTTTGGGTACGAATTGATGGGTTCAAGAAGTATCTCTAATTCTATGTTTGATCCTACTCTTTGTGAGATTATATTTCTTTTATATAAAGTTTTAGGTTCTTGAAACAGTTGGATCACCATATGCCGCAACTTATATTATTACAACTTTCTTTAGGAGGGATTTCTATGATATGAAATTTATGAGATAAATGAGACTTTGCTGCATTTAAGTTGATGGAAATTTGTAATATGAAAAAGCTTGTGTTCTATTTTATACTGCTTCCTTTCTCTTGATCGTTCAGATCCCCTGATATATCAAATATTTAAAAGATAAAGGAACATGTCCTTTGCTAGCGATTGAGATTCATGTCTGCTCTTTGAATCTTACAATGAATCTTCTCGTATTTGAGATTTATCTGGTGTGAATTATAGTTCTCAGTTTTTTTTGGAATGTAGAGAGTTTACTTGCTTTAAAAAAAAAACAGTGAATAATGAGTTTCTTTTGCCTCAATTAATTTAAATCCATCATGAGCAATTGAGTTTTATTGATTTCTAATGAGGAGTTTAGCTTGCATTCATGAAATTTAAAGTACTGGAATTTTTTTTTCTCTTTGCATTTGGATCTCGGGTTTTAGTTTGCTTGAACACATATTTGAAATTCTATTTTGTTTTCCTTAGCGGTGGAGTATTAGAATCGAGATGTTGAGAATTTTTTTTTGGGACACTCTGGTTACTTTGGCTTGCCTAAATTGAATCATTTGAATGCCACAATTTTGAGATATTTTCTTTACTTTGGTTTATCGAAGCTGGACTTTGAACCTTGTGAACTTCTCTTTGCTTAAATCTGCTGAAGCAGGATTTTGGAAATACAAGAGTTGTTATCATGGTGTTTCCTGAAGCTGAGATGTGGAAACTTGTGGTTTTCTTTGTTTAAACCTACTGGGGTTTTCTCAGAAATTTTGGGAATTAACTTTGTTTTATTCTATTGAAAACAAACTCAGGAAACTTAGTTGTTATTCTTTGTTTCGATCTGATGAAATTAAACTTTGGATGTCAAAACTGCGGGGCTTTGGAATTTTCTGGAATGGTCTCCTTTGCTGCAATTTATCGAGCCTGATTTGTTCAAGCTGTAAGACTCTGAATTTTCTTTACTTTTGCTTGCTTAAACTGAATTACTCGGGCTTTATAACTTTGGGATGTTTTCTTTGTTCCGGTTTGTTGAAACCGAACTTTGAAAATCCTGGGAAATTCACTTAAGTTGATCTGCTGAAACCTGATTTTCGGATTTTAAAGATTTAAATTATGGCATTGCAGGAAATTGATTTAATTTCACTTTTCTTGTATCCTTAGTCTGCTGAAGCAGAAATTCAGTTTAACTGGAAGTTAAACTCACGTCTTTCGAGGCTTGTTCTTTATTTTAATCTGCTAAGGCAGAGATTTGGGGGATTTGTGGGTTTCTTTTGGTTTAGTCTATTGAAGATGCACTTTAATCTTCTTAAACTGGTGATGAAAGTTTGTGAATTTGGCAGTATATATATATAATTCTGTCATTCTCAATGTATTCTATCCTTCTTTGAGATTTAACATCTTTTGGGGACAATTATATACACAGTACAAAATTCATTATATATATTTATATATCTAACTTCCAGGCTCTCTTCACCTTTTTCAAATTAAAATTCTTCTTACTTTTCTCGTTTAAATTGTTAAAAGCTGCAGTTAGAATTTCTTATAATCCATATTTGGAAACAACACTTAACTTTCTTTTGGCTTTATGATTTGGACATTTGTGAAATAACACAGCTAGCTTCATTTGGAAGTTATAACAAGTTCTCCTCTGTTTTATTTTGGACTGCCACGGTTAGCAGGTTCATGGCTTTGTTTGAAAAGGTTTTTGCTATTTTTTTGAGTCACTTTGAAAAATTGCAGCAATCCTACTTTATATATATACTGAACCATTCTGAGGGTTATATCAGGACAATTAGCTATTTTATGTTTTTGCATAACACTTAATATATCATAAAAAGAAACGGCTAGCTACTTGTCGATATGGTTGTTAAAAATAAAAGAGATATTATCATATGAGTTTATCCTGAGAATTTATATGCCTTGCCTCTTTTATTTGAATAGCAAACCCTCATTTGTGGTTGGATATACATATGGAATATCAAAGTGGGTCGATAAGTTGGAAATGCGGGGTACAGGCAATGATGTATAGACTAATAATCGTGCTTTTATAGCCGAAACAAAATAAAAAAATCAATACTCAGAGATAGATGCCCATTTTACCTTGAGTTAGGTAGCTCTAATCCCTACCTTTAAGAAATCTGTGAACTGATAACAGATGCTACGATATCAGACATTATACTGATACAGTAATAGATACTTCAACAACAGATGCTACACCACACCCGTACGATAAATAACACCACGTTTGCACGACAATAAACACTGCACCTGCACGACAACAGATACTACGCCAACACATCAAATCAAATGCCACACACATAGTACAACACATATCACATCACACACATATATCACAACAAACACATCACATCGAACACATACAACACATTAAATGTCACACACAAAAAAAAACCACACATAGCACATCATACACAACACATTTAGTACATCAAATCAAACACGACATATCAAACACACTGCATCAAACACAACACATATAATTATCAAACTTATCACACACACACTACACATTAAACATCACACACAAACACCATATATTAAACATTACACACACACATCACATATTAAATATCACATACACACACATACCACTTATCAAATCACACATATTACACACTACCCTACTACACACTACCCAATAAACACTACACACTATGCACTAGTTAACACATATTACACATCACAAATCACACACCAGATACTACATGTCAGATTTTGCACTCATAAGAATTCAGATACTACAATCACAGATGCTACACTTTCAAGTTCAGATACTACAAACTGGTTCACTCACTAATTAAGTGGTAGGGATTAGGATTGCTTACTCTAGAGGTGATTTGCTTGGTGACTTTATCCGAGATTGATACGAGACTCTCAGTACTTTGGGTTGCCTGTGGGATCGAGATAGAAAAAAGAAGTCTACAGACCGAGCCTATCCTCAAATATAACTCTTATTCCCCCAATTTGATCTTTTATATGTTTATAGCTAAACTTGATTGTATAGTTACTTGTAGTTATTAGCTTGCTTCCGAGGCATCGACGAAGTTGGCCAGGTACACATTTTTTTATTGTACAGCTTCATTTACTTTCTTTATTACATGCTTTCTTTTACTTTTGTATATATACTTACTCGTATTCATACTTTTCTTTTATACTTGCCCTTAGGATAGAGCCATCTAGGGCATGGTTAGTTTCTTTTTATTACACATGTTTATTTTGATTATTGCTTCTCTTGCATACATCGTACATACCCCTAGGATAGTACCATCTAGTGGCATGGTTAGTTTCTTTTTATTACACATGTTTATTTTGATTATTGCTTCTCTTGCATACCTGTACATACCCCTAGGATAGGCCATTTAGGGCATGGTTATTTCTTTTTTATTATACATGTTTATTTTAATTATTCCCTCGCATATACCCTTAGGATAGGCCGTTCGAGGCATGATATTCTCTTTTCTATCCTATCTTTATCCTTTTTCGAGACGAGACGACAGAGGACGAATGAACGATCTTTGATCGGATGTTCGTAGATTTAAATAACATCTATAGGACGTTGAGGTTGTCATTTGATACGACATAAACCCTCACACTATCTTTTAGGACTTAGTACGATCGTACATCGTACGATATAAGTCCTAAACTGTTTAGGATTCCGAGGTTGTCATCTGGTACGACATAAATCCTCTTATATTTTTGGGTCATTTACATATGACATGTAGATATAAATCCTAAAACATCTAAATAATTTGCAAGATTGAAATATAAACACAACTTCACTTTCAAAGATGTCAAGCCCAATCATAGGTTAGTTTGAGATGTCACTGAAGCTCCTTCAGTATCTTCGACATCTCCTACTTTTCATACCTTTGGACTCTGAAAATAACTGTTCCATATTGAACCATTCCCTTTGATTTTCCTACAACCAATCGTGAAAACTTGAACGTTGAAATTCTTGAAGACAAAGCCCATGATCCTTATCGAGAGTTTTCTTAGGTGACTTCTGTTGTCTAAGATGTGATTAATTATAAGGGCTTGCATTTATAGGGAATTAGTAACCCGCATTAATCTAAACCCCGCCTAATCGTGCATTAGCATGTGGAATTTGTCGACTATAAAATACGCAGACCAAAATAGAGTCATAAACTTTTAAGTTTAGATAGTTAAGCCTATTAACAAGTGGTACGCTCATCTTTCGGGATGATGTGTCACTTGTAGTATCGTGCTCAACTATTTAAACTATTAGATGTATGAGATCTATCTGGTCTCGTTATTTTCAAAATAAAACAATATATACTATCATTTTAAAAAACAAAAAAAAATACTTTATCTATTACATTAAATTAAATTTTAAAACTTTACTTTCAAAAAAATGGCCGACACCTCTATTTCAAACTCTAGAAACTGTCCACTCGCCGATCTCGCCGTCGGCGAGCTTTATGCAATTAAATATCAGGTTTTTGGGAAAAACTTGCCATCAGCGGCGTCGAGCGCGCAATCGGCGCCCAAGGTAAAATTTGCACAAAAACGCTGTCGTCCAAATACGTTCCAAATTTTCTCTATGAATCCAAATTCCACGATCATCAAGGGATAAATACGAGTAGTATAATTCAATACTACCACAAACTAATGATAAATTCAAACAAATACTCAACAAATAAAGATAATTATGGGTTGCCTCCCATAAAGCGCTCAGTCTAACGTCGTCAGCCTGATCTATTCAAGTGTTATTCAGGTTGACTGAGCATTAAAACCTCTTTAAAGTTCGGTCTTTTACCCTCAAAATATGGTTTTAATCTATGTCCATCTTCTTTAAATATATTCCCAGTCTTCAGATCTTCAATTTCAACAGCTCCATAAGTATAAACTTGAGTCACAATAAAGAGTCTTAACCAACGAGACTTCAATTTTCCAGGAAATAACTTCAGCTTTATATTGTAAAGCAAAACTTTTTGTATTGGTTCAAAGTTCTTTTGGTTAATCTTTCGATCATGCCTTAACTTCAGTTTTTCCTTATAAATTATGTTGTTATCATAAGATTCATTTTTTAATTCTTCTAATTCATTCAATTGTAACAATATCTTCTCACCAACATTTTTCAAATTATAATTGAATTCTTTAATCGTCCAATATGCTATGCTCCAATTCTACTGGTAAGTGACAATTTTTTCCAAAAATGAGTCTGTAAGGAGTCATTCCAATATGAGTTTTATAAGCAGTCTTGTATGCCCATAATGCAATATCCAGTCTCGCAAACCAATCTACTTTACTAGGGTTTACAGTCTTTTCTAAAATTCGTTTATTCTCTTGATTAGAAACTTCAGCGAATTCACTGGTCTGAGGATGATAAGCAGTAGAGATTCTATGACTAATATTAAACTTTTCTGCCAATCTCTGAATATATTTATTCATAAAATATGATCATCTGTCAGTTATAATCACTCTCGGTATTCCGTATCTTGTGAAAATGTTTTTCATTAAGAATCTTGAAACACTTTTAGTATCACAACGTGGTAGAGCTTGTGCTTCAATCCACTTTGATGCATAATCAACTGCAATTAAAATCTATAAGTTCCCAAATGAAGGAATAAATGATCCATTGAAATCTAATCCCCAAACATCAAAAATCTCAACTTATAACATGAAAATCAGAGGCATTTCATTTCTTTTAGATGTATTACCTACTCGTTGAAATTTGTCACAAGTTTTGATATATCTGTAAACATCTCTAAAGAGAGTAGACCAATTAAATCCAGCTTGCAAAATTTTATGTGCAGTTTGTCAGTCTCAAAATGTCCTCCAAATTCAGAATCATGACATTTTTGAATAATCAGTTTAGTTTCTTCAAAAGGTACACATCTTCTAATAATAAGATCGTTAGATTGGGTTTGGCATAACACTGAGTTAGAGACTACAAAAAGGCCCATTTTTTATTAAGGAAGTGATTTTAGGATATGGTGAAGCGTTTGAAAGGTTTAGAATTGGGTTTTGAGAGGGTTGATGTTAAGGTCGAAAAAGCCCTGGATTTTGAGAGGTGAATTTAGGCAAAGGATTAAAAATTTGAAGGTAAACCTATCACACAAGTTCCTGTTTTGCAATAACTCCACTTTTTAGAGCTGAAATATTACTGAGGAAGAATCTGAAGGCCCTCAATTGTACCAGAGCTACTAAATTCATCATGAAGAAGATATACAAAATTGAAGTCCATTCAAAGATGAGAAGGTAATGGCAATTTCACCTCAGGGAGGAAGAGAGAAGGGGAGACATAATAGCCAAATATCAATAATATCGTTCAAATGTTATTGTCTTAGATCCATCAAATCTTTAAAAATGCTGTGAAAACTTAAGAGGGCCTTTGTGAACATTATTAGATTGATCTAGCTGGATACTGATTTACTGAAGTTGCATTTTTTTAAAACTAAGCTTTAGGTTTAGTGGAAATCTATATATTTGGTTGGGCTTAACTCAATTTAATTGGATTGGATTTGATTTGCCATAGAGTTCCAATGGATAAGATTTGGTTAGCTGATTTGTGAACGCTGTTGCAAGTGAGACAAGGGATCAGGAGACATATTAGATGTTGGTGAGAAAAAAGCCACCTTAGTAGGTCTTTAGTAGGAAAATGACTTTGGGGTCAAGGAAAGGATGTTGAGGACGTCATTAATGTTTGCGTGTGTTGAAGATGGAGCTGGAGTCCTTTGGAATGAAACATGTAGGGATTAGCATTGACAGTTATCGTTGTAAGGATGAGAATTTGACTACGAGGGTAGCCAAGAACATTGAGTTTATAGGAAGGAAGGAATATTAATGGGTGGAGTAGAAAATGTGGCTTCTATGAAGCATGCGGAGTGTTAATTGAATTTTGGCTTATCATTGAAGGTTGTTCGATCAAGTAGAGGCTTGTAATATATTTAAAGGGGTAAAAGAAGGTTATGTGAACATCAATCCTTCATTTTTGTTCTTTTTTATTATCTCTATAATATCTTATCGGGCTAAATAATGCGGTCCAAGGCTTTTAAAAAGTTAGTAAATGTGATTTCAAGGATAAGACTCCAATATATTATGGTTGTAATTTGAAATGAGGAATTAGGTTTTGATATTGAATTATTGATGAGTGGGGTAATGGAATTATAATGTCTTGAATTTTAATATTTGAAGATAGAAGGATTTGATATAAGAGAAGAGCTAAGAAGATAAAGAGGAAATAATCGAGAAGTTTAGATTAATTAAATATCTTGAAGGAAGGCACGGATGGTTTTGGAAGAAGAAAGAGGAAATGTGAAAGTAAAAAGGAAAATCCCATCTAATCATTGATTGGATCGAATACAAAACTCTAAATGCTATTTGTAGGAACAAACCTTATTTTAATTGTTAAAGCTACCCTAAAAAAATATAAACATGCCCAACATTTCCTAAATAAAAAATTCCATTTGACCCATTAATAACATGGCCTGCTTACCAAAGTTTGAAGTAGAGATATGTTGCATCATCCGTGTTCACATTCTTAGTCTTTCCCGACTATCCATATTCGTCACTCCTGCAACTCCCTTTTCACCAGGATGAGCCTTAATTGTGTTTTTGTCAATACGACTTATTTTAAGCAGAACTTTTAGGTTACATTTAATATTTTTCTACTAGTAGGATTAGTATTCTAATTTACATAGCTGAGTTTTTGTTAGCCTTTGAACCTTATTATTGTCTTTTTGTTTATTTGAAGTGGTAATAAATGAAGGTATCATCAATACATGGCACTGCACTATTACATAATATTTGGTGTCAGCTTTAACACAAAAAAACATCTAAAATTTCTTGCAATGTTTGCCTGTCAAATTTTGCTTCTACATGGGCTTTGGATGAGTTGATCTATTGCCCCTTCTATTTGGTCATCATTCTAACTCGGAAATTTTTTGGGTCTTAAAGCATCGATGTAGGGTCGTTGCGAGCTTATCAAATTCATAATTTGAATATTGTTTTTTTCGTGATGATGTTCATCTCACTTATACTGCACATACTCTATCTTTTATTTTACTTATCCATTATTATTTATATCCTCATTGGAATGACGGTGTTCATTTCACTTATATTGCACATACTCTATCTTTTATTTTATTTATTTACATTTTCATTTGAATGAGTAGTTTTTGTTGACTTAAGAAAATTTATCAGGTGACGGCTTCGCCATTTCTCTCCAGTTTGATCTTCCTCTTCATTTGTTTTCTAACCATTCCATTCCCTCATTATATTTTGGTTGACCACCCAAATTGACACTAGTGAACAATTATAGTGTTTAGGTTATGCCTCTTGTTTTTCTTTTAAACCATAACAATTATTTTAAATCTTAAACTCTAATTGGTCTCCCAATAGCAATATTTCACACTATAATAAGCTTGAATCCTTTGGTGCGGCGCCAAATATTAGGTCTCCAAATATTATGCAAACATTCATTTCTGTCACTATACTACGATAAGAATGCTTCCAATTTATGATTTTTATTAGAGGGATCCATGAATGAATGAAGATGTTGACAATGGAATGAATGGTGGTGGAGGGAATGGTAAAGGAGTAGCAAATTGACGAAGATTGAAAGTAAAGCAAATGAAATTATACACAGGGCATAAAGTTTCAGGTGTATGCGGGGTTTGTAGAGTAGTTGTTAGTATGGACGATCTTTCGTCTTGTAACGAGGTTACTTTCATGGCTCAATTTAACTTGCAATGCCTAGGCATGCCTTTCTACAAGTAAGGCAAATGAGTAGATCAAGGGAGGAACGAGGGGATATAATAGCAAGTAATGTTTCTTTTTTATTTGGAAAATAAAAAGGTTGAATATATTTGAAAAATAAGGATATTCATGCACAATTTGATGGAACACGTTTAATGTCGTAAGGGGCGGTGGTTAAATGGTGTCAGGTATTGTTAGGCTGCACATCATGCATAAACATCTGTTATAGCTTTTATGACTTACAGTCTATATATCTTTATTTCAAGTTATATTTGTTGTCATTCTTTTTTAATTCATTTTATTATTTTGAAATCTGTGAAAATGATATGATATGTGATAGGTATGCTAGTAAGGTTATATGACAAGGAATAATAGCTATACATACATCACATAATAACAACTTATGGAGTTTATTATCATTTGGTCTTAACACAAGTTGATAGTATGTTTTTCTTTCGTTTGTGTCCATTGCCCGCTTGTGTGGTAAGCCATGCTATTAATACAGATTTCTTTCTGTGTAATGGGTTTGTCTTCATACTTAGCCTTGTTTATAGCCATCCATATGAACCTAAAGATAATAAAGGGGATAATTTCAGCCTTGTAACTATTCCACTCTTTCCAGCAATTAAGTAAGTTGGACCATCCTACCTGCAGTTTTTCTAGCTGAAGTGTTTCAATGATAGAGTACCACCCTTCTTTATTATAGCGCATGTAGAGAAGATATGCTGCATAGATTCCCCTTTATCTTTTACAAAAAATACAACATGAAGGACCCCTTTTAGGCCTTTTTTACTCAACAGGTCATCTTTAGGAATGAGCTTGTGGAAACACCTCCAACAAAGGACATAGAAGGACTTGAGAACTTGCTCCAATGGATTTGCCCCAATCCACATTCTGCCCCAAATACAGTTCTTTAAATATAGTTGGGCAGTGATTAACTCCTGGGTTTTGGTAATAATACAATCTTTTTTTCTCCATAATTATAGGAATATTGCTGATTTCCTTGCTTCTGTCCTGGTTCACCAAACTCCCTGGTATGATCAAATCTCGTTTACTATTGCTGCAGCAGTTTTCTAATAGGTAATGATTGAGGTAACGGTCAATCATCAGTATTATAATTTTCCATCCATTAGCTAGTTATCTAGCCAGAAGTCCTCCTTGCCTTCTCCCACATCTCAAATGTGAAAGTGTTCAGCCTTGTTCTTTAACTCCTTCAGTGAATTTATCCATGCCTTTGAGTCCCCCAATTTCTTCTTTATTAAATATGGATGAGTTTGCTTACAATATTTACTGAACATAAACTGTGCCCAAAGAGTATCTGCATTCTGGAATTTAATCCTTAGTTTGCAGAACAATATTTGGTGGATCAGATTTTTCTAGAATTGAGATAACTTGACTCACGCGGAAGCCCGAAGGTGTCCTAAAGCGCGCCTCTGAAAACTGTAATTGCTGTGCTTTGCTCTGAGGGCTATCATTTGCAGATACTTCATTGTGCTCATTGCTTAACTCATAAATGTAGACTGATTCAGCACATTAGCTTGGCATACAGCTTCTGTTGAGTTTGAAACCAACCCTCTTTCATGGGAATGCGGATTTGATTTAAGAGAAATCAATTGATGATCAATCATTTTTATTCTTGCGTTATCTAAGTGTTTAATAGAGGGCCCATGCTTCTCATAACAACTAGTGTTTTCAGATTTATCCTCATAGAAAATAGAAGGTATCTAATCTTAGTCCACTATAAGGAATATGAAACTATTGCTAAAGTATATACTATCAGGAAGTACATGTGAAGTCTCATTATCCATAGGCTTTTGAGCTAAATGGCAATTAGCACACGCCGGCCTGCTTATCAAGGATTTTCATAACCCTGTTGTGCAAAATGGGATTATTTCCTATGAAATGTGTGTTTGAGTTATCAATGCTAAAATGAATCGAGTCACATGCTCTTTTACTCAAGAATATATTTTTATTTTGCACGGTTCAATCATTTATTCAGATTTTGGCCATAAATCTAGAATTCTGTGGATGGTAGAATTCTTCCTACACAAGTTTACTTCTGTGTTGACTATGTTTAAATAATTATATTGGCAGGACATATGATAAGGAATTACTTCACTAAAATGTAACAGTACAAGTAATAAGATTAATATTGATGTTGGGAAATGCTGAAATTGAAAGAGTGGTCAACTTGCATATTCTTTGGAGGTGACACTCTTGAAGCAATCAAGAGAAACTGCCTTAATAAAAGAAGGTCTCTAGCCATGGTCTCTGTTTGATTGTGGCCGAGGTGCCATTTATGAATTAAACTTCTCAACCTCATCCTTAAGCTGCTAGCATGCTCAGTTGAATGGCTTTGATTGTGATACAAATTGCAGGGGTGCTCTGGTTAATTAATTGACCTCGAGTGGCTGGGCCATTGGCGTATTCTCTTTTTGGATTGCCACCAGGCTGTTGGCCCATGTGGTGTTCTGAGTGATGTACTATCATTGTGGTCTTAGTAACTGTTGGGATTGCTTCTTTTTTTTTTTTTTGTTTTGTTATTGATGATTCTGCTCGGACCAGTCTTGTTTCTGATGCTGTGAATTAGGATTAGCTTCAGACTGTTCCTTCGTCCTTCTATTGGAGCTTTATAACTTTTAAGAACTGTTGTTGATGGGCACCAATTGCTTCATCAACGAAATCTGAGCCTGGACCCACCTTATTGGATCTGGATATGTGGACTATACATAAGAACTGCATATCATATGCTGTCATTGAATAGTTAAGTTTTCTTTGTGCATTGTTTTGTGTATATTTGTTTTTGGTCACCCTTTTATAATTATATTGTTGTGGTTATGCATCTGTGTCAATGACTGATTCATCTGTTTGAGATCAAAAGACTTTTTGGCACCAACCACTAATATTTAGATTCCTTTAAATTTTTAATAGATATCGTGAGTTTTGACATCCAAATCAGAAGATATGTGAGTTTGTGGTTGCCCTCTTTAATTTAATATAAATTTTTATTTTTTTTTGGGTATATGTGGTCAAATTTCAGATTCCTTGGCATCTTAGAGACCGTGAAATTTACACATCAAGATTCCTTTGGCATATTTATTAGAGATCATGAAATTACGCATCCAAGCCAGCAGATTTGTGTCTTCTATGTTTTCCAGGAGTGAGCTTTAGCTTTTCTTAGTGGCCTAGCTGTGAGAACGAGAAATTATTGCCTACGGAATACGCACGTGAGCGTGCGTAATAACCCCTGAATAACCTCTACTTTGGGGTTATTGACAGGTTGTTGGGGTTATTCGGGGTTTTGTGAGGTAAACTCCAATAGTGCTGAAATAACTCCGGCAGTCACCCCCATTTGAATGTTATGCATAGGTTATTATGAACGTATCAAGAGGGTATTTGGAGTACGCACGCAGAACTGCATGCGTACTCCGTACGCAATAATCTCTCGTGAGAATCTTGTTTTGTACATGCATATAAGGCAATGGATGTGTTCTTTGTTGGAATTTGTTTTCTTAAAAGTGAACTGCTAGATTGGTAGTATTTTGTATCACTTCTTAAAGTCAAGGTTTCAGATCTTGCTGTTTAAATCTACTGGCACAATGTTAATGGAATACAGCGTCTATTTCATTAATTATTTTAATGCTATGCAACTTTGTTCAGGTGCAGAATCTAATTGAGCGCTGTCTTCAGCTTTATATGAACCAGAAAGAAGTTGTGGAAACTCTCTCTTATACCAGGCAAAGATAGAACCTGGTTTTACTGAACTTGGTAATGTGTGGGCATATTCTTCTAATAAACATTGTGATTAGTGGTTTCTTACTCTCTTAAAAGTTCTCTTGTGGCGTTCTGATCTTTATAATTCTACAACTGTAAAATTCTCCCCAAATTATCGATTCTCAAATCATCAGCTAAGTATTTTTGTTTGGTTGCATTTCTTTCACTCACACTTCGAAAGGAAAAGCAGAAATGTTATAATTACCATGTAGAACTGATATAACTGTTCTCAGTGCATTATTTTTAATTTCAATCTATCATAACTGATGGAATTCCTTGCAGAGCATGGAGAAGGATCAGTTTATGTGAACATACCGATTAGTCCTTGACTCACATTTTAAGTGGCTGACAATGGCTTTTACTAGTTTTTTTTTTTTTGCAAATGTATAGACAAGTTCCGTGAACACTACTCAGTTCCCCGCAGTCCAAGTATGTGCTCACTTACCGAGTTACTCTAATCGTCATGTTTCCGTGGTTTCCTTCAACATTACCCTTTGCTTTCAGTAATAAAAAAAAAAAAATGAAAGTTAGAATTTTGTTTTATTGTGGTTTGTGTATGTTATTTTCCTGTTCAAGAAGTGCTAAAGTGCATGAATCCTGCTAGAAAGAGTTTCTAATTTATTTACATTTAAGAATCACAATGCGCAATTTGTTTTTACCAGTAACAGCTATCATGGAGAAGAAAAATTTGGTGTTGCCAAATTGTTTTCATAGTTTGCTCTTATAGACATTAGCTATTGTGTTTGTGATATAAGATTTGCATGCTGTAACTTTTGTTAATGTTTTCTTGTTTTCTTTGTAACTGATAGTACATAGTACATGCCCAAATAACTCTCAACACAGAAATCATGTATTCTACTGACCACAGATTTTGATATGTAATCCTTGTGTCTAGTTTAGTTCTCACATTGGGATCTGATTCAATTAATCCATGATGATTTACGATATTAAAAATTTACTTCTCAAATATAGTTGTGTAGCTTGTTCATTTCGAGCTGATGGGTGAATGGGCTCTCATCATGATGTGTTATGTGTGATGGATGGATTTGGCAGATTTACAAACCAGAGAAGGGGAACATAGAATGAAGGAGGACTGGAAGAATGGGAATGTATTTAGTAGAAAAGAAAGAAGGCTTGCTAAAATTGTAGGCATTCCGTTTAGAAGAAAATTGGGTAATATTTTAAGAAGAGTGGACTAAGAAGGAGAATTGTTTTGTACTATGCTAAAGTTGAAATTCTCTCCTTTTATTTTAAAGAGTAGAAAAAACAAATACTATTGAGTCATAATAATTATGAGAAGGAAGTCTTTCGAAGTAGGTGGTAACAAAATTAAGTTATATTTTTTTATGGTTTGTATGATAAGTTATGTGCTAAGGAGAAATGCTATATGAGGTAGTAAATAAAATAAATATATATTTTTAATGTTTTGTCTCGATAGGTTATGTACTATGGAAGTGAAATGCTATATGAGAGTTAAGGTGATATGTGATAGATTTAGAGATGCGGTCCTTGTTAGATGCATTAGAATGGATTTGGTTAAAGTTTTAAATATCAAGGAATCATATAAATGCTACTCCGAGAAATTAATAATCATTTTTTGGTTATTAGTGATTAGCAATGTGCAAAAAAAATAGGCTAGTGGTATGTTATTGATTGATTTTAAAAATTAAGGTAGAGCTAGCTCTATAGAAAATGGTTAAAAAGTATAGTAGGCTTGTATTTATTGAGATTTATGCTTGTATGGGGGATACCGTAATACTGTTGACATTTTTAATGAAATTTCGATGATTAAGATGCCTAATGATTGGAGAAAAAGCATTTTGTATTGCTTAGAATTATAATAGTTATATAAGAATCAAACTCTACAAGTCATACGATAAAATAATAGGAGTATTGATCATAGACTTAAAGCTATGTCAGAGCATAGTAAAATTAATTTAGTTTTATGTTAGGAATTCCCATTATATATGTTTTTCATGTGCGAAGGGCAAAGAATAAAAGATTGGTAATGGATCTTCTTATCTTTACTATTTCCAAGAAGACAAATTATCGAGTATCGTGAAACTCGATTCTATGGCATTAGGAAAAAAAAAGTGAGTTGGTATGTTGAAGCTCGCAAAGATGCAAATGATAGAGAGTTGATTATTATTATAAATATTTATTAAAATGTTTTAAATTATATCTTTTTATTTAGCTGTAGCGATGCTTGTAAATAATATTTTAAGTAAGGTGTCTTTTTTATTTCGTTGACATAGTTTATATAGTGAGCCATATATTGAAATGAAAGGTCAAAAGAATAGAGAAAATGCTTACGAAGCTATGAAACACGTATTACGTATGCAACATGATATGATACATTTACAAATTATACCGACAAAAATAAGACTCGACAGACGTGGGCACGATTTAATATTTAATTAATCAACAACAACAACAACAACAAAGCCTTAACCCTGCGTAAGTGAGGTCGTCACATGAATCCTTTTTCTCCATCAAGGCCCTATTTAGTGTCAAATTTTTGTTTAATTCTAATAAATTAAGATCATTTTTTATGTAATAAACCCAAGTTTTCCAAAGTTCACCGCCTTTCTTAACAAAAGTCAGATCTAAAACATCAACTTCCTAATCGGATCATCAAAGCGGTCGACGTTTAATGCGCACCAAACCATCTAAGGCGACTCTCTCTAATTTTATCCGTCACCGGTGCAACACCAACCCTATTACGATATATTCATTTCGCATTTCGTCTCTAAGTGTAAAGCCCCTCATCCACTTAATCATTTTCATCTCGACAACACTTAACTTTAACATTATGCTTCTCTTTAAAGACTAACATTCAAAGACCATGTAGCATCGCAGGTCTCACTCACCATCTTATAAAATTTTCCTTTCGGCCTAAGCGATACTTTTCTATCACACAACAGCTCGACGCATTCCTCCACTTCAACCAACCAACTCGAATTCTACTATTAACATCCCCATCTATATCACCATCTCTTCGAACAATGGACCCGAGAAATCTAAATCGTTCACACCTTTTAATAATTGATCACCCAAAGTTACACTCGTCGCCAGTCTACTATTACTAAAATTACATTCCATGTATTCAATTTTAGTTCTTACTAAAATGAAGACTTTTACTCCAATGTAGACCTCCATAATTCAATTTTTCCCTAAGCTTTCCGTCTTATCAACGAGGAGGATATCATCAACAAAAAGCATACACCAATAAGAGACATCCTCGTAAATGCCCGCAAGACCATCCATAAATAAAGCAAAAAGATATGGCTTAAAACAATCCGATGTAAACCAACAAAAATAAGAAAATAATCGGGCCCATCCTCCAAATAACGCTCAGAATAACCTAAAGATACATATCTTTAATGACTCGAATATAAGTCATATCAATACCTTTTCTTCTCAAGGACTTTCCAAAGAACATATCTAGAATCTTATCGTAAGCTTTTTCTAAATCAATAAAAAAAAAAAAAAAAATCAAATGTAGATCCTCCCCATTAGCCCCGTACTTCTCCATCAAACCTCTCAATAAATGTATAGCCCATACAAGAGACTGCCCATAAATCCAAATTGACATGAAACCTTTCAATACGTCTTAACTCCATGTTCATAATTACCCTTCCCCATAATTTTAAAGTAATGACACATCAACACTCTATACCTCAGACATCAGTGGCATCTCCTTTATTCTTAACATTGTGGGACCAAAACGCTCTTCCTCCACTCGGCATCTTTTGCTTTTAAAATAATATTAAAACAGAAACAAGCAACTCCAAATCACCTAAACATTTCCACACTTCACCGTAATATCATCAGCCCTGCTGCGTACTTTCCACTCCTGCTTTCTTTTTTTTTTTAAAGTCATTATCAATCCCTTACTAACGCAATCTGCAGTTAAAAATTTTATTATTATTAACGATAATAACATCACTACACGATCGTACTTTCAACATCTTCATTAAAAAATTTATCAAAATAACTCACCTATCTATTAATATATTTTTCTAAGAAAACACTGATTTTCATCTTTATTACACTTTACTCGAGCTAAATCTTTATTTTTCTTTTCTCTTTGTTTCTCGGTAATTTATACATATATTTTTCACCGTCCCGTATCTAACACGTTATAAACATCACTAAAAGAGACTTTTTAACTTCACAAATTATTCTTTTTTTAATTTGCTGCCGTTTTAGATTTTTCCCGCCATCTACGCTTTTACATTTAAACTAATTTTTATAACATAACTTCTTATATTTTATCTTTTCTTACACATTATTATTCCACCACCAACTATTTTTATTTATAAAACTTTTTCTTTTCGATTTTCCAAGACATCTTTACCACTTGCTTAATAATATTATTAATTTTTCCCACATGTAATCTGCTGGGCCTTCATCGACATCCCAAATATTTAAATTCGAATTTTACTCATAAAAAATAATTTTTAACATGGTTTTGAAGGTCTCATCCGATTCTACGACGTCAATCTAAGAGATTTTTTATTTTACAACTCTTCATCCTAAAATCTAACTAATAATCGATGCGTACTTAATTCTCATTTTAACGACCTTACAATCCTTACAATCTCGACGATCTCTTCTTCCTTTCATGTGCTAAAATAATCAACGCGTTTATTGCATTCATTCTTATGCTAATAAACGCTCATCTCTTTTCGAATAAAGGATAAGCATTAATCATATTATACGCTAAATCAAAATCTAAAATAAATTTACCTTCTTCATCAATCGCTCTATAATCAGAATACCTACGAATATTTCTCAAATATTCTACCACTCTACCGACATATCCATTTAAATCTCCTCCAATAAATTTTTTTCTTTGCCAAGATTTGTTTATTAAGTTTAAATCATTCCATAATTTATCTTTAGAAACCCTGCGTCTAAACCAACTCGGTGAAAGATAAACACTTATAATATTAAAATCTTAAGATTAACAATAATATTTGCACTATAATTATATCTCCAACTCTATTAATTTTAACAACATTATATTTCAAACTTCCATTCATAATTACACCTACACCATTTCTAAGACGACTCTTACCGTAATACCATACAAAACTCTAAGTTATCAATCTCCTCTACTTTTCTCCAACCCATTTAGTTTCTCGAATACATAAGATATTTATCTTTCTACGAATCATAATATCAACTAATTTCATTAATTTACCATCGAGTACCTATATTCCAAGATTCTATCCTAATACTAAGATTACGACTAACTTTTTTAATATTTCCGATTAATCATCAATATAAAATATTTTTTATATATTATTTTATTATGGACATCACAAATAAATTTTGAAGAATCAAATTTACCCTTTATTAGAACATCACGCTTATAAATATTAATTTTTAAAATTAATTTATAATATTCTTCAAAAGAATTCTTACAAATTATCTATTAAAATTCGAAATATCCCATAACTACACCTTGTTTAATTAATGAAGTTAAAATCTAACTTTAAGAATTAGAATAAGTCTAAATTTATAACTATTAACTCATTAAAGAGAAAATATAAATTATCATTTACTAGACTAGATTGCTTCGATCACTCAAGCTTTAACAACAGAAGTTCGCTGCAAGTGCCACAAACTTCACGATTGTTTGAATCGAATGATGAACAAGTTTGACTTCTACTGTGCTTCAAGCAAAGTGAAGCTTACAACTTACCTAGCGTGTGCATGTTCTGGCCTCGATTTAACGAAAGTGAACTATAATATCATGGTAACCGCGGATGGACCTTTGTGCTCAACTTCAAACAAAATAAAAGAACTATCGATTGCTCACCAAATAAATATTTAATATACGTTCGATGCTGGGGATTTTGATGAATACGTAGAGCCTCGACATAACGAGAGAGGAGATAATTTTAACTTCAGGCATAATTTCTAGTATACGTATATTTATAATTATCTTTTTCTTTTTCTACCATTTTTTTTCAAATCATGTAGAGCTCATGTTTGATGTGTCAGAGAGGCGTGTCACTAACATGTTCGAGTCGAATAAATTCACTCATATTTTCGTCATTTAAGGCTCCCATATTGTCCGACATGCATCATCGCATTTTTTAGCTGCCATACTGGAATATTGGCATGAGATTAGTGGAACAATAGTTAATTATATTATATAAAATTCTTAGTATTTGTAAAAATATTAATAGAGTCGAACAACTGATGATGAGTCGATGCTTATGTAGTTATGTGTGATGTACTTACAACTCCGGATTTATTATCGTATACCGAGTTAATCCAAACCACAATAAAAAAATGTTATCGCTAAAAAAAATACTACGACCAACACACTTAAGGGAAATTACAAATGTTAACACAAACTCACATTAGGGCTCGATCCGTGGGTGGTGGAGGTCACTGGTGGTTGGGGAGGGGTGGTAGGAGTGCTGTAAATGGTCATGTGTTGCTAGGACAAGAAACGAGGGATTGGGTTAGCATTAGCAGTAAAACGAACGACTTTAAACGACAGAGACAACCAAGTGCAGGGCTGGGATAATGAGGAGCAGCGGAGTGGAAGAATTGTGTTGCATGACATCAAGAGGAGTGTTATCCCAGGCTGCGGCAACACTGGAGTAGCCTCGAATGAATGAAGCGCTACGGGCGTTTTAATTCCGTTAAAAATATAGCAAGTCTACTCGTCCCGGGAGGTCATAAAGACGTACGAAGGTTGGCTAGTGGTCGAAGCAAGCGAGGCGAAGGAGGGAATAGGCCGCCGGTGAAGGTGGAGGGTCGGCACCGCGCAGGACACGAAGAAGGGAGGGGAAGGCAATGGCAACGATTGAAGGATAGCGTAAGATAAGTACTCTTTCGGGAATGAGCTGCCAACTAGAGCACCACTTGGTCCCTTGGAAGGAGATCGCCACATCGAATCGTTACATCTCAACACCTTCTTTCACTGGGTAAGATACAACCCGAGAAGGGGAATCTTGGACGTTGGCAATTGTCCCAACATAAAACACAATAAAATCTATTTCCAAACCCTTATACAACACATATATGAAACAACTAAAAAGGAATGAAAGATAATAGAAAAGAAATCATGTTTAAAACTTCGATTGTTTTGCCGGCCCATCTCCCATTTATCGTCTCCCGTGATATCAACCGGTACTATAGTAGCTGCCAGTATCCACAAAAATTCTATGCAAGAAAGCTCCCATTTCAATTATAGAAAAATATTTTGATGTAAAAATGTATGTGATTGAGGTAAGCTAGATGCTCAAAATGGTTAAGCATCGTCGGACATTATAAGAGAATATTTAAAACTAAAAAATAATTTTATTATGCTGCATTTATAGATATGAATGTTGGATGATAAAAAGTCATTTTAGTTAGTTGATCATGATAAATATTGAGAATGTCAGGTGGATATGTTGTATGAATAGCTGTATTAGAGGGATGGTAGAGTTACAACTGTTAGTGGAAAATAATCTTGGTTTGTTTGAACATGTAAAAGGAAAGGTAATAAATAAACCCATAGCAGAGTTGATAAAAGTTGTAGTTCTAGGATCAAACTGAAAATGATTAAAAATCACAACTAGCATGGATAAAAACTTTGCCTTGAATAGTTTTAGCACCGAATGCAACACTCATCAAGAATTAAAACCAGCAATGATTTGGAGTCTGAATGAATTGGAATAAACTTGTAATTTAAATTAAGTAGACTCCTTAATTTGAACTTGCAATGTATTTGAAGTTGATTTAGTAGCGAACCATTGTTAGTTAACTTTGCATTGACTTTGAGTTGGCTCAAAATTAATATTATAGGAATCAAAGAAGTCGAATTATCTTGAATCCTTTTGAGGTCACTCAAATCGAATTTAATATGGCCTTAATGTAGGATTCGAGATCAATGATATATTTTTATAAAATAGTTGATTATAAAATAATGAAGCTTAACATATTTATACATAAGAAAAAAATATATCAACTCGTAGAACTTACATTAAAATTAATATAAAAATGTATAAGGAATATTTAATTCATTACATCCAAGTTTAGAAATTATAATATACATCTTTTTATGTTCCTAGCTCAAAATTTTGAATGGCAAATACACATATATTTAGAATTATAAACTCTAGCTCCAAGCATTTATTCAGGTGCTATGTTTCTAAACTAAAGTTAAAATGTTGATTTGATTTTGATATGATGGTCACAATTTTGAATAAAAACAAAGTATAAGGAGGCACAAATACCAACGGATCGTCGCATGCATGTATATTTAATTATATTCACTATAAAGTTATTAGAGAAGGACACATGCCTAGCAAAGTATGGATTACAAGGGCTAAGTTTACATATTCACGAGAAATTCAATTAATAATTCGATTGCCAAGGAAATGCACAAAAATTAATTACTTAGAAGATTAAAAGAAACGTATTTGAAATCAGTTTTAATTAGATTTAAGTTTTAACAAGGCTTGAAAGTTCACAATTTCACAATGAACCTAAACTAGCCACTAAGATGTCAGTTTAGTTGAGATTCTAGTAGTGAGATCAAAAGAAAAGAGGACACATAACAAAATAGATATATCAAAACAATAGGAAATTTCTTGCTTCCAGCAATCCTTCGTCATAATTGCAATTTTCAAATCATTGGAACTGTTTCACTAAGAATTGGAATCACCTTCTACCGAAGAGGCTCTTTACTTCAACAAAGAAAGCACAATACACTTAAAAACAAGTGGAGAAAATCATACATTTATTTTACAATATATATATTTTTTTCATGTCCAAATAGGTATAAAGTGACTTATGTATGCATCATAAAGTACATATCTATTCACCATCATCTTTAAAAGTTTTCTCAAATTCTTATCACTGACACCTTCGGATATGGGTATCTAGCCGCTTTTTCGGCCCTTTCTTTGTTAAAATGTGCAACTACTTACATTAGCAATTAATACCTTGCAATTATAAAAATTGTACCTAATGCACACATCCCACCAATGCAAAGTGTGAGAAGGGATTAATCTACGTAGTCTTTCCCCAATGTTTGTTTATATTACTTAATGAAACAAACTCGTGCACCCTAAATTATAGCAAAGAGATAAGCTCACTGTTGTTTTGTTGGGTCCGAAAAGACATGAGCTTGTGGTGCATCCATTTTCTCCTTTCTCTTTTTAACATCAAGATATGACTATTGAGTAGCATGGAGTTTCCAAACAGACTGAGAAGGTTCAAGAGATTTTTACCACTTAGTTGATGAAGATGATCGAGTTTTATTCTAAATATTGGGGTTCAATGTTTCTCATGGACGTTAGTACCATGATTATTTGCATTCAAGACTCGATGCCTAAGTACACCTTTGATTAAGGATATCTTTGGTTTGGGTTGATCATGGAAGTTCAATTTATAATGGGGAGAATGTGGCAGGATAGATGGTCAATTGATAATGCCAGAGGGCAGGAAAGAGGTGTGTTCTCATTGGGAACCAACATTGTTCACTGTGATTTAAAGTTCAAGTACATGACTATTGATGGTACATGTTGGGTTCAATTGATTCGCACCAAAGTTTGGTTTATAGGCATAACACATGGCTAAATGTAACTAGAGGTTTCAATACATAATTATCTCTTGTGCAGTGGCATTGATTTAACCTGTTCAATGGTCCAACATGAAGTTTTGTTCACTGGGATGTGTATCTTAAGACAAACTTGATGAGGGTTGTTTGATACCATGCATATTTGATATAAGGCTCTATTCTTGGGGTTCAATCTTATTGTTGCAGAGGTTATCATCCATATGGTAAAGGGTTGATTGCCTTATACTCGAGTCACTTTTAATTGAGATATTTAAGTGAAATCAAGTTGGCTCATTTTGAACCATGGCCTTAAGCATTAGGGTAAAGTGTTGTCCAGTTTGGCGAGTGTAGAATTCAGTTAGAATGATGAATCTTAATTGTGGGCTAAGGCTTATGGCTTTTGTTGTAGTGTGACTTGAAAAATGGGACATTTAAGTTATTGCCCTATGCAAAGATGTGTGTTCATTAAAAAGGAGTTATGACTGAACTTGAAGAATGCATGGAGAATTATGTGGTTATAGCCCATCCTAAGAATGTGAATAATACTTATGAGGTTATATGAACTGTGCTAATAATGGCAGTGGTTCTTGCTTGTTTTAAATAGAAAACACAAAGAAAGGCAGTTCGTTGACTTTTTTTTAGGTCTGAGTTCATCACTAAAAAGTGAACTTCTTGGTTAAAGGATGGTTTGATGGTGGATCTTGCAAATTTGTTTAATAAGTGGCTCTTCTTTATTCAAGTGTTGGATTATCTAATGTGAATTCAATGAGAGGCAAGGTCTTACAGCTTTGTTAGCAGAGATGTTTAGGGATAGATAAGACTTATAACAACTAGGTTAGAGGTTGATCTAATGGTGAGTTTTATTTTCTCGCCTTATAGGCGAGATTTATCGAATTTTAAATTTTTTTTATTTATTGCCTTGAAGTCCTTATGGAAATGTAATGTCAAGGAGGTTGGCAAATTTGCGTCATAGCATAGATCTCAAAGCATCTTGTATGAGCCAGCATGTCACATTACCATTTTAAAATTGGCAGGTGTAATTTTCAATAGATCATGCAAGTCTTACATGTAATCTCAACTTTACATGTGATATAAGTGTAACTTCAATATTCAAATTCTTTTGACCAACTCATGATGCACATCAATAAGGGTAATCCTCTTAAGAGTTGCCTGGCTCATGCAATCTCTCATTTTTCTGAAGAAACCCCTCAACCTGACCACCCCTTGATAATATCTCTAGGGAATACCTCAGGTCACCCCAATAACTTGGCTTCCGACATTTTGACGATCAATAGTTAGGATATGATTAGCGATGATGATTTATGACTTCCACCTTAGTTATCTCTCTCTCTCTCTCTCTCTCGTGGTGGTGATGATGATGATGATGATGACAACGATGACGACGACGACGACGGTGCTTTATTTTAGGAAATATTTATGAAAACAACTGGGGAGGAGTTAAGGATTCACAGAAACATTTGTTGCATATTACTCATTTTAGTTGGAAACACATTAAAATATGGGCGCTTCTACATTGCTAGTCTGATCTATTCCATTACTTAGTTTCACAGTGTGCATTTACTTGAGAGCTCATCAATGATCTATATCTCCAACACCTAAGTGCTCTTTTTGCAAACAACCAATCAATTCTATTTCCATTTGCTTGTTATCTGCATGCTTTATTTGTTTATTTATAGTGTTTCTAGTTGGCTTAATTTTGAAAGCTTATTATAGCCATCATTTCCTTGTATGCAACATTGCTTATTTTTGGGCTCATTCTTTCTCTTCTATTTATCTATTTATGATTAAGTTTCATCTATTTCTCTATTGTAGATTTTTTAGCCATTTTCCTTTCTTCTTTTTAACAGAAAGTACATTTAGTTTTGTGTCATGTTGAGTAGTTGCTATTCTTAATCTTATTATGTTTTGCTTGATCTGAATACAAAATCTCTTGATGAGCATCACTTTGTCACTGTATTAATCTCATCTTCCTTTCACTTTTCTATGATGTTGCAATGAAAGATATGCTGGGTATAATTAATTTTGTAGCTTTTAAATGTTTCAGTTTGGCAGAAACTTGAAGAGGAAAATAGAGACTTTTTTAAGGCGTATCATGTTAGATTGATGCTTAAGAACTAAATTATGGTATTCAATGTTTTTTGAAAACAAGTGGAGCTTATGAACAAAGTTTGTTCCTCGCTGGTTCAGCGCCTCTTTCTCATGGTTCATGTTCATCTACATGTATGACTTTTTCAATCTTTGTAATAATGAATTTATTTCCAGTTTTCTTTCAAAAGCGTCATGCAAAATGCTTTTTTTTTAAAAAAATAGTGCATCAGTTTTGTTTTCCTTACAGGGTAACATCTTAGGTTTCATTTTTCAAAATTATCTTCTTATGATGAATCTGGTGTGGACAAAATTAAAGAGATATAGTGATTTTTATTTCGTAAGTGTTTGTCTCTCACATGCATGTTTAGTTCTATGCCATTTGACTGTGACGTACCAACAGCATTGCATACTGAGAAATTCTTATGTCTCCTTGAGGTTTTATTCCATTTTCTTTTTTTTGTCGGATTTGGCCAGAATGCTTTTGCAGTGTGCACTTTTTTATTTGGATTTGGATTGTGTTTATTTTTGTTCATGCTTTTAAAATTAATCAATTTCACATGCATACTCCTGACAGCAGGTCATAGAAAGATAGTAAATTTAGATGTACCAATATCTTTTTACTTGCCAAAGGTAGGTAGGTTTCTTGGCAAAAGTTGTGAAAGTCTTCATTGTGGGCTTACCTTCTATGACAGCCTTCTTCCTCGTAAGATTTGGTTTCCTCTGGTAATTTGATTGGAAACATGATTTCCTCTTTCATTTGTTGTTTACATCATTCTCTTCCCTCTGTCTTTTTCCCAGCAAAGCTTTACTTAGGTCAGATATAAACATAGAAATCCAGATGATTCAGCTCAAAAAAAAGTTGCTTGAATAGCAGCTGGGCTGCTTGTCGACTAACATTATGCTCATCTAACTACTGCAGAAATGTTCTTCGTGCAGTTTGCATGGGCTAACAAATCTTAATTGCTAATCAGGCTGAAGATTTCCATGAAGCCGTAGCTAATTTGAATTACTGCTGTTAAATATGTTGTGGTAGTACAATATGTATTTAGTCCGAAGTATAATGACAGCAACAGCAATAAATAATTGCCCTATGGTCTTATGATGGAATTCAAATGATTAGAAGTCATTAATCATTGAGCAAATAGGCAAATTTGTAATGTTATAGCCATGCAATTCATGTAGATGGGATAGTTAGTTGTTTTGAGATGGTTGTAATAGATGTCTTAGGAGAGCTTAAAAGTGATGGTACAAAAACAAGAAGATAAGTGGTGGATCCTGCTGAGGTATAAAGAGATTATTATGAGAAAGAAATGTTCTTTAAAAAATTGGCAAAAAGCCAATGAGGATTAATCTAGTTATAATTCAGAAAACTTGTGAATAAGGTAGCCAAAAAGAAAAAAAGGTTTGATGTCAGATGCTATAACTTTGATGTTTTATGTAAATTTGCCAAATGTAAAAGATGTATGGCTGAGGCAAGATGGAAGATCTGGAGGCTAGACCAAGTAAGATGCATTGAAAGTGAAGATTAGAGGATTTTTGTTAATCATGAAGACTTCTAAAGAAAACATGAAAATTTCTATTTTTAGAAATCATTAAACTATAGCCGAGATAGTAATGTTGAAAAGTAAAGAATCACATTTTGATGTTTATTATAAATTAATCTAGTAGAGACTTAAAGGAGTTATTATATTGATACTTTTTTTCACCTAAAATCTGACATAAGAGGAGATAAATTACTGGAAAGAATTATTTCTGCACACTAATATAAGTAATAAATGATATATTAATAGTGCAATAAACAATGGAATTTAAATAATAATAAAGAAAGAATCAATATTTTTTTAATGCTTGTATGACTCACTGTAGTGTTTATTTTTATGCCAAGTTAATTAATGGAAAGTGTGAAGAGCAAAGAAATGATTTTCACATTATTTAATAGGTCTTAAAGAAGGCATATGATTGAGTATCTTTAGAATTGAGTTGGGAATGAGGAAAAGGGGCAGCAAGATACTCTGCAGTTATTAAACATGTCTGATAGAGTGCTGGATAGCATTAGAAGAAATTATAGAGTAATGAAAAAAGTTTCCATTCATAGCATGATTACATCAGAGTTCGGCACTAAATCTTTTATCTTTTCTGTTGGTCATAAATATTCTTACAAAGGATATCTTGCTAAATGTCCTTAGTTTAGACATTGCTGTCTTCATTTGATATCGTAGTTCCATTTGTAACTATAGTCAGTGTTCTTACAATCTTTACTTGAAAACGACTGAAATTTTGTGTGTAATCTTACTTGTTTCAACGAGCTGTTAGAGGCTTATTTGGTTTGAAATCATGAATTCCACAAATGTTGCAATGCTAACTCCTAATTCAAATGACTGGTTGGAAGTCATTTATTATCTATTTCAAATCCAGTTTTTTATTATTTTATATATTTTTTATTTTTTAGTGTAATTTCAATAAATTTTGCTGTGATTCAGCTTTCACTCATTTGTGTGAAAGAAATTATATATTTGGGAATTGAGGGGATCAAACCCGTGTTGATTTTTAATGGCATCTTTCCGATTTTATCCAACAGATCTTCTTTTTCTTATAAAACTTGCTTTTTAATCTGTCTGAAACCAAATGGATCCTTAGTTTATGAGCTGGATTTGGACTCCTTCTTACTAGCGAATGGTTCAATTTCACAGTTTGTGATGCCATGGACACTCTTTTCTTAAAAAAATGCTTAAACTAATACTCAATTTGAAACTGAAATTTTTCGTCATCTCACCATAATCTTATTCTTCAACCAGCATTGAAGTCGCGATCTTTAGTGTTCACTGATTCTTTAAAGATCCATTCGACATTGTTAACTGCCCATTATACAATTCCCTTTTCATATGTTTGATTACTTTTGTTACATTGAGCAATGACTTACCCGCTGCAGTTGGCTGCAGTGAGCCCAACTCCTCCATGTTATTTATCTGAAAATGCATCTACTTCTCCAAGGCCTGATGGTTTAATGTCCAATGGAGTATCTACTTCTGCTATCATCGGCGGTGGTCCTGCTGGAAATCAAAATGTGCAACTCGGTAATGGTCCGTCAACTTTTAATGGAAGGTTGGATGTTCCGGCAGGCATGCTATCCTCAAAAAACTCACTAATGGGAAGGGATCACATAATGAATGGTACTGCAATCAAGTCAGAGCCTAGCTATGCAACCAATTCTGAGTTTGCTTTTACTGGCAGCAGTTTTTTGGAGACTCAGCCGACACTTGATACACTTGGTGCGTCCTTCAGTGGTACTGAGCTGACTGCACAAGCACTGAATGAACCACTTTGCGATATCGACTCTTCTCCTTATGGCTTTTTAAGTCATATCCTCGAAACTTCAGCTTTTCAGATTTAACGGTTGGCTTTGCTCAGAGTGCTGGTTTGTCCTGAACTTGAGACCCATTGCTTTCTTTTAGCTTTTTATAATTCCCTTACAGATATCATCCATTGAACCACTTTTTTGCACCTCAATACCTTTTTTTTTTAAATTATTGACAGGTATACTGGAAAGCTATGATAGGTCACCTTATCTTGCACCTGAAGCTAACAACTTTACAGGGTCTCCTGGGGTAGACTGCAATGGTGAGGTTCTCTCTGTTTTAATTTATTTATATTTAATTTCCAACATATTTTTTTGTCATCAGAGGGCGTCCTTGAGCATGTTGGCCTTCAATATGTTCAAAGGAATATTGACCACATAACTAGTTGAATGCTTTTGTTCACTTTGTTAATCCTATTCAAAATTTCCAAGCTCTTCAATGCCCCATCACAATATGAGTTATTTAATTTAGATATAATTGGAGTCGAATCATTAGGTTCTAACACTAGTTGATCTCAAAAGGTTATAGAAGAGACTCGATATTTCAATCCCTTAACCAAAATTAAGTTCGTCGGCTCTTCTAATTCGAATTTATAATTAATCAAGTTATGATACCTTAAACTAGAATTGAGTTAGCTAGCTCATCGAATTTGAATTTAGGATTTAACCTATTAGAGGAGGCCCGTTAAAATCAAATCCTACAATGTTCGTTTGGCCCAAGCATGACTATTTAATTGAATTGAAGAGGCCCTATTGAGCAAGCTTTTAATCCTAATCAAACCTAATCTAACATATTGAACCTTTTTGTGCTCATCATCAATTGGTTAGGTTCAATCTAGCTTGGTTAAATTAGTGAGTTTATTCCGATCGTAATTCAAGGTTATTGACTTTGGGGCCAAGCTGATTTGGGATTCGTTACGTACATTATTCATAGACTTTAATTAAACCAATCGTAGCAACTGTGGATCTGAATCCGGCCAATTAAATTTCTCGATGTTTTAGACTAAGTTGACTCGCATCCTAGAATGATTAGTTTGGTCAAATAAGTTTATTTGTAAATCTAAATACTTAATTATAATTTGATTTGTTGGATGATTGCATTGAAGTACTAAAGTTAAGTTGGAATAGTCTAGTCTAAACCTACTTAATTGCACAAATTAAGCTTGATCTAAATGACTAGCGACATCTTTATTGGTGTTGACTATGTATTATATATATATATATATATATATATATAATTATTATTGTATATCGTGGAAATATAGGAGAATTCGTTCCCCTATCCCCTCTTTTATTAATTGAGACAGTTTGAAACTCCTTGATTGATTTTATTCTCTTCCTATTTATATTTTTTTTCAGAATTATTTCATTCTCATTTTTAGTCTAAATATATTTGGTAAGATTGTAAATTAGGAAGGAAATGTTTTCCTATATATGTAACCTTATAGTTTATGATTTGGAATAAGAATTTAGAGAATTCATTTCCAAGAATTTCTTCATGGTATTAGAGCTTTATGTTCGGCTTTGACGGAATTAGGGCTACTTTCGTCATCTGGCTTCAACTTTGACTGGATCGCTTGTCTACGTAGCTCGTTTGGTTCGGATCGTTTGACTACTTCAACCATTCGTCTAGATAGCTCTCGTTCAATTGTCCTTCGACCTTGTCTGAATTCTGCAAATGTCCCTCATTTTTTGTCCCTCCTATCCCTCCTCCGTCGCCTTCTTCGATGTGCTTGCGACAGCCCTCATATGTTGGCCTTTCCCCAGCTCTTCTTCTTTTCTGCAGCCACCAGTACCAGATCCTTTCCTGCAGGCTCTCCATAGAATTACCCCACATATTTATACAACTTATACTCGCCGCTGCTCCATTCACGAGCCTTTCTGCTGGTGACCCAACTGCTCCTTTTTGAGCAAGCAGAGCAGCCGCAGGTATCAACCATCAAACATTCCTTACCTCTCCGGCCTTCTAGACGTTCCTCACCTCCTGCGGCAAGCAGCAGCCTACAAAGCCATTTGATTCATCCTCTCCTACGGCTAGAACCAACCAAGAATCCTGTAACTAGTAGCAGCCTACAAGCTGCAACAAAAAATTCATTCCAATGTTAAACATGCATAGGGTTTATGATCAAGTACTGAATGAAGATGCTCAGCTCTACTCCGAAGGTTAGTTGTGAATCGTAAATCAGGGAATTTTGTCTAAATAACCTCTAAACTCTCTTCTTTTATCATAAACCATAAACTTAATTGCCATAACTTACTTTAATAATCCCAATTCGTGTTTATGTACATTTGTAGAAAAGGAAAAGGGAAACATCTCACAGGAGAGTGCACAGTGAAATGGGAGAGCTGAGAGAAAATAAATATATTCTTGTGGTATTTTCCTCGCTTATCAGCGATATCCCATCAAGCTTTCAAAATATCAGTTTAAGCAAGATTATTACAACAACATTCTTTATGAATGAATGCCTAGCTAGATATTTAATTCCAAAACAACAAGTCATATCTTGACGAATAACATCTATCCTCACATCAACTTTTTCTTTCTACTATTCCATTTAAATTTTGGGTGTGTATCTGCTCGCATTCATTCGTCAATCCATACAAATAAATTAACCCTAAATCTATCATGTATTTTCCTAACTATACCTCTAACAAAGAATAAACAATACAATGGATGTTACATTTTAAAAATAATCATACTATTTATCCCAAGTCTCGATGTTCAGCAGAGAGCATAAACGAACATCCATTTTTGCGACGCACTTAAAGAATAATATAAAACAAAATATTTTTTGTTAATAATGAATTAAATATTAAAAATATATCCAAGACATGTGGAGTCATTTTTTTTTTCAAAGTCCCGCATCTTGGCGTGTGGCGCTCCGTTTCCCCATATCCATGTTTCATAACCTCTAATTAAAAGGTTGTAAAATCCATTCCTAGACATCTTTATTAGCTGAGATGTATGCCCTTTTGTTTTGGATTCACATTATCTCACAAAACATACCCAAGCCACTTTGTTTATAGGGTAAGCTAGTTTCCAGTCTTCCTATAACCTGCAGGTTATAAATCTCATTTTTTTGTGGTAGTGATTCAAACTTTCGGAGGTTTCAACCTTTATTTCTGGTGTCTTTTGTTCAAAGGAATCATGGACTTTAACATCCTTGGGTTTGGTTGCTTTGGTTCACCAACCTTCTCAAGATGGGTCAGCAACTTCATAAGTTATGCTCCTTTGGGCCATGGCCCCATCTGGGTTACATACTAATTTCTAGATTAACCATAACCCCACAAATTTAGCATTTCAAGATTATATATCTAGAGTGGTAAGCCCCAATCTTTTATAATATTAAAATTGTCTCTAATTGAACTCTAAGGACATGCTTTTAAGTGAGACAATTTTGTTTAACTCGGGGAAATCCATGGATATGACAATTAATTCTGCATGGATGATAACTCGCAAATGGAATGAGCCCTTGGGCCTACTCATAATAGAGACATCTTGTAGCACATTACCTGGTGTCTTGTGGTGCACTTTCTGAGTGAGCATATCTCTCATATTGAATAATTGAGCAGGTTATACACTTACGAGCAAGAAACAATCACGCTTTGACACATTCACCTTAATTTGAGTTGTATTTAGCCATGCATTGTTCTTTTGGGCTAAACTTTAGTATAAATCGATTGAGATTTCTGTGTAGCACCTTTTTCAGTCACAACCTGAAACCTTTGAATAATCTTCATTTATGTCTGCCGTAGAAGCCCTTTCCGTTCCAGACATACTTTGAGCTTCTTTTCGAAGCTTATGTCCTTCATCACTACTTCAACATAATGCATATGCCCTTGTTTAGGATTAGTATCCATGTCAGCGTGTTCGGATTAGCGTCCATGTGATAGGAGAGCCCATTTATGAACCAAATACCCTAATGAGTAATGACATGATCTTCCTACCCTGACACTTGAGACTTGGTCCACCAAGTCTACCCTAGATGGTGAAATTGTGGGACTTGTTTGGCTTGACCTTTCTCCCATTATTAACCAGGCATCCAAAGTCCATGGGGCTATGATATCCTTAATTGAGTGTTCTTAGGCTTTGAGACATTTTATACTTGCTCATGATTAATTGGTTAAATATTTGGCTATGTTGACTATAGAAGAAGAGAGGCATGTGATACTGTATCTGAAGGTGTTAGTTATGAAGAATTTGAAGTGAGCAATGAAGCGTTCAAGAATTACCTTGATGAAGCGCTTTTGTTGGTGAGTCTAATCTTAAATTTACAATTTTGGTGTTTGCTCTTTCTACATGGTTAAACTTACTCAGCTATGAATTATTTATGTAGCATAGAACTAAGTTCTTTGAATCTTATTACTATAATTCACATAAACTGTTTTTGATTCATTGAAATAGGTGTAATGTTCTGGTTTTATTTTTTATTTTTTATTTTTTACCATTTTGGCAACCTTTATGATGAACTTAATTGAATTTAAATGTTGCTTCTCTTGGAGATTAATATTTTATTTATTTGAGAATGCACTTTTTTCGTGATTACCTATTGTTATGATTCACTGGTTCACTGGGAATCATTTAATTGAATTCATGACCTTTAGGATCTAATAAAAAAGGTTATGTAGTGCCAACAATTGCTCTTTTTAATATCAAAACTGAAAACTTGCCTTGCAAACTACATACAATTTATAAAGGTTTACATACATATCAATTAATTCTATTTTTTACATATCTAACACCTATACTTCACTTACATATATGCAATCATTATCTCTGCATTAAAAAGTAATAGTGATATTTTTATATGACACGGAAAGGTTTTTAGTGGTGTAAATGTTAAAAATAAAGTCTAGGTGTTAGATATGTAAATACACAGGAATTGGGGTGGCATGTACGTAAATCCCGCCGCCCTTTTTTTTTTCCTAGGTTTTTGGAGACTTTAATAGGCTGTCTATTACACCTTATGAATACTCAAAGTTGGTTCCTGTCTCACCTGCATCCATCTTGTAGGGGATGCCACATCTTTAATTTTTATTTCTGTCCATCTTTATTGTTCTTTCTAACCATCAATTATTCTATTAACTAAATGTTAGGTGTTATATTTGTAACTGGAATTGAGTGTGTTTATAAATCTATTTTATTTTTCTTGATTTTGCTACATATTGCGAGATAATAATAATAATATTTTTTTTTTTATGTTACTCTGCTGCAGGATTGAAGGCACCGATTTGACTGCAGAATAGACTTGTGTACATAAAAAAAAAAACGGTTGGTGTGCGATGCTAGAGCGTGGCTTTGGGTCCTGGAACGCTGCAAGTGTTTTCTAGTGCTTGTTTTTACTTGTTATGGCGTGAGATTTCTGTTATATTTTTAGCTTTTTAGATATAATCTGTGTCCTTTCTGGGTGTCCCCCCTATATTCTTAAGATCATAAATTAGATCAAAGCTCTTAAGGTCCGCATTGGTTCCTTGAGTGGCCCTATATCATTTTAGAATCATCTCTTTTCTATATTTATGGAACCCACTGATTTATATAAGTTTCCAGATATATAACAGAAGTTGTTTGAAGCTTAAAATACTACTCTGTTTTTGTTTACTTTTTTGCCATTTGTCAATTCACTGTGTGGGGTCTATTTTTTATTTGGGGCGTTTGCATACATACCACCCAATTCTTATGTATTTACATATCTAACTCTTGATTTTTTTGTTTTTTTAGTATTTGTGCTGCCCAAATCTTTCATATCAGATCAAAAATACCAATTTTTTTAAAACTTTTACAAGGTGAAATAACCCCTTTCTTGCATGGGTAATGAAGCATGTATGATGTAAAGAATTGAAGTTTAGGGGTTAGATATGTAAATGCGTAGGAATTGAAGTGGTATGTATGTAAATCTTTCTTTTTATTTTTATTTTTATTTTGGAAGGCACTTTTAATAGGAGAAGTATTCTACACGTGGAATAATTTATTGAGCATCTCAAGTTTAACCTCATGACATAAAAATTGTAACTTGAATCAATTGGTTTTCGTCTTTTAAGAAATGAGAAAAAAAAAAAAAAATTTTCTGTTTCGGTAAATTATATTTTGATAACTATTTTCAAAAGTTATCGCTGAATTCTATATTTTTCCGTTTTAACTAGGTGTGGGTTAGGGTTTATTGTGTGTTATAAGTAGCAATATCTCAAAATTCTTGTCGAAATAATTTCTATTATTTTAAAATTGAGACCTAATAAATTTTTTTATGGGATTATTTAGTTTTAATTTAAAGATTTGGGATTGTTTCGACACTTTTTTTACAAATTTTGGGATTAAAACGGCTTAACTTATGTGTCAAAATTATCACCATAATTTGAAATATATCTTTTTTATGACAATATAATTTATTATATAATAGTCGAAAAACGGTAAATCAAAGTTGTCCTCACTATCTTCCACCAAAATTCCTATTTTTTAAAGTAACACAGGAAGGGCAATTTTATCAAGAAAAAGTCATCAAATTGTTATATTTAAACATTAACAAAAAATAAATATTATTATTTTACAGTTATGTTGTTCTAAAGCTAAATATTTATTAAATTTATTATCATTATTTTGTTATTTAATAATATTATAAATTAGATGGGTTAAATCTGTTCACTTAACAAAAATTATTTTTAGCAGCCTTCTTCTAATCTCAATTTTTATTGTAGTCCTAAAACCCACTCAATATTTTTTTAAAATAATTTAGCATTATTGAACATTTCATAAATGCTAAACATGTTATAAAGTACTTCGACCTAGTGGACTAGGTTGAGAGCTTTATCTTTCAACTAAGAGATCTCGAGTTCAAGGTCTTACATATATGATTATGTGTATGTTTGCGATTAAATTTGCTCAAATTTAAATAAAAATAAATAAAATAATAAATAAGAAAATCATTACAAGTATACAAATATTTTAAAAGTGATGAGGTATAGGGCTCTCAAAATGGTTCGTCGTCCGCGAATAACTTCGCATCGAGCCTCGTTAAAAAGCTAGTGTTTAATTCGTTCACTAAGTTATCAAGCCGAACACAAACATTTTTTTTGTACTCGATATATAAAAGAGCCGAAACGAATGAAAATTTGTTCGTTATGGTTCAACTCATTTTGGCTCGAAATAAGATTAATCAATTATATATATATATATATATATATATATATATATATATATATATATATATATATATATATGAGTAGTATTTTTTTAAAAAATATTAACTACAAGGCTACAAAGGTTTATATTCAATTAAAACTATTAATTAAAAAAAACAATAAAAATATATTAAATTATATTTAAATGATGTTTTAATATAAACAATAAGATTTAAATCATGCCTCAACCCTTAACATCCGACGACTGCATGATTTGAGTTATGAAAATGACTTTATTCTCGTGAAGAGCTCTTATTTGGCTCGCTAAGCAAAAGAGCCGAACACGAAGACACTTTTTATGTTTGAAATATAAACGAGCCGAACACGAACAATGATAATTTTTTAAAATGTAAAATATATTTTTTTCATACCTAGAAAATTTGGTATATTTGTAAATTGAAAATTTTGATGTTAAACATGTAAATATGTAGGATTTGAGTGGTATGTATGTAAATCTTCCATTAAAAACTAAAACCAATAGTTAATTAAGACTAATTCTTGCTTGAAAGTCAAACATACCAAGCTTAGTTGTAGTTCTCAGTCCATATCTACTCCCCAATAGATCATCATTATTTATTAATTAGGAAGATAATATTATTAATTTCAATTTGAACAATTATATTAATTACAGCAATACTATGGATAAAAAATATTTAATTATGCTTTAAGAATCTTCTTATCTCTTGGTTTTTATTTCTGCTGTTGAGGAAATCACACAGAAGAGAGGAATAATTTTTATCATTTGGCATTAATCTAATCGTAAAGAACGAATCTCGATGTAATTTCTTAAGCAAGAAATGTTCAGATTTCGACTAAAAATCATCTGGAACTCTAATTTCTGTAAACTTACAATCGAACAGACTGGCTCGATGTGACTGAACCAATAATACCAAAATTGATCCAATCCGAGTCAATACAACCCCTTGAAATATATGATGCTCGAATATATTTATTAAAATATATTCTTTATTTATTTCAGCCTTTCCATAATTTTATAAATATTTGGTTAATAATGATAGTACGACCCCTTGAAAATATATAGGCCTATATCTTGGCTTGGAGCCTTCAAACTTCTCATATTTGTCTGTGAATCACAGTTCAAGAAATAGTGCAATTCAGAAGAGGGAGAGTGACGAAAGATGGTTGAACAGTAATACATCATGTCTATTATATCTTGTTCATAAAATAATCTCCTTATTTATATGAGAGAGTACAATACAATGATGTTACATTTTTGTCTCTAGTTAAAAGTCATTGTACAAGGTATTCTTGGTATTTAACATATATGATTCTACCGCTTGGTTACATTCTTGCTCGATCGGCTGAGCTTGTTTGGCTTTGGGTCGGCAAGACCGGTTTGGTTAGCTAGGCTTGGTGGGTGTCGTCAGTCGGTCAAGCTTGATTGGCTTCGGGTCGACAGAGCTGGCTCGGTTAGCTGATCTATTATGGTTGTCGACTATTGATAACTGATAGAAAAACTATCGACATTCCTCAATAAGATTGAAGATGCTAAAGGGTTGGGTTTTCTCTCAAGTTGGGTTTTTAGTGGTGGTTGGCTCGCATGCCTCATTATCTCATTTTTTATTAAAAGGTTCAGATTTGGATCATTCAGTCGTCCTTTTACCCTCCTCGTAGCTAGGTCAGCTTCAACTTTGCTTGTTTTGGCTCGAACTATTGTAATTACTCAAATAAGTGGGCCTCACGTTCTTCTGTTGGTGGACCTTCTCTCGCCTTACTCTCCTCTTGACTGTTGGATCTGCTCAGATCAGTGATGACATATTTTATTTCCCTTATTCTCTTACTTCTTGAAAGCGGCATTGTGATAAAAATAAGAGAATTTAATATAAAAAAGTAGAACACAATATTCTTACTCAACAATTCAATAATTGATCACCCTTATTTCCGAATTTTTATTCGGTCCGGATCGCGTACGCAGCGATGCGTCCGGTAGCCTCTAAAAACGCGCCACGTGGATTTCTGGACCCCACCATGGCACGTTTGAAAAAAAAGGCTTATTTATCTTCATTCTGCCGACCCGACCCGACCCGAGCAGAAATTTGCCGAAATTTTTGCCGCTTTATTTTCCCGCCAAATCATAAAGGTATTTTTTGTCTCCATTATCTTTAGGATGCGGAGACTTAGGGTTTTCTCTGACATACCTCGTCGTGGAGCCGAGGAGTCGAAATTTGATTCTAACCTAAAGCTAAAGAATGCTACTCGTTCGCACAAAAACCACCGATCAAGTCGACATCGAGTTCGAATCTCAAAATATATCGGACGAACAAGATTCTCGACTTAGTTTAGTCAGCGACGTAACAAATCCTCGAGGTTGGTAAATTTTATCAGTATGCGATGTTTAGTTACAGTTCATCGTTTTTAAGTTTTATTAAGGTAGTATGCTCAGTAGATTCGAAGAATAACGTCGAGTTATTTTTCTTAAAGAACCATGATATTTTTCGGCAATATTATAGGTGTATTCGAGTAGTGTCGGGAAAGTATATTTGTCAAGTCTTCTTTCACGGTATGTGGTGTTATTTTGGTAATTTTGTCGTGTATTCGTACAGCTTCTTAAGAGTAACTTAAGTTTGCTTCGCATTTCGGCAATTTGAAGGTAGCATTCTAGTAGTTTGGTGGAGGATGCGTTTCATTTGTTCCATTTACTTGTTTTATTACGCTAGTATGCCCGTATTTTCAAAAGAGTAATGTCAATTTTTCTTTTATAGTGAGACACTGAGTGGTATTTTGGTAATATTATAGGTGTATTCATGTAGTCTCGAAAAGTATACTTGTTAAGTATTTTTTTCGACGGTACGTGGTGTTAATTTGGTAATTTTGTGGTGGTATTCAGACGAGTATCTTAAGAGTAACTTTGCTTCGATTTCGTTGTGGTTTTATTTAGGTAATTTGAAGGCAAGACTTCTACTTGGTTGGTGTATTATTAGTGATAAACCCGAAAACACCAATGCTTTTATATTTATTATTATGGTGCTATCGTGGTGCTATCATGATATGATTTTTGTATTATTGGTTGTTAAGTATAGTGATACCGACATTCAAATCCCGATTCAATTGCGGATACCGAGAGAGACGTTGCTTCCAATGATCCACTCGGTAAACATATTGCTTAGCTGGTATCAATGATGAGAAGGCGGCACATGAAAAATATTGCGACTATGCACACATTGTCGGATTTCATCGTTCGAAAGGACCATCATCGGTTATTGCGCCGAATTCAAGGAGGATCAAGACAAGGGAGTTTGTTTCGTGGTAAGGCCGGTATGAAGAGAGAATTGAAGGACAATGTATCGGTGAGGTACAAGCGAGCGGATACAGGACCGGTCGTCCCGCCATGATCCGATATGCCGTTGATGTCCAAGGGAACCGGTCGGTAAAGAAATTCATGAAAGTCATAACCATCCGTCGGCGAATGTCGGCGACACTCACCTATGCGTTCGACAGAAAGATGAGTGACATCGGTGCGGATGTCCTCGTATCAATGTCAAAAGCGGGGATTAGAACCACCGATGCGTTTAGCTTCCTAGCCACGAAGTTGGTGGAGTGGAGAACCTAGGCACCGTACGAAGAGGATGCATATAATCTCTTACAAAGAGAGAGAAGATTACACATTGAACTTGGGGATGCTAATTCCTTACTACAACTATTCACCGCACGGCGAGCCGAGGATCCAATGTTTGCGTGGGACGTCCAAATCGATGAGTCGAGCAGTTGTTGAATTTCTTATGGAGTGATGGGATGTCCGGACTCGATTATGATTGCTTTGGTGATGTAATAATATTCTGACACAAGCTATAGGCATCGAATAAATACAACCTATGTCGTGCGCCGATTGTCGGTGTGAACCACCATCGCGTGAATGTGCTTTTCGCATTGGCTTTTTGTCGGATGAAACGATCGAGTCCTTCAGTGGTTATTCAAAGCCCTTATCCGTATAATGAATAACAAGCACCCAATCACAATATTCACTGACCAAGATCAAGCAATGAGTAGAGCAATCCAAGAGTGCTTGCCGCACACTAGACATAGATTATGTCAATGGCATATATACAAAAAATTATCTTCAAAAGTGCATTGTGGTTCTGGGAAAACAAGATAAGTACACGATCTCTTTTTAAATGCATGCGTAGATGTGACTCGAAGCTCGAATTCGAAGAAACTTGGCCGAAATGATTGAGATAGGAGAACTTCAAGAAAATGTATGGTTGGATGAATTGTATAATATAAGGCATCGTTGGTCAACAGCATTCAATAAAGACATTTTCGGAATGGGGATCCTATCTACGCAGAGGAGTGAGTCGACTAATAACATCTGTCATAGTTTCGCAAGCCAACAAGCATGGTAATCGAATGTTTTCCGGCCCTCGAACATATTGCTAAAACTTGGCGAAGAAATGAGAAGGATGAGGATTTCCGATGCGAGCAATCTGCTATTGTCCCCGCAAAGAAATGCGCCTCGTTCCGAGGCAGTGTCGCTTTACTTTACACGCGGAATTTATACTCGAAGTTCGAGTCGAGTTTCTTCATGGTTTGGGTGGACTTGCTTTGGAAGGATTTGCCAACAATGATTCGGAATTTCACATAAGAACCTTCGATAATAGAGACACGTACAAATACCTGGATCGTGAAACTAGACAGAGCTAATTCGGATATCGCGCGCAGTTGTAAAAAATTTGAAATGATGGGATTACTGTGTGCTCACGCTCTAAGGGTTCTTCAGCATGATAACGTGTACAAAATTTCTGAGAAACACATATTACTTCGATGGTGTACACATGCAAAAAGGGACATATACAAAAGTTTGGAATATCAACATCTTAAGGGGTCTCAAATGTTGCCAATCGTCTCAAGTGGTCTTATATATCGCACACATGTTCATAAATTAGCGTACCGTGATAAGTACAAGAACGCAAGGCCATGAAGTTGCCGAGAAGTTTGTGCTGAATACACTAAACAAACTAACACTCGATGCCAATGAAATATTACATGGGAGAGAACCCCAACAAAAGGCAAAAACAACTAAGAAGAAGACCCCATGTAAAGAGAGAAATCTGAATGACCCAGTAAAGGTGCGTCCTAAAGGGATATCTAATTCAAGATTAAAAGGATATTGGGAAAAAATATGAAAAGAAAAAGTAAGTTTAGTTTGCTGAAATATTTTTTATTTCTAAAACTTATACTGTCTCCGTCATAAAGTGTCAAATTTTATGTAGGAACGGATAAAGATGCCGGTCCAAGTGATGCTACAGCTTTTCCAAAACGAGGCAAACTGGCTTTGAACGTCGGCTCCCTTAAGTCGTGTAAATTATAATGTGGGCGAGGCTATTTATTTACTATTCAATCTGTGATGTTTACAATTTTTTTATTCATATTACTCCAGAACCGCCTCCATCACAAACGTGACAGAGACATACACAAGCATGCTAATGAATCCGGACGATGAATTCTGGATCATGTAAGAATTGTTCTACCGATGCTAATGAACATATAGGATAATTTGTTTGAACATAGTTTTTGATTTTATTGAATGACAGTATGCATTGCTTATGGTTGATTTATTCGCTTACCTTTTTTGGTCTCCTTGTGTTTTACCCTTTAAGTTGTGTTTTTTATCCCCAATTCGTTGCATTGTATTAATCACGTATAATACGAGTCGAAAAACCACCGTAATATTACTTAGATACAACCGCGCCGAGGCATGATTGGAGCTAAAAGCCGTTGTATTGGAATATTCCTTGTTTTATTCCTGGACAACGCCGGTCGTATTGGAATATTCCGCGTTTTACTCCAACTCGTCGACACTACGACCCGAATACAACGCCGATATCATCCCAATACGACAGAGATAACTCGCACAAAGATCTATCACTGATCTCCAGCTACATTGTGAAAATATCGTGGAATTTTTGAAGTCTGTATTCGCAAATCGTTTCGAAGAAACGAACTCAACGTGTTGAGTCTTTTTTTTGTAATTGAAAAAAATTTACATACTTACGTAATACTTAAAAGTTTATAATCAAGGAAATAATTTTTAGATAAAGTTAAACAATTGTTATAATTTTAAAATCACAATCGACTTAAATTTAATAACATATAATACACTCTAAAAACGATCGGAATATTACTTAGATACTAACCGTGCTGAGGCATGATTTGGTAGAAAGCTCGTCGTATTGAATTTTCCTTGTTTTATTCGTGGACAACGCCGGTTGTATTGGAATATTCCGCGTTTTACTCCAACTCGTCAACACTCACGACCGAATACAACGCCGATATCATCCCAATACTAGCGGAGATAACTCGCACAAAGATCTATCACCGATCTCCGGCTACATCGTGAAAATATCGGGAATTTTTCGAGTCTGTATTCGATAACTGTTTCGAAGAAACGATCCAACGTGTTGAGTCTTTTTTTGTAATTGAAAAAAATTTACATACTTACGTAATACTTAAAAGTTTATAATCAGGAAATAATTTTTAGATAAAGTTAAACAATTGTTATAATTTTAAAATCACACTCGACTTAAATTTAATAACATATAATACACTCTAAAAACGATCGAATATTACTTAGATACACCACGTAAAAATCGCACGTCGATTTATCATTGATCTCAGTTTTATCTTGGATATATCAGGGAATATTTTGAGTTGTATTCAACAAACGGTTTGGAAGAAGAAGTCCAACATGTTCAGTCTTCTTTTGTAATTGAAACGATTTATACACCAACGTAATACTTAAAAGTTTACAATAAGGGAAATAATATTTAGATAAAATTGCATAATTGTCAAAATTTTAATATTACGAATTGTGTAATTCTAATACCAGATAAGTACACTCTCAAAACGATGGGAATATTACTAGGATACTACCACGCTCGTTCATGATTGAGGTAAAGCCGTTGTATTGGAATATTCCTCGTTTTATTCCTGAACAACGCCGGTTGTATTGAAATATTCCGCGTTTTACTCCAACTCGTCGGAACTACGACCCAAATACAACGGCGATATAATCCCAATACACTACGTGAAAAATCGCACGTCGATTTATCATCGATCTCGACTTTATCTTGGATATATCGGGAATATTTTGAGTTGTATTCAATGAAACGGTTTGGAAGAAGAAGTCCAACATGTTCGGTCTTCTTTTGTAATCGAAACGATTTATACATTAACGTAATACTTAAAAGTTTACAATAAGGGAAATAATATTTAGATAAAATTGCATGATTGTCAAAATTTTAATATTACGAATCGAGTAATTCTAATACTAGTATAAGACACTCTCAAAACGATGGAATATTACTGGGATACTACCACGCTCGTTCATGATCGGAGGTAAAGTTGTTAGTATTGGAATATTCCTTGTTTTATTCCCGAACAACGCGGTTGTATTGGAATATTCCGCGTTTTACTCCAACTCGTCGGCACTACGACCGAAATACAACGGCGATATAATCCCAATACACTACGGAAAAATCGCACGTCGATTTATCATTGATCTCGCTTTTATCTTGGATATATCGGGGAATATTTTGAGTTGTATTCAAGAACGGTTTGAAGAAGAAGTCCAACATGTTCGACTTTCTTTAGTAATCGAAACGATTTATACACTAACGTAATACTTAAAAGTTTACAATAAGTGGAAATAATATTTAGATAAAATTGCATGATTGTCAAAATTTTAATATTACGAATCGCGTAATTCTAATACCAAGTTAGTGCACTCTAAAAACGATGGTAATTTTACTAGGACACAACCACGATAGGGCATGATTGGATTAGATCAAAAGTTTACAATTTCAGCCTCGCTTACATCATATTGATAAAAAACTCATATTGAAAAACATTACATATTCATGCATCCATTCGCAAAGATCACCGCGGAATCTTCTTTCCACGAGGTCTTCACTTAGCCATCTATTTTCGGCTTCCAAAGTTGGTTGTCCACATAACAAATTGTTGCAATGAATAAATTGTAGAACAAACCATTTTTTCCAACTCATTGTATGGAAGATTCTTGAAACCTTTTCACGACACCGATGTACTTTATTCGATATCTCGTTCAAAAGATCGATCCCATTCGCGCGAGATGTCTCTTCACGTAGCAACACTAAGCCCGCGGTATATTTCGAAAAAGATGCCCTCGACTCATAGCTATCGTGAGATAATGTAAACCAATCTCAATTCTTTCGAATCCACATCTCCTCCTAAAATATCGAGATATTTATCGCTGATGAACATCGCTTTATAATACATATATAAAGTATAAATGAATATTGAGAATTGTATTATTAAAATTTTAAAAATATTTATCGCTTACCAATCCAAGCAAAAGAGAGCATTACTATTTTCGCTATCAAGCACAACTCGAAGAAATCTTAAATATCCTCGCTTGTCGTGCTGCTTCATGCCCTAATCTTCAAAGACCATGTATTTTCCTACCTTTTTGATGAAGATGTTGCATGAAATTTTTTTGCACCTAAAAAGAGACCAATATTTTGATCGATTATATCATAGTTACACGATTGAAAGAGGTATGGCAAATTAGTAAAAATGATAATTCCATAACAAATTATACTCACGTTTTCCGAAAATTTCTAATATCTCTTATAGGTGATGGAGAGACAGAGATCATTTTCAAGAATATATCCTCCAAAAGTCGACGTGGAAGTGAATAAATGCGCGGCTCCCTTGTTGTTTAGAAAATGAAGACAAAAATTATAAGGTTAATGTAGAATTGCAACAAAATAAAAATGTAATATATAGCTGTTGAATTGCAGGAAGCGGCTTATCCAGATATCACCCAAAAGAGGAAAGCTTTCTTATAGAGTAGGCTTCTAAAAGAGGAAACATTGCAATAAATTAAGAGTTTATTACTAAAAGAGGAAAGATTGTATGGCGGCTTATCCAGATTGTATTTCAAGATCGTTCGGAGTTTAAGTATAAGAATCGTATCTCTTAATAAAAAACGAATGTAGATTAAGACTATTACCTCGACGAACCGTCACTGCTGACCATTTTGATGCTAGTCCCCTTCTTCTTTTTTTGGTCTTCTGATTCCATCGTATCTTCTAATGTTCTTTTCTACTCGATTAGAAAACGCAATACTCTGAAAACCTCAAAATTTAAATTTTTTGAGGGCTATTAAATGCGTAGCGGGCAAAGTAGTCGAGACGTTTCGTCTCCAGTTGTATTTCCTAGGGCATCGGAGCGATATAAATGCGTAGCTTTCCTCCGAGCAAAGTACTCGAGACGTTTCATTTCCGAATTGTATTTCGTCGACATTGGAGCAGTATTAGGTGCGTAGTTTTCCTCGGCGATGGCGCGGAATTTAATTTAAAAATACACTTTTTTTCTTTATGCAAAAGAGTATATTTAATAAAAAAAATGTATTATAAATATTTAATATAAAAAAACTCTTTTTCGGATCTTATTCAATAACAAAGCAAGACGAGTCGGAGGAACACGACGAATACTCCAATATGACCGGCGTTGTCCATGAATAAAACAAGGAATATTCCAATAAAATCGCTTTAACTCCAAACATGAGCGGAACACGGTTGTATCTAAGTAGTATTCCGATCGTTTTTAGAGTGTATTATGTGTTATTAAATTTACGCTCGCCGTATTCGGCAAAATGTTTCAAGATATCGTCCACCGTATTCGGTGTTTTTTGTAATATATAAAATTTACATACGTAATACTTAAGAGTTTATAAGAAACGAAATAATTTTTAGATAAGATTGCATAATTATTAAAATTTTAATATTACAATCAGCTTAAATTTAATAACACATAATACACTCTAAAAACGATGAGAATATTACTTAGATACAACCGCGCTGGCCTATGATTGGAGGTAAAGCGGTCAGTATTGGAATATTTTCGTTTTATTCCCGGACAACGCCGGTTGTATTGGAATTTTCCGCGTGTTCCTCCAACTCATCGGCACTACAACCCGAATACGATGCCGATATCATCCCTATACACCAGAAATAAATAAGCAAGATCTGTAGATGTATCGTAGTATTTTCAGCAGTTGTATCTCGTGAACCATTAAAAGTCCCGTCTCTCTATCGTTTTATTTTAGTTGTATTTTTGTATTATTCTAGTTTTATTCCGGAGTTGGGTCTTCATTCTGAAGAAACCGTAATAAATACCGTAAAGATTCATCCGATACATCGTAATAAACTGCAAATAAACCGCAAATCCAAGTCAAGGCACAATGAACATTGATATAATTTCTCCAATACACCAAAAAATGACAAAAGAAATGAAGCATTGGAATTTTCCATCAAAACAACCACCATACCTAGTATCTGACAACCAACAATAGACTTAAAGCAATAAACCAATTTCAATCACTGTCAAATTCTTTTCGATTGTATTTAATAATGTAATGAAACCACATGCAGAGGTCATATGCTAGTTGAGCGCGGATTCTGGCATTTCAGCACTACTTCGCTCTCGCTTCCGATCGGTCAGGTAGCACGGGTTAGTCTTTCAATATATTTACAGTACAAACATGCCGCAATCAACGCTGTTCGTCCGTCCGGGAATACCTTGACGCGAGCCACACCCCATGACGCGGGTTTCTTATTCTCGAAGCATTCGTCGGTTAAGGTCGTAAATAGTCTGATCTACAAAGTGCAATATAACAGCTTACTATTTAATCTACACAAGTCAAGGAAATTAAATTACCGTCCACCATATACTCACAAAGTCTTCGCAAATATCCTCGTGTATGTCGTTGGGTAGAGAATCGTATATTCGCCACTTTTTATTTTTTAGATCGCAAACCAACAACACCCAATGAGAATTATGCACAATAGGAAAAAATATAAAATCCGAGTTAGATACCGCATGTGGGAGTGATGTGTGACGTAAATTGATAAGGGTCGCCATCCATTTTATGATAACTCCGTAGGAAACGATATTTAGTTAAAATTTTAATGTCATTCATTAATATGTCAAACAAACTAAACTAAGGGCATTACCCAAAATAATTGGGGTAACATAAAGGTATTTCTGGTACTTGTAGGATGCATCCTCCTCATTTGGTACAAGATGGCGGCGAGGGCATCGACACGATCATTACCGATAAACTCATTAAAAAGCAAGTCGTCCATCATCCCACGATCTAACAACAAGAAGCGTCGATTTATGATGATATCACTCCCGCATTAAAATCAACCCCGTTTAATGTCGCTTATGTATTAAAGATATGTGAAAAACATTATATAAAAGTCGGTGCACGTACGGATTCTTATAATTTGTCAAAAACTTTTCAATTACATGTCGCCGCTCATCTCCTCGATAAGGTCTCTACCGGGATACGTCTGCTATGTCTCTCAACTCTTCGCTCGTGCACAAATGAACTCAACTTTAATGTATGATGTTTAAATAGAAGCATATATAAATGGATTTAGTAATATTTATAGAAATACCACCTGGGGAGGCACGGGTAATTCTGGCTGATACAACACTAATGATTTCGAAGTACCCGGTCGACGGGTGCAACTTCCCGTGGAGTCGGAGTGGTCAAAGACACGAGCTGAGGGGGCCGGACCGTCCGGAGCCGGTGCATCATCCCTTCGTCGTGTCTCTTCATCGTTGGTTTCCCGAATAATCTTCTCAATTAATGCGGATATCCGTGCGAGGGTTTTGTTCCCGGTGAGGGGGTCCGCTCGTCCGTTGTATCCTTCACCGTCTTCCTTCTTTTGAATCGAAAGGATGTGAAAGGTGATCTCACAACCTCTTCACCCGACTCCGTCTGGCGCTTCACCCTCTCGCATCAAGCTAGGTATGGACGGTGCTACATCAACCCGATCATGAACATCGGTTTCAACCTCCGGTATGACAGAGTGTCCTCCTCCTCACCCTCTCCGGATTGGGAGGTGTGACCTCCCATGATATTTTCATCCGCATCGGGTGGGACTTCAACAGGTCGCTTCCGGTAAAGCAAGTAGGGTCTTCAAATTCAAGCAGTAGGGTCTCCAAAAATAGAGTCTCCAAATTCAGTAGTAGGTTCTTCCGTGCAGTACCGTAGTGTCTCCAAAAGAATCAACTTCAAGAAGTAGGGATTTCAAAAGTAGGGTCTTCGGCAGCAGGGACTTCGGTCCGGGCCACCGGGTAGAATTCTCACCACTTCGGTTCTTTCGATCGATAAATGTTGCTCAATCCTATCAACCTTTTGGCTCAGTCTCGTACATTTGCAATCGCAGCCCCGTCAACCCAACATTTACGGTGTCGAAGTTTCTTGATATCGTCGTACACATTGTTCCACGGCGTCCGACTAATTCATTCATAACTTCGATGTTGCGAGTCATGGTAGCTAGGAGCGAAGAAATGGTGTTATTATTCTGCAGGAACTCCACCAATAGAAAATGAAGGTGAAGAGGGGATAGAAGTTCGGCTTGTTGAACTCGGACCGGTTTGGGAAGGCCTCGTCCGGCTGGCAATCCACATAAGTTCATCGCAGAGAACATCACCGAATTTGTCTCGCACCTAAATACAGCTTCAACAAGGTATGAAATGTTTTATTAACCATTACACAGCTAGTACTTTGTTAGAACGTTGGGAGTGACTCATCGTTTCGTGTTTAACCGCTCAAGAATAGGTCGCCTGCGACGAGTTCCACTTAAGGGACCTCGGCCACCGCAACATTCTTGGTCTAAGCATCGGGAGCCGCGGGAGGCACCGGAGAAGTGTGCTCAAAAACCAAAGCTGCGTGGAATCAATGTAACATTAAGCATTACCGATCAATCAATAAAGTAAATAGAATGATTAAATAAGATACTAACCGTTAACAAAAACAAACCCATTTATGTAGCCAATCGAGCTGATCTCAGCCTAATTTTAATGGCAATCGCGTCGATCTCGCTCTAAAAGATATTCGCGGATAGCGCAATAGCAGATTGTATGAGGAGAATGACTCTAAATTATCACCGTAGGCATCAAGGTCCGAAGGAAAACTCGAAATTACTCGATGGAAAAAATAAGTTTGACAACAGATATTTTATGTAGTGGTTCTCAAATGGGATCGAAGTATCCTCTCTGCATACACTAATAGTCCGTCCTTTATGTTAACGAAGCATTCATTGTCGCCGATGGACGTAGCTTCCACTTCGGCATTGGTCCTCTGTTTGGCATCCCAATTAAAAGTGCAATTTCATCGGCAAAGAATCTCAAGCTCTTTCCCACCTAATTCGAACAACATTTTGTCATGCCTCCAACACCGTAGTATTTGCAGAGTGAGAATATCGTCCTCGGGATACGGAGGCAAATCAAAGAACCGGCGAATATTCGGCTCATCGAGATTACTCATGATGACTTCGGAGATCGCAGCTCGACCACATCAAGTAACTCCCTCGCGCAGGACTGCCGACATCTACAGACTCATGTTTCTCGAGTTAAGAAACCCGTAGAACAAAAAAAGCCTTAGTTGTATTATTGTAGTTTTAAGAGTTTTTCGAGTTTTGTTTCAGTTGTTTTTTGATTTTATTTCAATTTTATTTCTACGCTCGCTTTTATTTTCGTAACATTTATTGTTTATATGAATATTATTGTGTTTAGATGTTTCTGGCTTGCGGTTAGGTTACACACTCTGGAAGTTCCTCGATTTTATTTAGGTCGTATTCGAACATATTACGGATATTCGGCTTGTACTTCAAAGCATTGTTTCGAGTTTAAGTATAATAATGCTATCTCGCTAATAAAAATACGAAGGTAGATTACGAGTAGTACCTCGACGAACCGTCGCCGTGACCATTTTGCCGCTGGCCCCTTATTCTTTTTCTCGTATTTGGTCTTCGCGTAGGTCGATCGGATTGTTGCTCCTCATTCACGTCGAACCTCTCGTTTCCATCATATCTTCGACTCCATCACTCGTGTTCTCTCGCTTCCATCGACGTAAATTTCGAAGTTGGATAACGTTCTTCTCTACTCGACTAGAGAACGAAATACTCTAAACCCTGAAATTTTAATTTGGACCGTAAAAAGTGGTGCGTAGTATTCCTCCGGAAAAGTACTCGACAAGACGTTTCGTTTCCAAATTGTATTTCCGGGCATTGGCGCCGAATTTCAAAAGGGCAAGACAATTTAAAAAAATATTTTTTACCATAGTTCTCGAAAATTTTAATATTACAATGCGTAAATTTAATATCATCAAATACACTCTAAAAACGATCCGAATATTACTTGATACAACCGCTCTCGGTACGATTGGAGCTAAAGCGGTCGTATTGGAATATTCTCGGTCGTATTCCAATACAACCGGCGTTTTTCATGAATACATACAGAATATTCCAATACAACCGCTTTAGCCCAATCATGCCTGAAGCGCGATTGTATCCAAGTAATATTCCGATCGTTTTTTAGAGTGTATTAGATGATATTAAATTTACGCGATTGTAATATTAAAATTTTTATAATTATGCAATTGTTTGTAATTATTATTTTCTTTAATATAAACTTTTACGTATTACATAAGTATATAACTTTTCTCGATTACAAAACAAGACTGAATCGAGTATTTAACTCTCGTTGTATTCAAATTATATCTCCGTCGTATACCGTCGTATTCCAACGAGTTGTAGTAAAACGCGGAATATTCCAATACAACTCGTTTTGTTCATGAATAAAACAAGGAATATTCTAATACAACCGCTTTTACTCCACTTATGGCCGATCATGGTCAGTATTCGAGTGATATTCCTATTGTTTTTAGAGTTTATTAACCTCTATTAAAATTATGCAATTAGTAATATTAAAATTTCGATAATAATGCAATTTTTAAAATTATTATTTTCTCTAATATAAACTTTTAAGTATTACATTAATATATAACTATTTTCATTAACAAAACAACACTCGAATATGCTTCGACTATTTATTCGAAAATGTTTATTGATACAACTAAAAAATACCATGATATTTTCACAATGCAAGCAGAGATCTATGATACATCCATCTACGATTTAATCGTGTCGAGTTCCGAGTATATCGCCGTTGATACAACGAAAAAAATACCACTCGGCGTCATACGACTAAATACAACCCTAAAATAACATATGTATCGTTCAAATACAACAGAGTTAAGTCGCATCTGTTGTATCGTATAGTGAGTGCGAATATCTCTAATACTACCGCGCCTCGTTGTATTAGAATATTTCGCGTTTTATTCCAACAATCGGGCGGAACGTTATCGAATACGACCGTAAAGCAACATAGATATTGTTCAAATACAATAAAGTTAAATCGTAAAGATGGACGTATTAGATATCTCCTATTGTCATCGTCGATGTATTCTCGTATTTTCGGAGTTGTATTTTCCGCACCGTTCAATTTTATTTTTGTTATATTTTTGTATTATCTTTTTATTCTAGAGTCGTATTTTCGCCTTCATAATCTGCTAACGACAATATTCGATTTTCGAATAACCGTAATAAAGTATTTTCACGATGATGTAACAACTCGGAAAAACACTCTTAGAGCATTTCTGATTTGATCATTAAACCTCGTCGGGTAATTTGGAATAAACTGTCATAAACACGCAAAAAATCATCCAATATATCGCATGCAACAAAATAAACTACAATACAACACGTTTAAAGTCCGTATTTCTTCTCGTAGCTCGTCGTATTTCGAGAAATATTATAAGTGTTTTATAACCGTATTTTTTGGCGAAAACATAACTCCGTGATAAAACAAATATTATAGAAAATAAAACTCAGATGTTACAAGTAGAACGTAAATATAATCAGCAATACAAGCCAAAATGTTATTAAAATCGAAACCAAAACATCGCCAACTCCTACATTAAATTAAAATCGTAAAACTTTACGACTGTCGCTTTCAAATGTTACTCGAATAATATCGAATTACAACTTAAATAAAACTCTAATAATACCAAAAACAAAATTCTCTAAATAAAACGAACTTATAAGACAATAAAACCTAAATTTTACGAATGCGTAACGTAAACAATAATTTATATAATCATCTTCTAAATCCATCTTCACTCGTTCTACCCTCATCCGTGAATCTCAAGCACCTCATGAATAAAAAATCCACCTCATTATCGCGTCGTCCCTCCAAAAATCAAATTTCAGCCCGTCAGCTCCACGACACAGGTAGGTCGGACAAAAACCCTAAACGTCGGCATCCTAAATATAACGGAGACAAAAATGCCTTTATGATTCGGCGGGAAAATAAAGCGGCAAAATTTCGCAAATTCCTGCTCGGTCGGGTCGGGTCGGCGACCGAGATAAAAAGCCTTTTTTTTCAAACGTGCGCTAGTGGGGTCCGTAAATCCACGTGGCGCGTTTTTATCGGCTCACGGACGCACATACAGTACTGCTGTCCGGACCGAATAAAAATTCCTTATTTCCACACCTTTGAGCCTTATAAATAAGGCATAACTTTAAGAGGACCCTTTACATTCCATATTTACCTTGCATCCTTTCTCATTTGAATTGGCTGACTTCCGCCTGCTACAATGGAGAGTGTTTCAAATCCTTCAATTGGTGTCCTCAATAAAGTTCTGCTTCATGTTCCTATCGAGAAGACCGAAGCAATGATACCGTGCAAATTGTGAAAAAAGAAGAAGAAGATAACCAGTGTTAAGAAGAGCAAACCGATCATTCTGTCAGATCAAGTAGGGTCGTCTAATTTGTTTCTTTGCTATAGATGGAGAAACACTCAAGTGAACGACCCAACCATTAACTCGTAAGCTCAAAGTTCTATAGTGCTTCAGGACCCATCGACTGAACAGACCATACAAAAAGCTTCCTCCCACTCTTCTAAGTGAGGACAAGAGGTCTATTTATAACACTCAGGGGCATTTTATTCATCTAGTGAATAACTTCATAACCACTCAATCGAACGACTCATATTGATTCTTTTTTATTATATTGGTTTGTTTTCATGATTTGATGGCATGAATGACCTCAAAATCGAGTGATCCTGGGTTTATTGAATTCCTCTCGTCGAGATGCTCGAATTCACTATAGGCAAGTAAAATTTAAAGTTCATTTGACCCTTCGATTAACTGCCCAAAACTTTCAATTATCGTTTAATGGCTTGATCCAGGCTTAACGAGACTCAGATTGGACTAATTTTGATATCATTGAGTTTGCTTTTTGGAGACACTCAATTTGACAATAATCGTGTTGAAATTGAAGCCCCAAATGATCTTAATTTGAATCAGAATATTTATAACTCAAAAAACATCCCGAGATTCATAACAAATGATAAAATTTTTCGACGACGCCTGAGTGATTAAGAAATTTAGTATTATAAATATAAAAGGTAAAATTTAGATGTTAAATATGTAAATGCATATAAATTGGGTGGCATATATGTTAATGCCCCAATTTAAAAATAAAAAAAATATGAATGATTCAATTAAAATTGAATATATAAATTTATTTTGTCTTATTAAATTGTGAAACACAATTATTTTATTTCGGTATAATACAGCTGCGATGCTTGAAACCACTGAAACATTTTTTGAGTTAAAATTTTAAACTTTATATATCATTTTAAACATATAAATATAAACTTATTCAGAATAATTCAAACATCAGTTTTGCTAAGCAAGCAGGGAACACGACTTTTGTAATTTGTAGGTATTTTTGTTAATCAATTTTGCATTTTATAATAAACAAAAATGTTTGGGGGAATATGCCAAAATTTTCCGTTCACACGACGTCTTGTCCTCGCGGCATATTGCGGGGACATAAAATTCGGTTTTGCAGAGAGAGAGAGAGAGCTGAGCGAGGCAGAAAGTGGACTTGGCCGGCGGCGATTTTTTTTTGCGGTGGAAGGCGACGGCGACTTTGAAACCCTAACTGTGGTTGGCGAGATGGGTTTGGAATGTTTGGAATCACTCTAACTTCGATCCGATAGAGAAGATAATATGGCGCGGCAACAGCTACATCCGCCTGGTAGATAGGATGAACATGAGATTGGCTGCGATCGGATTCTTATTTGTACTGTTCCGTGGGATTTGCGCACAGGAAGGTAATCGGCATCGATTAATTTATCATCTTATGGGTTTAAATTTATAGTTATGATAGTTGGAAAGCGGGGGCGGTTTTGTAATTTGAAACTGCCTAGCAGACGAGGTTGGTTTAGTGGATTTAAAGTATAGTGGTATTTATCTTTCTAGATTGAGATTTTATAGAGTGTTGATTGGGTAATCGAGGAAGTCGAAACGTTTGACTTCAATTTGTGGAGGATTTTTTGTTTGGATTGTCATTGATTAGCAGTTTAGAAAACGCACTTTATTTTCTGAAATTTTATTTAGGATTTGCAAGATTAATACATTTGCAGTCAAAGAAAGGTGCATGAGATTGGGTTCTTTTGCTAGTGGTCCGGGAAATAATGCGGATTTCAAGTTCTGTTGGTTAAATGACAAACTTGATATGACATTGATCCATTGGGCGTTTAGTTGGGATATAAATTTGCTTGTTTTTTGGATTTGTAACACGGTACTGTTGCATTGGCTCAATTGCAAGTAGCAAATAGAACAATTTCTGTCGCCTTTGTTGTGTTTGTGAGAAAATTTTGGAATGCTTGCATACAGATTTTTGCTTAGGGAGTTGGATGGGTGAAATACATAGTAGACACTGAGATTTGACAAGCCTAGTAAAATTCACGTGTTTGCAGCAAGCCATTTTTCTTGAAACAAATGTGAATGTTAGACCATTTTTTCTTTCAAGTCTTTGATGTGGTTAATGTAGCTCAGGTGTTTGTTCAGTGGATGTAAGTTGTTGACGTGTTTATCTAGCTAGATTTATTAATTAGCAGAAGCATCTTGGATAAATGGAGTGCGTCACATTGGCTTCAATGTCTGACAAAAAATTTTGGTTTGTTCATTGCATAGTGGTTTGGAAAGTGGCCGTCATTAATTTAACTTTTTGAGTTTTACATTATGTTGTTTTGGGTTTGAAAATTTGATAACGTTGTGAATAGACTTTGATAAGAATGGATTCTTAATATCTTTCTTTGTAATATTGTTTGCTTTACAGATAACAACCTTGATATTGGTGTTTTGTATTGCGCTGAAATGGAAACTTGTAAGGTTTTTAGATCTGGTAGCATAAGAATAATGTCTCAATTTAATCAAATCTAGATGCTAGAATATCTTTTTTGGGCCTTTATTATTAAAAGATTCATAGAGATCTTTCGTTTAAGCGATAAGTACTTGGAAAATGACATGATTTAATAAGCCTAACTAATTTGGAACCTTTGCAGTAAACCTCATGAACGAAGGTAAACGATACATGCGAGATATCTTGCAAGATCTCTATGGCATGGTACCAATTTCGACTTTTAATTCCTTCAATTTTGTAGAAAGGCTTTAGACTTCTAGTAGGTCTTTTTAATTTTAGCTCGAAACTGCTAAAATCAGTTTTAACCCACCAAGACGCTAAGGCATTGACAAAATGAGCTTGCTCATATTTTGATCTTTAAGGAATCTATGTGCCCCTCCACTAATCACATGTTTAATCCGTTATGTGAAAAACACATTGCTTTCTTTGAAAGCCGCACTCCTTCAATATCATTACTATCTCTTGGCACCACAAAATCAAACATATAAATTACAAATCATCTAAGAAAACCAAATTTTCATCACTAGTATCTCTCCTAACAATATTTTTATGCCCAAGACTTAAAAGGCCAATTTAAATGGAAGGACTTAAATGGAAGCCAAAATTCTTGATTTCCTTTATTGACGTGGCCATCCAAGTCCTTGGGCGGATTGAGGAGGGATGCCAGAACTAGCCTAGGACCGGTGAAATTCCCGGGCCGGTTCAAGCTTTTTGATGCGGGACTATGGGGGCTTGTCTTCAAGGGGGGTTATCGCCCATGCCTTACCTTCCTTTCCTTTTCCTCCTCCATCTTCCCTCCCTTTTCTCCCTCTCCTTTGATTCTTTCCCATCACTTTTTTTATTTTAAATCCTTTCCTAAAATCTGAAATTCTGATTATAGTTTATTCTTCTTTCTTATTTTAAATACTTTCCTAAAAATATGAAATCTTGATTATATTTTACTCTCCTTTCTTATTTTAAGTTCTTTCTTATTTTAAATACTTTTCTAAAATCTGAAAACTTGATCAGATTTTATCTCTTTTCATATTTTCATTACCTAAAATAAGTCTAGCTTCTTTATAAATAGGGGATAATGTGCTTAGAGTGAGGGGTGCTGTTTTGATATCTGAATTCAGGTTTATCCTAGAGTTTTTCTCTTTGAGGGTTGTATTCAAGGGATTAGATGGTACTCTAACAGTATCTCTCTCCCGAGGTTGTGATTATCCTTATGCTATTCTCCGTGCTTCCCGCATCGCTCCCGATCGTCTTATCAGGTTGTCGTCGTCCAAAACAACAAAGGGTGTTGTATTCCAGCAGTTTCAAGCCTCTACCCTTGTTGCCACCGCCCAAAACAACAAAAATATACTATTTTCTGCAGTTTCAGCTGACCCAATCACCTTATCCTCCCTCATCCTCGCGGCCCTCACTGTCCCAACCCTCCACCTTTGCTATTGCAACAAGTAAAGCCTTCGCTTTGTTGTTTTCTTGCTGTCCAGTAGACCCAAACAGCAACATGATGCTATTTGGACTATTGCCCCAAGTTGTCCTGCTATTACAGCCCCTCCCCCCACCTCCCTACAGCCTCAACCCTCTTCCTCAGCCATCAAAAGCCGTCCAACAACCTCCATCCTTGGCGTCCCTCACGAACGCCTTTTATTGTTTGTTTGTTTTCTATTTCTTATTATTTTGGTATCATGTTTGTAATATGTTTGAAATTAAGAAGTAATATTTGTGTTTCGTTGTGGTTTGGATTACCTTTGGTATAATTTGGTACCTGAGCTATGCCATTAATGAGATACATGCCCGGGCCTACTTGGGAGGAAATATGATGAGAGATCCGCCGACTTCGGCATTGAATTACAGATATTAAAGATGAAATCCAATGAGAGGCTACCCTCTACTATGATATGAAAGGTCGAAGAGAATGAGAAGATATGAAGATGAGACGGGAAATACATCGCCAGTTCCAGCCAACTTACTACCGCCAAAAGTTGCAGACTTTAGATTCCAACATGGAGAGACCGCAAAACAAAGAAACCCTCTAGCTACTATCCAGCTAAACAAGTCAGCAAGTTTATCACAACCACAAAATGTGGCAGTTGCGACGGATTTTAACATGTTGAGGCAGAATGCAATATCATGGGAGTGATCAACTTTACCGAGCAGGGCGTCTCTGGGTAAAGATACCGCAAGCACTAAAGATGATGATGACGTAAACGAGGAGAACCCACTTCCAGTTAAAGATATGAATGGTGATAAGGAAGAAGATACGAACTTCATAAAGGATTCACATTTTTCAGCCAACGAGGAAGAGACACCAGTAAATCCAGTTGGTCCCGAGATAGAGATCCAACTGAGGTAATAGACGTCGCTTTAGAAGGTAGTAACTCTAAGAAAATAGGCAGTCTAACAAAGCCTAAGATTATGGCGCCTCAAGCCAGCATATTGCAGGCTTTGAGAGGAACATCAGCAGAACCAATCTTGGATGTCTATAAGTGTTATGAGTTTGAGGAGTTGACATCACATATAGGGTCACTACATATAAGGGAAATGCGGATATTTCAGAGTAATAGACCCCCTCCGGAGTTACGCATATGGAGGAAGGTACAACATGTTCGAAGGAGTCTTTTTAGGTCATGTCAAGAATATCACATGAAGTTATTCAGAGGTTATTTCCTGTTCCACATGACAGCCTTCGTCAGATGACCAGACAGGAGAGATGAACCTCAGCTTTAAAATGTGCCCTAAGAGCTTAAGGGGGATGAAAATTCTTTAATAGGATCCAGGCTCTAGCACTGAAGAAGATGTCTTTCCTGAGTGATTGCTAGTGAGAGTGGCACAGCCTGCCACCGATTTCATCCCCAAATTTAGTTCTCATTACAATATAGTTACTCAACCACCGCACGCTAGGCACAAGAAGTGGAAATGAAAGATCTCAAAAGTAAGGGCTAGAGATTTGCATTGCAAGAAATCTTTCTATAAATGCAACTACCACTCTGGATGTACCAAAAGAGGATGACTACCTATTCTACCAGAATATGTTGTGGAATGACAACACTGGCTTAACGTCATGCCATGAAGATCCGAGTGTCACCAAGATTAGAGAGAAGGAACCAAAAGCTTCGACGAACGAGATAAAAACTCCTCCATTCCCAGGAGACTGATGTGGGCATATGTTGGCCACTCCTCAAGGGGGTTTGCCGCCCATACTTCCCCTTCATTTCCTTTCCTCTCCTTCCTTTCCTCTCCTTCCTTTCCTCTCCTTTCATTTCCCTTCCTTTCCTCCTTTCCTTTCTTTCCTTTCTCGCACTTTTCTATTTTAAATTCTTTCCTAAAATTTAAAATTCTGATTATATTTTATTCTCATTTCTTATTTTAAATCATTTCCTAAAAATCTAAAATCTTGATTAATTTATTCTCCTTTCTTATTTTAAATACTTTCATAAAATTGAAAAATCTGACTATATTTTATTCTTCATTCTTATTTTCATTACCTAAAATATGTCTAGCCTCTTTATAAATAAGAGATGATGTGCTTAGAGTGAGGAGTGTTATTTTGATATCTGAATTCAGGTTTATCTTAGAGTTTTTCCCTTCGAGGGTTGTATCCGAAGGATTGGGTGGCGATATAGCTATATCTTTCTCCAAGCTGGTGATTAACCTTCTGCAATCCTTCCCCGTGATTTTCGCATCGCTCCCTATCGCCTTATCTTGTTGTCATCCAGAACAACAAGGGATTGTTGTATTCCAACAGTTTCAGGCCTCCAACCTTGCTGCCACCGCCCAGAACAGTAAGGATCTACAGTTTTCTGCAGTTCCAGCCATCCCCATCTCCTTATCCTCCCTCGCCCTCGCTTTCCTCACTATCCTAGCCCTCTACCTTCGCTATCGCAACACTTAATGCCTTCACTTTGATGTTTTCTTGTTTTTTAGCAGCCCCACACAGCAAACTGCTATTGTTTGAACTACCACCCCAAGCTGTCTTGATGTTCTAGCGGCTTCCCATCCCTCCTGCCACCTCTCTACAGCCGCAACTCACTTTCCTTAGCCAACAACAGCCGTCCAGCAGCCTCCGTCCTCATCGTCCTTCACGGACGTCTTTTATTATTTATGTTGCCATGTTTGTGTGTCATCTATTTCTTATTTTTCCCGTATCGTGTTTGTATCAGTTTTCCTTCCCCTTGAGCAGGCTGGCCCCATTTAGGGAAATTAATTATTTTTTGTCCGCTGATATTTTGGTTATTCTGGCTCCTAGAGTATATTTATGTTGTTTAGAACTTGGTTTGGAACGTTGGCTTTTGTTTTATTTCAATGTAAGGCTTGTTCTCTGTTTTTCTCTCTAGTCATTGAGCTATTGTCTTTTCTTTCATGGGGCAGAGCTGTATCTTGATAGATTAGATGTGATGAAACCCCTTTGACATCAATCCCTAACATTGAACAAGTTGTATATCTCCGTTTCATCCATTGCTGCATTCCAACACCAGCAACTTCGCAATTTCTTTATGATTCCTACCAATTTAGGGGTTTTTACTCTTATTTTCTAAACATCCTTGGGTCCTTTTATCTAACAAAATGTCTTCTATAAACCCTAGATCAATGCCACTTCTCATACACATCAAGATTAGAGAGATAAGATGATAAAAATCCTATAAGAGAGGCTTTTTTTCTTACTCTAGTGTGCAATGTAAAGTACGCTATTTGGAGGATTCATTAAGTTACTTTGTGGAGATTTATGAACATGTCCTGTTTGTTATGTGAGATAATGTATTTATGTTGCATCTCCATTTCCATCTCAAACTGCGTGGTGATCTTACTTTTTCTTTCCCACTATCAAAAACACTTCAGGTTCTCCCACCACAAAGAAGCATTCATATGTCTTTGTACTAAAAATTTTGTTCCAGTATTTTGGGTCCCTCGAGGATTTCATCTAGATCCAAACATCCATCAAAATTAGGAAAGTCTATCTTCACTCCAAACTTGTGGCCTCTCCTTTGTTTTATATTGTTTTATAATTAAGAATTGACCTAACAACCGCTAATAATTATTAAATGCGAGTCATATTTAGAAAACAAAGTTAGTTTTAAGTTGATTTCTTGTTTACCCGTATCTCTCTCCATCTCTGATATCACGACTTGACCCTGGGCTTGAAAATAATCAAAGCGGGAACGGAAGATTAGATTGTTAAATAAATTTTCTATATTAACGTTCATTTTAACATATGAAAGTGCCTCTATAAATTAAGTTAAAGCGGTACAATTTAAAATTATCTCATTACGGGTTGTTCATGTCATCCATAAATGTTTTCTCATTTATCGCTCATATTTTAATAATTTAATTAGATTTGAAAAGTTAGTTAAAATAATAGTGAGCTAAACAAGCCAATGAATACTCATACTTTTAAACTACAACAATACAAGGAAAAAAATATAATATGCATATCAATTAAGCTTATTTATAAGTCAATGTAAACATTTAACATGCTATTCAGAGGGTTTTATATCATTATCATATTAATATCATAAAACCATTACAGAAGATACCGTATAAGAATTGTGTCAATTAAGATACATCAATAGTAATATCCTTTTCATTTACGTGTATGCGTACATTAATATTCCCCCACTAGTACCATTAAGGGGTGTTGCATATATCTAGTCCCGCACATACAAGCAGTCAACTGTCGGCCGCTTTAGGAGCTTTGAGCTTGAGGATTTAATTTAATTTATATATATATGTATTGATTTTTGAAAATAACATTTTAAGTTTTAAAATATGAGAGCGAGAAAGTGACGAATCTCATTCGTTCGACAATTTAATGAACGAGCGTAATATCGCGAGTAACGCATCTATTTCGAAGAACGTACACCCTACTCGACAATATCGCTCGATCAAATAAACCACAAAATTCATGACATCCGTTCGGCTCGCGAACCTCTACGTGGACTAACAAATTCCCCTATTTAATACAAAAGCATTAAATAGTGTTTATATTATCTGAGTCTTTAAAACTCCCTATAGATGCGTCTCATAGCTAATTACCCTCGGATGACCGAAATCACCCAGAGAACTCTCGATTTAGATCTCGGTGTTTCTATCTTCACGAAGTCAAGTGCAGAGGTTTCGAACGAAATTTGAGAAGTAGGAATCCAATAGTGTGAAGGCGCGAGGAGGAACATTTATTTCTGAGTCGAAAGAAAGAAGGTAGGATGTCACAGATCTCGAGGAGGACCTCGAGGACGTCCCTGGACTATCCTAAGGTCGGGTTTTAAATTTTGGAAAGAGATTTTATTTTGATTTCAATCCCGCAAATTAATTATAGTGATTACGTTCGCATAACGCCCTGCTACATGAACTACCCGAAAGACAGTGAGGCGTACGTCGTATAAGCGCGACAACCTCGTGAACCCAAGCAGATTAGGGCTTATATCGCACGTAGGGTGCTGCAGCGCCTAAGAGAGAGCGTGAGGGTTTATGTCGCGACGGGGCGGATTACTCCGAAACCTAAGGCTTATTGTTTAAACTAAGGAATGGGTTTCATCGATTGCCGACACGGGTTTTCATTGAAGAAGATGGCCGTGCTACGCACCGTGCTCCAGCTCCATCGTCAGAAGAGGACCGTAGCTTAGATTTCAAGTCTTAAGCTTAAAGTGAAGTACGCAGTTCATTTATTTATTTTTATCACGAATAAATGAGCGTGTGCAGAACGATAGCAGATAAGCTGACGAAAAGAAAGAAGAACAGGGAGCATGCTTGGCTATGCAGAAGAATACGCTATAACAGTGTATACGAAAGCAAGCTAGTCTATACTAGCAGGAAAGAGCTGCGAAGAAAGTAAAGCATGCTTAGCATGCATAAGATCTGGAATGTAAACATGCCAAGCAGTGCAGAATCGAAAGAAGCTAACTAAGCTAACATGAGTGCATACTAAAAGTAGAAGCGTGTACGATAAGAAAAGAAAGAGGCAGAGATCATGCGCAGAGAGTATCAGATGTCCCGTTTATCCTCAGTGCACTGTCGCTTATTTATCGTTATTTTTTATATTTTTTTATCTCCCGTGTAAGATTTATTAGCCCTGCAGAGAAGGTAAGAGTAAGAAGAGTGAAACAACCTACATTAAACAAGTGCACATACAGTATCATGTAAAGAAAGTTCGAAAACTCAATAGAAAAACGACTGAAAATGCCGAGAAAGCGAGGAAAATCGCAAAAGAAAGAGGAAACAAAGTAAAACCGTAGGAAACCACGAGAAAATACTCGAAAGAAACCTACAAGTAAAGCTCTACAAGTGTCCCGTAAGCACGGCAGTGCTTCTGACTCAGAAATCGTGCTAATATCCGGACTTGAGCGTCGACTACTATCCCAACTTTCCGCAGAAGTGTAGTCCTAATCCGACTCGAATAGACCAACTAGCTGACTTTTATAAGTTTTCACACATTTCATTTTTTTGTTTTCATGCAAGTAAGTTCGTAGAGTAGGTAGGCCGTGTAATGGTGGAGACAATTTCGTATTTTTCAAACATACGTATTTTCGTTTTAAAGTATTTCACCACTGCGTCGACTACCGACAGGACTAGTGACTACGAACTTGGGATCGTCTGCGATAGGAACCCCAGCGACGACCGACCTGCTCCGCGACTCGCTCTACTCTCTACGTAGCCTTCGAGACAGCGCGGCCCCATTCTATGCGCTCTCGTAATTTTTCTCGTTTTCGGAACCGCATCACCGTCCCCACCGCACTTACAACATGTTGATTACTCATATATAACCCAAGGAGGTTATATATGCACACCTACATGTCCCCCGTATGTGCGTGCGGTTAAATAAAACAAGCGTGAAAACTAGTGACGAGTGGTCGATGAAAGGAGAGAAAAGACAAGTAAATCACCCCGGACTCCCGACCGACCTTACATGTCCTATAAAAAAAAAGATCAGACGCACCTCGACACTCTCGGATAAGGTAAGGACTGGACCCCTAAGAACACACTCCCCGTTTTCCCAACATATGAAAAATCATAAATAAAGATAAAAAAATGAAGTAAAATAAAGAAAAGACAAGTTCGTCGTCGCTCTGGATATCGAACTCTAACTCACTAAACTATGAGGGCCATCACAAATTCCAAGATTTTGCCCTTTACTTTCTTTCTTTCTTCTTCTTTTTTCTTATTTCAATTTCATATAACTCGAGTCCCTATACAAGCGTGTGAACAAGCGCCTACCAATTCCGATATCAATTTATCACATGATCGCCACAATTCCAACTTCGCATAACTTCATCAATTTCAACATGTAACCATCAAATATTGGTTGAGGCAAATAAGTAAAACACGCCATACGTATCCAAATCATCTCACAAATAGCACGTAGTAAGAAATAAGGAAGAAGGAGCATCCCCACACCTATTAAAGCTCTCGCCGAGATACATACCAAGCCGAAACCCACGACCCCAAAATCACAAAGATGAGAACCATAAGAGGTAAAGCCCCCTCCCACCAAACTCCAAATTTCACAAAGAAACTCACCACTAGTGCCTAGTGGAGCCGAATACATCAAGCCCGGCTCGCCACAAAATGCTCAAGATTAAAATCACTAGACAACCAAGCAAATCATCCCAAACAAAGCCCAGACTAAACTCACACCCGAGCCATCTATAGGCTCCAAACAGAAGATGCAGCCGCTCACTACAAAGTCAAGACCCGAGCCCCAAACATCACCTTAAATTGAGCTTAAAACACGACCAAGCAAGCCTCAACCGCATCCATAAAAAGAAAGGAAACGAGACTCAAACCGAGCCCCTATAAGGCTCACAGGATCGCCCAAGCCTCAAGCTAACACACTCCCCACATCGTGTCAATTCAAGAGAATCCTAAGGACCAAGAAAATCGAACAAGAGTGAGGCTCAAATTAACTCAAAACCGAGAGGACAACAAGATTAAAACGATCCAGGATCGAGAAACCGCAAGATAAAAGTAAATCACCCCTCCACGAGAGGGTAAAACCGAGAAATAGCAAAGAGCCAAAATTGAGAAACAAAAGCCCCAAAGACAACTCCTCCAAATTTTCTTTCAACATGAAATAAAATCCACTTTCAATCAAGCTTCCAACGAGCCAAGACAAAATTTGAAATATAACTAAACATGGGTCTCAGATAAGCACTCTCACATGCCCAACATCCAAGTATAAGTCTCAACATGCTCCAAATAAATAAAAATATGTATATAGAACTTGCTTGAATCAATTCAAGCTTCCCTCTTAACATGCTTTTCTTTTCTTTTTTTTCTTTTTTTTTTTTTTTAAACAGAGAAGTAGGAGGAGCAAAAAGAAAGAGCAAGCTCCTTATGAATTTAACTACACAAATCATTCCATGCTTCACATTAGATTAGGACAAGTATGCAAAATAAGTAAAGAAGAGCAAGAAGCAACCCCATGCCATTTTGAATGTATAACCACGCCCAACTCAAGCATAGCAATATGTAAATAGCCTCACATGTGAAAATCTGAGCCAAAGAAAATCATACCTCGGTGTGTATCCTAGCAAAGCACCCCAAAATCCAACAACAGAGACCAAAGGGCGTAAACCAAGCCAAAAACCGATCAGCCAACTTCCAGAAATTTCAAAGAGCAAGGCCAACAGCACCTCTGCCTTACTCGAACACAAGCTCATGGAAAACCGTGAGCAACGGAGGAAGAGAAAGAAGAGGAGGAGAGGTAAGGCAATGATAACACACAACACCAACTCGACAAAAATAAGAGCCCAACCTTAAACCCTAATACAAAAGAGGCTTTTATAGCCGGCCTCAAGAAGAAGAGCGGCCAGGCCGTCCCACTTACCCTGTGAGGCTCGACAAGAGAAAGGGAGAGGGAGAGAGTGGCGACAAAGTCGCCGAAAAGAGGCGACAGGGCGAGAGTGGCGGCAGGGAAGGCCGAAAGAGGCCCGCTACGGCAAGATGCTGCGGGAAGTGGCGAGCGTACGGGACCATCGTCGAAGCTCGCGCGGAACCGAGAGAAGCGCTCGGCTCGAGAGGAAAAGAGAAAGGCGCAGCCCCGGTGAGAAAAAAAAAAGGTTTAGGGTTTAAAAAAGGGGTTAAAATAGGAAAGATAGAATTTATTTAATAAAAATCGATAAATTTAACGTCGCGGGTCCGCGCTCCAAACACGACAAGTTATACGCCTTTTCCTAAAGAATTCGACGTCCCGGACGCAATGGCGCAGTCCGTTTCACGATCCGAGGTCGTTCGGAGAACCTCGTCACCGGCCGAGTCGAAAGTGCGTCGAGTTCGATTTCGTCGAAATTCGACCTCGACGGCGCTCGTTCCGCATTCCGACTTCCGATCTCGATCCGTCGCGAGACTTCAAGACGTCGAGGCCGGGGTTCGAGGAATTTGTGCTCGGTGGTGTAGAAAGTGTGCACAAGGCTACCCTAAGGTCCAAGCTGGTCCCATAGAACTCAATCGAGTCCTAACGCTAATTCCAACCTACTACCATCGTGAGCGAAGAGGTCGTGAATTCCGTCCGGATTCCAAAAGAGTGTCGAAGTGGTTTCAAGCATTCTAAGACGAGGTGGGTCCAATCGTTAGGAATCTAAGATCGTCGGGAAGCTCCTAAAGCTAGAACCCTAGATCCTAGGAGGAAAACTAAACCTCGACAAAAGTGAGGTCAACATCAACATAAACATATT